>QEPC01006549.1:1605844-1657833 GCA_003113815.1 Sphenodon punctatus | reverse complement strand
CTCCCCACCCATGACCCCCTCCCTCTCAGCGGGGCTGTGGCATCACTCCCCACCCGTGACCCCCTCCCTCTCAGCGGGGCTGTGACATCACTCCCCACCCATGACCCCCTCCCTCTCAGCGGGGCTGTGACATCACTCCCCACCCGTGACCCCCCTCCCTCTCAGCGGGGCTGTAGCATCACTCCCCACTCCTGATCCCCGGTGCCCATACCCCCCTTCCATAGGGCGGCCATGGCACCTCACCCACCCTCCACCCACATGCCCAAGCCCCCCCCTCACCCTGTGGCCATAATCCTCCCTCCACCCACAACATTACAACCCATTCCTCCTCCCTACCCCCAGCACCCAGCCCCCCCCAAACACAATTAATCCCACAACTCCACATCCGTATCCATCTAAAAACCAATTCATATCAGAAAAAGGGTGTGGCATCCCTTTGGCCCCATCTCCTCCAACGTTGTCCCATTCCAGGTTTCCTCCCAGGGGGAGGAGGTAACCCTAGTTGGGCAACCTGGAGGAATGCCACCGTGCGTCCTTCCGGTCCCACTACATTGATTCCCGTCCAAGTTCCCACCCTTGGAGTGTGGAACAAGGAGACTGGAGAAACCTGGATTCAAATCCCATGACAACTGGCACGATTCTATGCAGGGAGTAATCTCTAGTGAGGAGGGAGGATTGCAGCATTGGCTAATGCATGGCCACAGCCAGCCATGAGCGGGGCCAGTAGGGGCTGTGGCCTAGACCTTGTGATCACAGGGGTCCCAAAGGGATGCCGGTCCTGGTAGCCTTAGGTCTAGTGCTCCTGAGACCCAAGGACGAGCTATTTCTGTGGGGATCTCTTTCCGCCCACAACTCTCAGCCCCCAGGGGGGCTACTGGGCCCTGCTCCCCTCTCCTCACTTTTACTAATTCACTGATCCGTGAATCCTCCCTGCTAGAGGTGTGTGTGTGTGTGAGAGAGAGAGAGAGAGTGTGTGTGTGTGTGTGTGTGTGTGTGAGAGAGAGAGAGAGAGCCTCTGCTTGTGTGTGCACATGGAAAAGTCTGTGTGTGTGCAAAAGCGCTGCTACTATAAAGCCCTGTACAGTCGTGGACCTGGATACCTCAGGGACCGCCTCACCCTCCATGACTCAGGACGGACCCTTCGGTCCACCGGGGGCGCCCTCTTAGAGATCCCCCGGGTAAAGCAGGGGGCTACAATGGAGAGGGCTTTCTCGGTGGTTGGGCCCCGGTTGTGGAACTCCCTTCCAAAGAAGGCACAGCTGGCCCCGTGTCTAATGGCCTTCCGTCGGGCCTGTAAGACATGGCTGTTCTCCCAGGCCTTCAGAGGTGGGGAGGGGAGGGTGGGTTGAAATTTTGTAGGGGGGGTGTTTTAAAATTGTTTTAATTGATGATACTGTGGATCTTTTATGGTTTAATAATTGTTTTTATATTGTTGGAAGCCACCCCGAGATGCCGTGGGCATGGGGGGTGGCATACAAATATAATAAAATAAATAAATACTATTTATCATTTTGTAATATGCGATGCGATGCGATGCCCTTTGGTCAAGCTAATAAAATTGAATTGACTTCATTTCTATAGCACTACTAGGCGGACGCAGTGCTTTACAGTCACAGAATTTCGAAGACAGGTCCCTGCCCAGTGGGCTTATAATCGCAGGGTGCATTAGGACAAGTATCCCCTGACCCACCTCCCACCCATTATACGTGTTGCAGGGTGCCCATAGGGCACCATTGCAGCCCTGCACCATGTGTAGTGGGGTGGAGAGGTATTTGTCTAAAAGCACCCTAAGATGGACAAGGGTGAGGGAATCACAGGGACAGTCACACACACGCACCCATTTTACAGATGGGAATGGAGGCTGAGAGGTTGTGACTTGCCCGAGGCCAACCAATGATTTCATGGCTAGGGCAGGATTCAAACCTGACTTCCCAGCACCTTGTCCACTACACCCCATTGATTCTCTAGGCTGAGAGAGATTGTGACTTACCCAAGGCCACTCAGTAAGTTCCTGGCTAGGGCGGGATTCAAACCCAAACCCTCACCCTGGCTTCCCAGGTCCACTACACCGCGCTGGTTCTCAGCTTCGAACATTTTCAGACAGTGCAGAATTGAGAATACGGGCGATTTCCTCCCTGCACCCTGTTCTCTTGGCACCCCTGCCACTGACTTCAGCAGAACGGTGGCCATTTCCTCAGAATGCAGCCTGCAATCGTGAAGGATCTACACAGGAGACAAGCTGTATTAATTTTATAACCCAGAATGAATGCAAAACAGCAAAATGCAATGACTGTGCGCTGAGAAATGAAACAAAGCTCCACAACATTGTATCCAATTCCAATAGCTGATAACACGCCAGCCAATTGCTGGAGGTAATTTATCCACCTCATTTCAACACAGGTTCTAAACTATGAGGGAAAGCTATTATCTCGCCAATGATTATTTATTTGCACTGCGATAACATTCCCGGGGTCGTGCACGTCTGTCATGTCTCCTAATGTAATAACATGTCGGTGTTGATTAGCCACTGAATCTTAATTTTATTTTGTTTTCTCTTTGCATCCAAGGAGCGCAAGTTTCCAAAGTTTGTATCCAAAGAGATGGAAAACATGTTCATTGAGGAGCTGAAGTCATCGGTCAACCTGCTGATGGCCAACCTGGAGAGCATGCCGGTGTCCAAAGGAGGCTCGGAGTTCAAGCTACAGAAACTTAAACGCAGCCACAACACCTCGATAATTGACATGGGAGAAGAAAATGAAAACCAGCTCTCCAAATCGGACGTAGTGCTTTCGTTTTCCTTGGAGGTAAAAGCTGCAGGCTGTCTTGGCCGACTGCCGATAAGAGGTGGAATTAGTGTGATTAAAAATCACAGCAATCAATGCCTCACTTGTCTGAGCTACAAGAGAGATATTAAAATAACAGCTTGACGGGGCAAGGTCAGTAAAACGGCAAAACGATTTCTGAATCCCCAGGCGGGATAGATCCTCTTTTAGGAAACCAGGATTATGAGGCAATTTTACCAAGCTTTCTGACCTGCCCTTTTAGGCTTCTGGTTAGTACAATCGATGGAGAGTCTGCTTGCATAAAATTAAAGGGAGTTTCTTTAAATATCCCGTTTAAGGCAGTGTCATTAACTAGCATCTTCAGAGGAGGGCAGCTTTCTATATTCCAAACATATGTCCCCTTGCCTAAATGATCCCTGAAGCAAATCCATTAAAATCAGTAGAAATAAATTTGTCCTTTTAATTCAGGGGTGGGGAAATGTTTCCCTCCTGCAAGACAAAATGTGTAGCACGTCTGTGGGGCACATAGGAGTTGGGGATGGGGGGAGCTTAAGAGATGTATTCAGGATGTGGCGGGAAGGAAAGGAAGAGTCCACATCATGGATCTGTGTCACAGGGCGGGGGAAGCTTTTCCCTTCTAGGGGGCTACTTGGAAAAATTGTTTGTTTATTTAAATATTTATCCCAGCCTTCCCAGTAAGGCACAGGGAGGGTTGCAATACATTAAAATATGTAAAATAAAACTAAATATTAAAATACCCAAATGAAACTAAGTAGAATCCTCTAGCCCACCAATCTCTTGCCCCCACCTGCCAAACGCCTGATCAACCAAAAAGGTTTTTCATTCCCTACAGAAGATGAGCAGGCTCAGGCTTAGGGAATTCCATGATTAATTAATTTTAATTTTATTTTATTTGTTTTATTTTGTGTGTATTAGTCACATTTCTATGCTGCCCTTTCTGCAGAGGCTCAGGCTTTCAGTCGTAAAAACAGGAATAAAAAAACATTAAAATCAATTTTTTAAATCCCCTTAAAACCACCACCGAACCGACCCCTCACCCTATCCCTACCTGCCAAACGCCTGGCCGAATAAAAAGATTTTACGTTATTTCCGGAAGATGAACCATCTCAGGCTTAGGCAGACCTCCATAGGGAGGGAGTTCCATAATGGTGGAGCAGCTACCGAGAACGCGCCCCCCCCCTCGCGTGCCGTAGTCGACAAAACATGGCAGAGGGATGACACCTGTAAGAGAGTATCCCCAGCCACCGAGAACGACTCTTTGCATGCCCTCACTGTACGAACCTGGAGGCCAGTTGGTGGGATGAGTACATCGGTAGGACCACATTGAGGCTGGAGGTCAGGGATGCTTAAGGGTTGTGCTCACAAAGAGGAAGATCCAGATCATGGATTCATTTGTGCCGTGGATCTGTCCATTAACCTTGTGTGCATGCCCTCATCGCTGCTCCCTTTCTCTGGGCTCAGTTTTGCAGTGCTGGAGGCACAGGAACTGGAACCAAGGGCCAGATCCAGGAACTGGAAAGGGGCCAAATAAAAACTAACTGAATGCCTCATTTGGTTTCCTTGCCCTGACCTTCCCCACCCCTTACCGACGCCGTGGATCCATCCCCTCTCCGTGAGTTCATGGCCTCATCTTCATGCCCTTCTGTGGCTGAAAATCTATGTCGTTTTTCTCGATTCGCATCGAGAATCAAATTTGTCTGCTTGATTTCTTCGAGAATCAAGGAACGAGAAAAGCCCCGGTTCTCGACCCTTCCTCGTTCAAGATTTTTTTCTTGATTTATTTATTGGAGCCACGTATGTGCCACACCCTGTGTCTGTCTGTCTGTGTCTCTCCGGATTTTTTTATTCTCTCCTTATCTGCAGCCACCAACTTCATGCCAGTGGGAAAAAAACAAGACAAAGAACCGTGTATGCACAAAATGGTTGCTGAACCATTCTGCGGACGTGCAGACCTTTTCCAAAATGGCCCTGGCAGCGTTGTCACCGTTTTGGAAAAGGGTGTCTGCTCTGCGAATGCACAGAACAGCTGCCCTTTGCCAAAATGGCGGTGACACTGCTGGCACCGTTTTGGAAAAGGGCTGTACATGCACAGACCAGTCCAGTGGCTATTTTGTGACCGCGCCTTTACTTTTGTCTTTTTCAGTGAGATTCTCGCGAGATTCGCACACCGTTAGCAAGATCTCAGAGATCTCACTAAGGCTTCTCGATTCTCACGAGAATCAACCCAGGGTCTCATTTCCGCCCTACTCCCTTCCTCTGAACTCTTTCCTTCAGTGCTTGAGAGTAGGGACCGGATTTATGTGTCACATCCAGGAATTGGCAAGAGGCCAAATAAAATCCCGGGCCAGAGGTGTCGCAACCCTCCTTGAATTGCTTTGCTTTAGTCTATCACAGAGTTTAATTTACTTAGCTTTTTGCAGCAATAAGGCCTTGTTGTTGTTGTTGTTGTTCCGAATCAAAAATAGGGCTTCTGGGATGAAATATTCATCAGTGTGCGGTTTCACACTGATTTTTTTTTGTTTTGTGTTTAATACTGGCACCTAAATTACTAAACCCTTATTTCTTCAGGAGTCTCTGCATTTTGATTATTGCCAATTAGAGGTGTCACTTTTACTCCTGGGAAAATCTTTCTTTCTAACCAGGGGAAGGATGAAATGAGAGAACTGGGAGAAACATTGTGCCTAGAAAATGATTGGTTTCCAGTGTCTTTGAGAACTTTGCACATTACCTTGATGGCTTCTTGTTGAGCGTTGGCCTCATGCTCAGTATTGCACAGGACAGAGTGTAAGAAAGCTCCCAGCTCTCGAAGTTCTTAATATTTCACATATACTTAGGTTCAGATTCCAAGGGGATGTCGGCGCTGCTGCAATCCCACGTTGCTAAGTGGGTGTAGATAACACACTGAAGCTGCAGTCCTAAATGCTCTTCTGCCGACATAGACTTTTTGATATCAGTGGGACTCTGTCAGCTGGAGTGCATTTAAAATCGCAGGGCTCTTCCATCCAGACAACAGAGAGACACACAGCACAACCTATGCTCACTTCCCTAACAGTTTAGAGGGTAGATAAAAACATACATAAGGCCACGCTGGGTCAGACCAATGGTCCATCTAGCCCAGCATCCCATCTCTGACAGTGGCCATTCTTGGTCACTTCAGAGAACTCCCAAACAAATAACAAAGGAGTGATCAATTCCCTGATGTTCACTCTCAGCTCCTAACAGTCAAAGCTTACCACCCCCATCCCGCCCCCCACCTACTGGACTGTTAGCCATTTATGAACCTATCCTCTAAGAACTTACTCAGTCCTTTTGGAAACCCAGTTACACTGTTGGCCTTCACAACATCTTTTGCCAACAAGTTCCAGACGTTCACTTAGTGAAAAAAAGTGCTTATTTTTATTTGTTTCAAGTCTTCTGCCAATTAGTTTCCTAGATTGTCCCCAAGTTCTAAGTATTTTTGAGGGGATAAATAACTTCTCCCTATTTATTTGCTCCACACCACTCATGATTTTATAAACTTCTCGCCTCTCCCCTCTGTTGTTTCTTCTCCAAGCTGAAGAGCCCTAAACTATTAACCTCTCCTTATACAGAAGCTGTTTTATACCCCTGATCATTTTTAGGGATGGGCAAACGCAGTCGAATGTTCAGAGTTCGGACCAAACTCGGTCTGTTCGGACGTCCGTACTGAACTCTCGAACGACCGAACAGTTCAGTCATGTTCGGATGAGTTCGGGGGGGCGGGAAAAATATCTTTTCAGGGCCAAAAATTAGGTTTCGGTTTTGTTTCAGTTTCGATAGCGCTATTTTCTAATATTCGGCCAAACCGAACTCGACTGAACCAAACCGAACTTGGGTTTCAAACCGAACAACCGAATGTCCAAACATCCGAACCGCATTCTGTTCGCCTATCGCTATTTGTTACCCTTCTCTATATTTTTTCCCCAGTTCTACTCCCATCTTTTTTGAGATGTAACTACACAGTATTCAAGGTGTGGTCTCACCATAGATTTATGTAGCCAAATTATATTATTTATTGGTTTTTTTTTTCCTCTGTCCTTTTCCGAATAATTCCAAGTATCCTATTTGCCTTTTTGACCACTGCTGCTTGGTGAGCTGATGTTTTCATGTAACTGTCTTTAAAGCCCAGACCATGTAGGGCTTTAAAGATCAAAACCAGCACCTTGAATCTGGACCGGAACGCTATAGGCAGCCAGTGCAGAACCCGGAGCACTGGTTTATTTGCTCCCTATTACCCTTCAGGAGGCGGGCTGCTGGATTCTGCACTAGCTGCCGCTTCCGAGTCGTCACCAAGGGCAGCTCCACGTAGAGCGCGTTGCAGTAATCTAGCCTTGAGGTGATGAATGCATGGATGAGGGTGGCCAGGTCGGAGTTTGAAACATATGGCTGCATCCTACGCACAAGATGTAATTGGCAAAAGGCTCCCTTTGCCACCACCTCCACCTGACAATCCAGGCGGAGGCCAGGGTCCAAAACGACCTCCAAACTCTACACCTGCGGGGCCAGCGGGGGGGCGGATCCCCTCCACAAGGGGGGCCATCACCTCAGCTGCCCTACCCACCAACATCACCTCCACCTTATTGGGGTTCAGCTTCAGTCTGCTCAGCCTCATCCAGTCGCTCACTGCCAACAGGCACTGGGAAAGCACCGAGAGTGCAGAACCTTCTCAAATGATGAAAAATGTCTTCCACAAAACAATCACTGTGAAAGAAGAAACTGATTTTCCTCATCAGAGAAACTGATGGTGTCCTGGACAACATCACCCATACCTCTGTAACCTTGAGGCTAGATAACTGCAATGCACCCCACAGCCCTTGAAAACTGTTCAGAACTGTTCTGCTGGTGCAGGTTGCGACGGCCTGCCTCTTGATCTGGGTGGTGGGTCACCTGGATCTTCTTATACCTGTGCTTCAGACTCTACGCTGGCTTCCAGTAACTTTCTAGGGAAAATTCAAGCTGCTGGTTTTGACCTACAAAGTCCTAGATGGCTTAGACCCACCTTATTTGAAAGACCATCTCCACTCCTATGTTATGTAGCAATCCTTAGGGTCAACCAAGAACAGCCTCCTGTTAATTTCATCATCTATAAAGCTCTTCACAACCTCGCTCCCCCCTACCTCTCTGCACTTATCGCCCTCCATACTCCAGCCCGTGCACTTAGCTCCTCCTCTGTCCCTTCTCTCACCCTTCCACGCCTTCCCTGCTCCCCTAAGCGCCTTCGTCCCTTCTCACTTGCTGCCCCCCATGCCTGGAACTCCCTCCCTGTCCACATCCGCCTTGCCCCCTCCCTTCATACCTTCAAATCTCTCCTTAAAACTCACCTCTTTCGCTCTGCTCTGTCAGACTCTTTATCCTGCTGAGCCACTATTCCTATACCTACGATCGGTTTACCCTTATCCTTGCCACATGGACCTGCCTGCTGTCATTCTCATCGTAACCAAACCAAGTACGTGCACCTGAGACCTCGCATCTTCATGAATGTTAGACCCCATGTCTCTCCCTCTGTTCCCCTTTCTATGTCTCTCCCCCAGCTCATGTCTCTCAGATTGTAAGCCCTAGGGGCAGGGACCATGTCTATTTTATTACTTTGTAAAGTGCCAGGTACACTGCTGGCGCTATATAAATGTTTGTTAATAATAATAATAATAATAATGACACCAAGTGTATACAGCCATGGCCTCACAGCTGGAATTCCCTTACCCTGGAAATTATTTTACCAGGAAATTACCTTGGAAACAGGCACCAGAGAGCTCACTCTCAGAACAACCGTGTAGGGTAGTAAATTGTTATCCAATCCTCCTCAAAAAACCTACCTCTTCCATTAGACTTTTCATACCTCCTTGCCCCCATAGACTGCTCACTGGTATTCCTTCTGTTGCCCTTTCTCCCCCATAACTAAGCCAAGCACACGCACCTGTGATTTCTCAACTTTGTGAATGGATCCCTGTGTTTCACTATGGCTATTTTTTCAACGAACAAGGCTGGAGGGGGAGCGGGGTCTGTGGTCTCTGAGCGACACTGCTGTAGAGCAGCCACTCTGGCGGAGTGCCTGGGGAGGGATTCTAACGCACGGCTCCCAGTGTAGTAACCATGGCAGCCACCTCACCTCACGCTCCCCCTGCCACGGAACATGGCAGAAATGGAAGCATGCCAGGCTGGCCTTTTCAATTGACTTGTCCTGGCATGAGTGCTGGGGAACCCGGATGCCTCGGTTCCTGTGAGTTGCAATGGCCGTGTCTCCTACCCACGGTACAGTGCCTATGAGCAGCGGAATGTCTGCTGGGGTGGTTAGCCACCTGGTTTCAGGCAGGCAGAGGATGCACGGCTTCCCGTTGCCATACACGTTTTTGGCTTGCCCCACATGGAGCACTCTGGATTTCTTGGCAGTTCTCCGTGAGTGGGTGCTGTGTGGTTCACGGGAGCGCGCATTCCACACACCACCGTCAGACAGGCAGTCGGATGAGTGCCACCTGGGTGGCCATGCATGATGGCATCTCATTTAAAAACACCCTAAGTTGCCCTCTCCCTTGCCCATCCTAGATTGTTAGCCCCCCTGCCCCCGAGACAGGGAACTGTGTCTAATTAATTATTATTCAGTGCCAGGTACATTGATGGTGCTGAATAAACTATTTGGATTTCAACCTTAGTCTCCTAGGTCCCAGTCCAGCACGCTATCCACTAGGTTATGCTGCCTCTCTGCGAAGTTGACTATCCTTATGCTTCATCTCCTTTTTTCGTAGGTTGTCATCATGGAAGTGCAGGGCCTCAAATCCTTAGCGCCAAACCGTATTGTTTATTGCACCATGGAAGTAGAAGGTGGGGAGAAACTGCAAACGGACCAGGCCGAAGCATCTAAACCAACGTAAGTTTTTTTTCCTCTCTCTCTCTCTCTCTCCCCGGCATATCGCCGTCATCTTCTCTGGTGCGGCATACACCGTGAGAGCTCCTTTCTTTTGCTTCCAGTGAGAAACATGACACTTCTGTGCCTGCAACAAATTAAGAATGCTTAAATTCTGATTTAGCAAGGCATTTAAGCACGTTCCTAAGTTCGGTCGACGTAAATGGGGCTCATGGCGATGCTTAAAGTTAAGTGTGTGGAGAAGGTGCCTTGTTGAAGATTCTTATTATTATTTAGCAATGGACTTGTACACCCAGGCAAATTCCTGATGATAATGGGCCCCATTGCCGTACTCTGTCTTTGTGTCCTGCCACTATGTTCGCATATCTGTCCAGTGATGCGCACATGATACAGCTTGATCTGTGGCTGTAGCAAGGTCCTCTCCAGGACAGGGATGCAACAGACCAGAAGCAGTTCCATGGTCTGTATCTCGCCACAGTCACAGATATCAAGGTCTTCTAGATGGTCCCACTTCCTCACGTTGCCCTTTTGACCTGCCACCATTTGTCTCCACCGTACTAAGCTCAAAGCTTTCCCATAGGACACTGAGCTTTATGGTTGACATTGGTCACCTGTGGTCCATTCTCTCTTTCATCATTTCCCCAGAGACAGAATCTAAGACTGCTTTTACACAAGTGGCCGGGGAAGCGCGTTCTGCAATGAGCCGCTGGGAAAAGCTGTGTGGGGTGCGTTTACATGCACCAGAAAAGTCTGCCCACCTTATGGCACTGCGCATGGCCTCCCACAACCACTTTAAAGATGCGTTCTGGAAACCTCGTTATCGGGGTTTCCAGAACGTGTCTTCAAAGAGACCGCGCATGCCGCCGATTCCTATGGTGGGCGGCCACTTCCAGTGTGTGTAAACGTTCCCGTGTGGCTTTTACCAGTGGCACGTTGAAGAACACGCTTCCGTTCTCTGGCCACTCATGTAAAAGCGGTCTAAGTCAGGGGTGGCCTTAAACCAAGATGACCACCTTAGAGCCCTATGCCTGGTACCATTATAGAAGGGAGCGGAAGTAGAAGCAGACCAGCCTGATGGGCAGGCAAGCAGTTGGTGTCATCGTACAACATGGCGTCTGTGACCATTGGTCCATCTCCCTCAGAAATCCTTACCCTGCTTACCCTGCTTGCACATACACAGTGCTGACTGGCCCTACTCGCACCGGGAGCTATGCCCAATGGAGCAGGGTTTCCTCACAACTTCCTCACTGCATTTCACTAACAGTAGGCCCCGACAAGGCCTAAGATTGACCCTGTGGTATGTGCATTGTGGGGTTTCTCTTGGGGACTCCTTTTATGCTGCTGAGAGTGTGAATTAGTGGAGCAGGATTGAAGAGGATTATGGAAGTCTGCCTTGCAATCTAGGACTGGTTTGGGGGTTTGTCTCCTGACCTTTATACCTAACCGTACCATTGCGGATATTATAGAGCTAGATACCTAGTACTTGCACAGATACTTCCACAGGCCACAAACTTCGTCTTAGACTAAGTGGTTTGGGAATCTCAGCCACGGTGTTAAAATTGAGTCCGAAAAGATGTCTGTTCATCAGCACCTAGCAATGTGTGGCATGATGTTCACCCCTCTTAACATTCAGCCAATCAAACTGTCTGATGCTCAGCAATTTGGGAAATCAGGCCATTTCGCTATAAGAGTGTGAATTTCAGAGTCACCCACCTTTGAAGGCTTTGGAGATGCAAACTCTTTCTGTGTTACCTAGGTGGGTGGAAAGATTTGCACCCTGTGTGATCCTCTCTCCCCCCCGGCGCACGATTGCTTCCTGTCTTTCTGCTCTTGATCACATAGCTGAATACCCAAGTTGCATGTTCTCTCACACCATGTGTTCGAATCGTTACCCAGAAGTGACTCTCTTTCGGCGTGGTGGATGCTGTAGCCACATGGTGTAAAACAGTTGGCTCTAGCCACCTACATTTCCCTACAGCCGGTGGAGTCTTACACCTTGCCCATTCTGTTCAAAAAGCCCTAACAATCATCTGCTTTTCTCCTTTTCCTAAGCATGCCATTTGTCAGGTGAAATTTTTATATTCATATAAAAAATCCCCAGAGTGCCTCAACTGAATCCTGGTAACTATTCGTCTACCCATCAGCGTATCCCCAGAAAAGCCCTTAGGACAGAATTTCTCTCTTTAACTTGTGATTGGAGCTGAAACAGGTCGCTCATTTGCTAACCATGGGCAATACCTGAAATTTTGGGTACCATGTCAGGTGATGTATAGGCTGCCTGAGTCCCAATCAGGTACCCGATTGCTTAAAAATACCAGTTATTGCCATTATCGAGTTACTGCTTTACCAATTGGCGTATTGGTAAATCAATAAAATAATCAGGACAGTAAGTCAAAAAAGGTATTGGAAGTCAGAAAATTGATAATGGAAACCAGTATTATTATTCCCACTTTACAGAGGGGAAAATGAGGCTGAGAGAGACTGACTTCCAATGAGTTAATGGCTAATAGGGGTGGGAATTTCAGTTTTGGGTAGAACCGAAATGGTCCGAAAATTGCCGTTTCATTTTTAAAACAATAAACTGAAATTTCGCTTCATTTTCAGTTCTGACATTTCGTTGGGGTTTTTTTCATTGATTTTGTTACAGCTCTCATTAACTTCAGTGAGAGAAAATCCATTTAAGTCAATGAGGAAAAAAGCAGGGGTGGGGGGGTGCAGAACCCCCCCCCCCAAAAACCCCAAACTGAAATTCAAGAAGAACCGAAACTGAAACAAAATGAAACTGAATTCCACCCAGTCCCATCCCTAATGGCTAAGCAAAGATACGAACCCTTGTCTCCCATATTCAAGATCAACACTTTATCCTTTAGGGTACATCAGGTGTTACATACTTCCTCAGAGATACAGCATGGTATGATGTACCATGCTGTATCTCTGAGGAAGTATGTAACACCTGGTGAGAATTCATCTATCATCTGTGTGTTTGTGAGGGGTAGCTATCTAGTGGGATAGTATTATTTAGGGCTCCAGGGGGTAGCATTTGGTAGGGATGAAGTGGTAGAGACCTACCACGTTATATTGTATGCTTCTTTGTGGTAAATCACTGCAGGGCTCCAGGAATCTCCCAAACACTTGCTACTCAAGACTTCCTGAGGAGGTGTGGTCCGCGGGTCCAACAGATTGCAGCAAAGGTGTCTGATAGCTTCAAGTAAAGGGATTGAGAGGGGTAAGATACCACATGGTAGCTAGCTACCAAGCAGACACTTTAGTCATCACGTCTGAACAAAACCACGGTGTTTCTCCTCCGGTAGAGCTTTCCTGTTTTTAAAATCATGCTCGTATCTAGCACTTTTAATGGTGTCAGTATTTCAAAAGGAAGAGGATACAACAGACAGGAGAGTCTGAAAAGCGTGAATGGAAACACAAGCCCCTCAACACTTTCCTGGAGAGGCCGAGCTCTACTCTCAAGGCCACCTTTCTTCCGATCCCTGTATCATCAGATTTTCCTTTTCCAAAGCCCTCTAGAGGGGAGAGGACTTAGAATCGTATGACTGGAAGGAACCCCGGGAGCTATCAAGTCTATTAAACAGAATCCATAGTACCTAGCCCGTCTCTGAGAGAGGTCTGCCTAACCAATTTTCAAAGGCCTCCAGTGATGGAAGCTCCACAAATTCCCTTGGGAAATTAGCCTTGTAGTTAGAATGTAAAAGACTTAAGAATCTATTTTTGACAGCTCATATTCATAGGGTTTTAAAAATGATCGGACAGCACACATTTTCCCCTTGATCATCCCACCTCATCAGCTGTACTCAATTAAACAAAGCAGAAAAACAATCCACAGTCTAGGAGCCAAAAGCATCAGATTGCACCCTGCAAATAAAATGCACGTAAATAAAAACCAGTTAAAACCCTTTATCCCAATGCTCTCCAAATCCTATCCCTGTGTTCGGAGCCAGTCAAGAAACAAGCAGATCCATGGCTCTGGTTTCAGCCCTTGCTACACCTTCCAACTTCTTGACTGACTGCCTGCCACATGTAAGGCCCCCTATAGCCACAGGAAACTAGCAGATGATCATCTGCTCACGCCATTTATCCTGTATCTGTAGTCTGTCTGACTCTTTTTTCTCTGTCCTCCTTCACTCTGATCCCTTGCTGGGATTCTGCCCTGACCCCGATTTTAGTCTAGACCTGATCCTGCACCCACATCTGGCCCCAAATCCTTCTTGAATCCTACTGCCCTGACTGCCACAAATGCCTGGACAAATAAAAATGTCTTGCGTTTTTTCTGGACGTTGTGCAGGTTTGGACTTGGATGACCCTTAAAGGGGAGGGAGCTTGATTTGTGTGGAGAATTTAAGTCTCAAAATAAGGTTGTGCAGGCAAGAATTTTAGGAACCAATGCAATAGAAGTCGGTAGGCGATGAGACTACATTTTGCGTTTTTTAATTCTTTGCCAAAATTGACCAGAAGCAGAGTGCAACAGAAAACATGCTTTCATAGCTTCTGTTCTGAATTGAAACACAAGTCGGAAATCTTTGGAACAGAAGTCGGAAATCTTGAAAAGCGTTCAGGAACAAGGGGGGGACAGATGGAAATATATAGATACACACGCACATGCACACACGAACACACACACACATATCACGCCCCTTTCAGATTTCAAGCATCGTCTTGGATTTCCACTCTCCCCCCCCCCCTTGTTCTCGAATGTTTTTCAAGATTTCTGACTTCTGTTCCAATTCAGAACAGAAGCTGATTTCAAAGTGTCTGAATTTCCCACGAGACAAGAATTCTATTTTCTGAACAGCTCTAATCAAACACACATCCGAGTAGTAAGCATGACCATTTCTGAAAGGGGATAGAACATGGAAGGAATTCTAATTACCTACCAAACCCGATCTCTCCTCAGCATTTGATATTGTCACACAAGTTTTCTGCATATTAGCACCAGAGGACTGTGTGATTTTGTAAAAGCATCACCATCTGGTTCATCCTTTTGAGGAGTAGACTTTTTGTGTGCAACTCAGATTCTGATGGAAGTAGGAGTAAAACCAAAGGAAAGAAGAACTGCCCTCTTGTGAAATATAATGTCAGCTGCATGTAGATGAGACCACCTCCTCTCTGGCCACATTATCAGCAAGGCAGGAAGACTTCCGTGATAGCCATTGCAGCTCTCATGGGAATTACAGTAGGGGTGGGACACCGGGGAGAGTACTGGATCCCAAATGTGCTGGTACCGGATTTACTGGTATCGGGATACCGGATTTTTAACATTGGCTGTGGTACTGGATTTTTTACATTGCGGCTATTGACTTCAATGGCCGCAATGTAAAAAATCCGGTACCGCAGCCGATGTTAAAAATCTGGTATGCCGGTACAGGTAAATATCGAATTTATCGGATTAAGCCAATACACCCAAATACCAGCAATATTGGATCTCGGGAGAACCAGAATTCCCACCCCTAGGAATTAGTGCATATAGGGATGCGTTATTCCACTTTAGTCCCACAAGAACACTCGTGCACGATCGTGTCCTCCAGTGTCATTTTTACAATGGCAGGTGTTCTTGTGGGATAAAAGTGGAATAGTGCATTCTCACATGCACTAATTCCTGTGAGAATAGAGCCACGATTGCCATCACAAACGTTTTCCTGCCTCCCCGGTAACATGTAAAAGTGACCACACGCTTCTAGATCAATCCTCCACTGCATCGGCGTCATGTCCACAAGCAAGGGGGCTCTGGCCTCAGGCCTCGCACTGGTAACCAGCCTGTTAGGAAGTTTTCAGAGTGGGCCGGGAGGACCCAGGAACAGGGTCAGCTGGCACTCCCCGCCCTCTCCCACTCCTTCCAGCATCCAGGCCACTTGCAAAAATTGTCCCCAGGAAAGAAGTTGACAGAGCGGGTGAGGGTGGAATGGTGGTCCTGGACTCACCCACTTTGAAAAGCCTAGTGAACTGGCTACCACTCTGGGGCTGGGGGAGAAGCCTCTGGGAACTGGGGTGGTGCCACTATTTTCACAGGGAAACCCGAGGGTGTCCAGGAGCCCCTTTGGTGCTGCCACCTAGGAGCACTGCTGCAGACCATGCTGCCAAGGTTCACAGCAGCAGCCTGCAGTGGCTCTCCTGGTTGCCCCCTAGTGGTGATGGTGGCTTCCAGCAGCTCCCAAAAGCTTCCCCAAGTGCCAGCAGCAGCTCCATTGGGGCCTCATTGCCCTTAGCTCCACCACCACGGCAGCTTGCAGCTTGAAAAGAGGACCTCACCCCATTGAAGTACTTCCCGCCCTTCACTCACTTGTCCTCAAGGGCCCATAACTGAGAGCTGAGCCTGAGCAGAGCACAGCCTTGTTACACCGCTGCTCTGTTGGACTGATGCACTCTAGCAACAGCAGGCATGGGTCCCATTCACTTCCATGGGACTTATGCCCGTGCTCACTGCCAGCACGTGGGATCCTACTGGGGTGCTGCACCCTTGATGCTGTAAACTCCAAACCTATCACTCTTCTAAGCTGACCAGAAAACCGTATAAGTCACTTTAAATTTCTTGGAATCTTGAAGGGGGAGTGGGGGATAACCTTGCTTATCTGCTCTGAAAATAGAGGCTGCTGCCTCTGATTAAATTATAACCTCCAAGCCTTCAAACTGACCAAAATCCAGTTTCTCTCATGACCTTGCCAGCTGTGCAGGTCCGCAGGAGACTGAATTTCTCCTGGTTTTATTGCCATTCATGGGAAATCTTACATCTGAAGCAGTGGGTTAATTTGAAACGCTCAGAAAACAGTCAGAGTTTGTGTGTGGTTGGCTAGCAAGAGGCCCAAAGGCCTGGTACAGCCTGAGCAAATCTACAGTTACAGTAGCTTAGCTAAATGAATATTAACCAAATGCTTAACTGAAACACGTCTGGTTGGAAATGTGATTTCTGCTATTTAGGATTGTTGGGATGAAAGCCAGTCCTGAAGGGTGGGACTATGACAGGACCAAGAGAGGTCGAAAACAGACCAAATAAGTAAATACGGTGAGATTAGAAAACACAGGGGACGTTGTGTGTGTGGGAAGCATATCAGTTATATTAGCAGGTTACAGTGACCTAGCTAAAATCTAATTGAGAACCAAGAAAGTTCAGGGATTTCCAGGAAAGAAAAATGAAAAGCAAGATGGCTGAGAAATTGAGTAAAAATTACTGAAAAGATCTTAATAAGAGAAGTATAAAAACTGGGACGCTCAAGTCAAAAGTTGGGGGAGAAGACAACAGGTTTCGGTGGATGACATTGGTGGTTGGGTTGCAGTTCCTTCAAGGAAATGTCGATATATTAATCAGTTTCCTTACCCTGCCCAACCTTTGAACTCCTTTAGTTGCCAGGATGGGCTTTACAATCTGCAAGTAGTTACAAATTCGCTGAAATTTGTGTTTAATAAAGCTACTTGCCTTGTAACATCAAGCAAAGTGAATATCCAGTTCCGTTCATGAGAGCAGTGGCAGGGAAAAACTAGAGAGAGTAGAATAGAGTGCAGGGAGAAAAGGCAGAGAGGAGTATAATGTGAAGCTGAAACGAGTATGCAGTTTTATATTTGTGAATATTATTTTCCTGTTTGCCTTAGGGAGTCGTTATTTACCCTCTCCAATAGTACTAGAACTGGGGAACACTCCATGAAACTGGGCTTCCTGACCATTGGTCTGACCCAGTATGGCACGAACTATGTTTTTTATGATAGTCCGCCGAATACGTGAATAAGCACCAAGGATGTTGTTTGCATATTTGTTTGTTCTGCATATTTGTTCAGTTTTGTTTATTTTTGTCATTCTGTGTATTTTATGTATTTAACTTAGAGCTTTTGGTCACTCTGGTTATTCCATTACTGCTTCTGGCCCTATTTAACGTTATTGTGCTCCCAGCTTGCACAATGTCACTAAATAGGACCAAAATGAATGACTGAAGTGACCAAAATATGAAAATAAAATAAACAAAATATGAAAATAACCAAAGCTAAATCTCTGAAATGAATATTTATTCCAGGAAATGGACAGGAATTGAATTAGCACTTTGTATCCGATTTCATTCGGAATGGTTTGAATCGACCAAATTCAGTAATTGTTCAACTAATTCCTTTCTGCTCTAATATAAGGATGTCAGATTATTTGGTTTTCATAAAGAAGGCCTCAATGACTTGCTGCTGCTGTATTTGCCTATTTTCTGGTGTACCTCTGAAAGCCTGCATTTGACCTGAAGTTATAAAGCTCGTTATCTCTTCCATATTATTTTATCTTGTGAACAAGTGAATGCAGGGGGGCACACAGGAAAGAAAGGATGGTCCAGTGTTGAGGAAGCTATCCCGGAGTCTGCTCAGTTCTCTGCTCTGCCATGGACGTCCTATGTGACTCAGTTTCCCTCAATTCTCCATCTGTAAAATGGGGATAATAGCCCTCCAGAGAGATACGGCTAGAATAAATGCAAAAAAACCCAACCCCAAAACCAAAGCTTGAGATGCTGAAACATTGCAATAACAGGAAGCAGGAAAGAATGGCGGGCACAGCAAGGCAGCCTTCTTCTAAGTTCCATCTCCACACCTACAGAAACAAACACCCCCTTCCTCCAGACAGTTGGAAGGATGGGATTTGCCAAAGGGCACGTGTCATTGAGTTAATTTTCAACCCACTGAAGGGAATGGAAGTTAGGCCAATGACGATTGCTCTTGCAAGCGCCACTCACAATCTGTGCCCACGTGTAAAGGAGGATCAACCCTTGCCCCCCCCAAATAAACGTATGGGGTGAAAGAAGAAGGTCACGATGAGGCCGGCAGAGCTGGGATAGTAAGTCAGGATCTCCGCTAGAGCGGAAACAAATATCTGTGGCGAACATTGTATCCAATGATTTTGTGCAGTTCAGGAGGTTTGATGCCACCGATACAAACTGCTGTTCATTTCCTGCTACGTTTTCTTGAAACGAAGACCCGTTTTGGTCATTTCAATTTGGTTGTTTTCATCACTTCGATAACCGAAATACTGAAGTGACCGAAATAACCAAAATTTCAAATTGACCCCAAGTAACGGAACCAAAATAACTGAATAAACGGATATAAGAATATTCTTTTTGTGGTGAATAGTTATTCAGATAGTCACAGGGATATCCAGAAATGCAAATAATATTCACAAGTACAAAAAACAAGCATCCTTGCTGCCTAACTGTTATTGAGTAGTTTATGACAGAGGAAAGCTTAGGAGGGATTTGAGATGGTTTGCAATTGTTGATACGTAATTCGTGGCACTGAAGGCATCTAAAGGAGATTCCTTCCACATTTCGATTTTCTTACATTTCTATCCACCTTTGAGCTCTTGCCATTCAAAGCACAATCCTGCGATGTCCAGATTACTAGATTCAGCATCTATCTCTAAGATGGTTCATTTTCAGAAAGAGCCAGAGCTATAAATGGAAAGGATTGAGATGTCTTAGCAGAGCTGGGTAGGAAAAACTTACGTAAGTGGGTAACTGCACTCTGGGATAAACAAGAGACAGAAGTTCATTGAAGCAACTTCTGTTGGTTGAGCGATAGCTTGACACAGCTCTTCATCCTGAGAATTTTCACCAACAGAAACCAGACCAATTAAAGGTGTCATCATTGCTCTTTTGTCTCTCCCATTCTTGGCAACCCCACTCTCTCTAGACTACTCTGGGATCAACCTAACTTTCAAGGGAGATATATAGGTTGAGAAATCTGCCATTCTATGGAAAGCCCCAAACTGATATGCCGCTCTTGCATTTGCATTGGAACTTTACTGTGTATTTTCTCTTTGAATAGTTTTAAAAAAATCAGAACAACATGTGGACCCTCCTGGGGTCCACATGGACTAAACATAAGCAACATGAAAGTTACAGCCATTTGTATGCTGTTGCTATGACATATCTCTGGGATGTTTTAGGTACAGTCTGCAGCAGGACTACCCAAAGTATGGCCTGAGGGCCACAAGCAGCCACAAGGATCTTTCCTGCAGCCTGACTCCCTCTGGCCGCAAAGTCTTTTCCCGCGGCCCGCCGTGCCTCCTCCAGCCCTCGCACTGGCGCGAAACCCTCCTTCCTCCAGACATCAAGCCTATTAAAGGCGCTGGCCGGATCCCTCCTTCCTCCTCCCTGGCTCCAGCTGCCTGATGCCACCACTGTCTCCACCTGAGCCCCTCGCTGCTTCTTCTGCCACCCGGATCTCCATCCCCAGCTCCTTGCTGCCAGGAGGTGGGGTTATACAAATTGGGGGCGTGACCATATGGGGCCCAGGGTTGGGTCCAAACCACATTTTCTAGCCCTCGGCATGAATCAAGTTGAGTATCCCTGGCCTACAGGAATCTCCAGTAGAGGCTCCATATATCATGGGGTGGATAGCACTGACACGTCACTAGGGTAGGTGGAAGTCCCACTGACGTGAACAGGACACCCTCATCTTTCAGGTGCCAGGGGTTTGGGCACGGTGAATAAATACAGAGCTGGGTCCAGGGTTTCAGGTCCGGGTGAGTTGGTGCAGGATCAAGTCCAAAGCGTCAGGGCCCAGACGCGAGGGCGGGGGGGACAGACACACAGACCAGGCAGACAGATGGATGCAGATCAGGACAGATGGGACAAATGCAGAACAGGGCAGAGAAGATGAGGCAAGACTGGACGGATGAGAGAGATGCAGGGAGCAGGCTGAACAGAGCAGGTGGATGCAGGCCAGGCAGAACTCAGGGGAGGTGGAGCGGGCTCTCTGGGAAGTTGCATAGGTGGCACATCAAGTGGCGGCTGGGCCCCCATCAAAGCTGATGCCGAGCCACATTATCCGAAACCTGGAAAGACAGATAGGCAGCCAAATTCCTAGGCGGAATCTAGGCGACTGGGTTTGGGGTGAAGGTCAGAAGAGTTAGCCTCCAGCTGGCCCAAAGCACACACTCGGCCCCAGGGGAGCCAAGGGAAGACACAACTAGGCAAAAGGGCCAGGAACCAGGACAGGAGCATAGCTAGATTGGAATGGGCCCAGGTGCAAGAAATGGACTTGGGCCTCCAGTCGCCATCCTCTCCCCTGTCCCACCCCCGCTCCTCCTTCCTCCCCCCAGCGCTTCTCCCTCCCTCCTTCCACTTACTGCTCCTGAGCTCTGGAGGCTGCACTGCCTGCCGCTGCTTGCTCCGTCCTGTGTCGCCCACTGGGTGGGTTCCACATGTTCCACGCTCTGCAGGTGCTTTCACTCCGCTCAGACTCTGCCCTCCCAGCGACAACAGGACAGGATTTGTTTCCCCTCCCCCCCACAACTTGGGCCCAGGGACAAATGCCCCTCCTGTCCCTACGATAGCTATGCCCCTGAACCAGGAAGTGCAGCAGATGATTTGACCCGCTTCTGGCAACTGGCTGGCCTTCTATACAGTCCAGTAGCCAATTGCAAAGTTGGGGATGTGGAGCGAGGCTAAGGAGAGGGTGTGGCTTGACCGGCAAGATGGAAGACCATCAACACTAACCCTGGATCCTGGCCTGAGCGCCACTATTTCCATATTGCTTGGAGCCACACCACCATGCTCAGGGCCCGAAGGATGCTGGTTGAGGCCTGGGTTGTTACACCACCTCTCCCACAAGCCAATAAATGCCTGTGCTGGTGCTATCTCTCCGTACGTGCAGGTGCTACTCTTGTACTTAGGACCATGGGGACAATGTCCTTTGAAATCCTATTTTTTCCCTAGCCCAGTGGTCTCCAACCTTCTTATTCACTCAAGCTCTTTCATAAATGGACCAGAGGCAAAGTAGTGTAGAGATATTTTTTTATTGGACCAACTTAGGTTGGTGGAGGTTTGCAAGCTGTACCGCTTGGATTTCTGACTTGCCTGACAAAGGATCCAGTGAGGCCCGAAAGCTTGTAAACCTCCACCAACCTAAGTTGGTCCAATAAAAGATCTCTGTATGCTGCTTTGTCTCTATGACCTATTTTTAGGACCAACGCGGCAAACACACTCTATAAATGGACCGTTAAGAAAACCAATAATCAATACGATTGACTTCTTAGGGATCGATAAGATTTCTAGAGTTCCCTTCGTTTAAGAGAATGTCTCTGATAACAGCGGTGCAGATACAGACGCTGGGAAACTGAGTGTCGCTAGGCAAAGCCATTCTTAGACAAGCCAGTAGGCTGAAGTAATGACCTTAGTGCAACATGAGGCAAGCTGACGTGGGAATTCAGTTGCCTCCATCATATCCCTTTGGGACGGTTCCTTGGGCCTTGCTCGATATTTTCTTTGCTTCCAATTCCATCAACAACAGGAGCACCTACTGGCCTGTGTTATCTTTTGGCTCATTGCAAATACCATTCCTTGACTCATTTGCAAGGAGGCTCAGACACCTATGATACTTTATCTCGTCTCTCTTGCTTTTGCACACTACCCCGAACCGTCTCCCCGAGCTTATCACTCAGCTGGCACCTTAGCATTCAGATTTGCATGCAGCAGCTCGCCAAGCCCACTGCCTGACCTTGAGCTGGTACAGCATCTTGCTACAGCTCCGGTCCATGAAATGTAACTTGTGGATAATGGATGCTGAGTGGGAAACAGTATACCTAGTTGTCAGGGAGGGTTTTTTCCCTTTATGTTCTGCACTAGTACTTCTGATGTTTTCATCAGAAGGATTTATTGATTGATTGATTTAAAATTTATATCCTGCCCCTCCTGCCCACAGGGCAGCCCAGGGCGGCGAACAACAATCAATAAAACAATTTTAAAAAAATTTAAACAATTTAAAAATACAATATGCGGGGAACCCCCCACCCCTACCACCCCAACCAAAATCCTGACGGAACAGCCAGGTCTTACATATGCGCCGAAATAGCAGGAGAGTGGGAGCCAACCGAGCCTCCTCCCGGAGTGAATTCCACAGCACAGGGGCGGCCACCGAAAAAGATCTAACATCGGTGGCCACCCGCCTCACCCAGGGAACCTCCAGAAAGGCTCCCATGGACGATCTCAAGGGTCACACGGGCACATGGGGAGTGAGGCGGTCCCGCAGATAAGCAGGGCCCAGGCCGTGAAGGGCTTTAAAGGTTAAAACCAGCACCTTGAACCTGGCTCAGTGTTTTATAAGCAGCCAGTGCAGAGCCCGGAGCACCGGTGTCATGTGCTCCCTGCGACCTGCTCCCGTAAGGAGACGGGCCGCGGCATTCTGCACCAACTACAGTCACCGGACCAGATTCTCAGACAGCCCCACGTAGAGCGCGTTGCTGTAATCCAGCCTCGAAGTAATCAAGGCATGGATGACGGTGGCGAGGTCGGAGTCTGAGAGATACGGCCGAAGTCGCCGGATAAGATGTAACTGCCGAAATGCACTCCCCGCCACAGCCACAAGCTGAGATTCCAGGCTGAGCTGCGAATCGAGGAGCACACCCAGATTCCACACCTAAGAGACCATGGGAGGGTGAACCCCCCCCCCACAAGAGGATATTCAACCACCCCCAGCTCCCCCAAGCCCTCACCCACCAACATCACCTCCATCTTGTCAGGATTCAATTGCAGATGGGTCAACCTCATCCAAGCCCCCACAGCCGACAGGCACTGGGAAAATAAGGAGACTGCATGGCCTTGGTCAATGGAAAAGGAGAGGTAGAGCTGAGTATCATCAGCATACTGACGAAACTGCATGCCCTGAAACCCTCTCACGATCTCCCCTAATGACTGCATATAGATGTTAAACAAGAGTGGGGACAGAATGGCTCCCTGCAGGACTCCACACGTGAGGTCCCGGGGGGAAGACATACACTCCCCCAAGACCACCCGGTGAGTTCTCCCAGCCAGGAACCAATGAAACCAGTCCAAGACCATTCCGCCAATCCCGACACGGTCCTGCAGGTGAGTCACCAATACCTCATGATCGACTGTGTTGAATGCTGCCAAAAGGTCTAGCAGGATCTTTGGGTATCTTTCATCAGCACCCCCTTGAATGTTAAAGGGATGCCACGTTGAGAGGGATGCAAGGATGCAGTTAACATGTTCCTCTTAGGCCAGGCAAGAATGATGCAGGGTAATCTGGTAAAAGTGCCATGGGAATGAGATCCATGGAATGCTTATAAGTAGAACTGAAAGGGGTATTGAATTAAGTGTATTATTATTATTATTTTATTATATTCACATTTTGTACCCCACCCTTCCCATTATGCCTCTGGGAGACTTACAACATATAAAAACATCTCAAACATTCCCTCAGTCCCCCCCAACTGCTACTCCCCAACCCAGTCCCCCCCAGCCTCCCAGTTCTATCATTCCCTGCCAAACACCTGGCCAAACAAAAAGATCTTACATTGCTTCCAGAAGATGAACAGACTCGGACTTAGACAAATCTCCAAGGGGTGGGAGTCACAGTTCCAGATGGCCCTTCCAGTACCCAAACAATGTGTCCAGTTGAAACAGATAATCCTATATGGGTGATGGGAGTTGAGTTTTCAATTTTGTTTTTTCCAGATGTTTTGGTTTGGTTATTTCAGTTGTGTGGTCTTTTCAGGATTTTGGTAACATCCTTTTGGCCAATTGTGCACACATAATAGTGCTAATCTTGCTGAAATGACCTAACTGAAATGCTGGAACTACCAAAAGAGCTGAACCGAAAAAACGTGAAAACCTCCACAAACCACAATGGAATAACCAAAAGGGATACCTGATGGAGCATAAACAGCTATTGGTTATTACCAAAAAAGCCATTTTCAGTTTGGGTAGGGAGCCCAGGGTTCAAGGAATTTATCTATTTTTTTCAGGTTCTATGGAAGTAACAGTAGTAGTCAATTCTCTTTACAATTCTGCTGAAGACTAAACTGGTTTGATATCTTTTTTAGGGGGTGACCAACTACTGTTGGTGAGAGCATGCAAACTTTCCAGCGTAGACTCACCAACAATGTTTGGTTCAATAAAATCTGGGGAACATTGTCTTCCTTTCTTACCCTTCAGACCAATACAGAAATCTGTATTTCTTTCTAATTCTGCTGAGGTAAAAGGATGGGGAAGGAGATGCTGTTGACCCAATATAGCCTCCACCAACGGGAGTTGGTCCAACAAAATATATCATTGTACTAACTTTCTCTCTGTTGTCTATATTTGGGACCAACACGGCAACCTTACTTTCTCTCCACCACTATAGCCAAGACTTTTTCACACAAATTATTACTCTGATTACTCATGTCGACTCTGCTTTCACATAAACTGAGGGCCAGGCCTCTCCCACTAAAGCCAATGGAAATGTTGGTGTTGGCTTCCCTTGGTTTGGTATCTTGCTAACTATGTTTAAAGCAAAATAGATAGGAGTAGATATTTCAGTCATTTATCCCCAGGGTGGGCAATCTTGTGGACAAAAAAAGGGTGTGTTAAGACATTTAACACCCAACTATTCATACCTTCATTAGCTCTCTAAGTAGCCTCACTGAGTAATTACTCTGCATCATTGCAACATGGATTATTATCACCAAAGTAAATACCCTGCACAGGGAGACTCACTTATGTGAACACAGACTTAGAGGAGAATTTAACCCCCTACTTGACTTGATGACTTTAATTCCAGCATTAGTGTGGGTGCTATTTTGGTTATTGCGGATTTTTCCTTGAGGGAGTCACCAAGGCCAAATCCTCAATTGCTGCTTTGGGCCTGCCACCCACATGTACAAAACATCACTCACTAGTCAAGGTGTGTTGTGTCTCCCCCTTTGGGCTTGATTCGCGGATGCGGGGTAGTTTGCCGTAACTGGACTCCTTAGCAGAAGCGGGGGAGATTTGAGCTGAAAAGGATACCTGCCAAAATGGACAGACCCATCGGAAGGGACCTGTGTTGACTGTGTTGCTGCAATTTGCAGTATTTTTGCAGAATTAGCCAATCCTTGCATGGCCAGGCTGAAATTGCAGTGAAAAGGCAGTGGGAACCGTCTGCAGGATCTTTAAATCTTGGCTTGGGGATAAAGCTGTCACCTGACCCCAAAATAAAATGACTGCTGAAACTGCCATCTGTCAGGGAGGTGTGACCATAACCCCTAAGGGTGAATACACCCCTGGGAGATGGATTGTGAGAGGGGGGGAGGTCTTGGGGAGTTCCACAGCCGCGGCGCAGCCACCGAGAATGCCCTCCACAAGGTCGATACCCAAGAAACCCAGGGGGACCTCAAGGAGGGCGCCCCTGGCCGACCGCAGGAGCCGATCCAGGATCCAGCGGGTGAGGCGTTCCTGCAGATAGGCTACGCTCAGGCCGTTTAGGGTTTTCAAGGTCAGCACAAACACCTTGAATGGGGCCCAGAAGATTATCAGCAGCCAGTGCAGAGAGCGAAGCACCGGTGTAATGTGCTCACATCGGCCCGTCCCCGTTAGGAGACGAGCTGCCGCATTCTGCACCACCTGCAGTCTCCGAACCAGCCCCAAAGGTAGCCCCACGTAGAGTGCATTACAGTAGTCCAGTCTCGAGGTAATAAAAGCATAGACTATTGTGGCCAGATCCGAGTCCGAGACATATGGCCTAAGCCGATACACCAGATGCAATTGGCGAAATGCCCCCTTTGCCACAGCTGCCACCTGGACATCCAGGCGGAGCTGCAGGTCCAGGAGCACCCCCAGATTCCGAACCTGAGATACCAGGGCAGGATGTACCCCATCAATGATGGGGACCACCACTTCCCCAGCCTTGAGATAAGAATTCTGGGTTGCTGAAATTCCAGAAGATTTGAGTGGTGTTTGATTCTATGTCAAACTGTTGAAAAAGCATGTTGGCAAGCAAATTTGCATGTATAAATTGTGGCATAACTGCAAATCAAGTTAATTATGCAAATGTCAATGCTCACAGTGAATTTGCAGAATTTGGCTTTGCTGGTTCAGAATTTAAGAATTTTTTGGTGCAGGGAACTCGGGTCCCTACCCATTGGGCACAATCCTACAACCTGCATACACTGCCTGCAGACACAGTGTTTGGGCCACCCGGGGCAGAGGCGCAGCCCAGGCCAATGTGACCCTCCGAGCCCACACACACTGTGCTCCATTCCCCTGGGCGGTGTGGGATTGGGGGGTCGCATCAGCCCAGGTTGTGTCTGCCTGCCCCGGGTGGCACACCTGTAGTGCACGCACATGCTGGCCCAAAAGCTGTGCCTGTGGGCAGCGTACCTGGGTTGTAGGATTGTGCCCAATGGGCAGGGATTTTTGTGACTCCACGTAAAAGCTGCATGCATTTAATCTGTCCCCTTTTCGCTGTTGCTGTTGCAGAATAGCAAGCGTTTTCCGCTTTCCCGTTCCCAAAATCAGCTCAACCACTTTGGCCTCATCTTGTTAACTAATTGACTTCATTCCTGTTCGCTTTCCGAGCAAAACCCTAACCAGATTTCATGACGCTGGAAGACACCAAATCGCTAGAACACTTTGAAAAAAGGAGAGAGTTACCTTTTATTAAATACCCTCCAAATTTCAGTGCGATTAGAAATTGAAATGACCTGCTTTAATTACACGGAGTAATTGGATTATCATTAGAGATTCATAGTTTTAATTAGTAACGATGCAGATGTTGATGGGCTCTGTTTCCAAAGGAGTCATTGGAAGCTTGTCTTCAAAATGTGAAGACTAGCTGAAAGAAAGAGATTTATTTTCACTGGTTAAGCCTAGAGTAAGAGAATGAGGCCACTTTTAAACGAAGCGCTTAGTGTTTACACGCTCCTGCACTACCGGAAGTGACGTGCCACCCGTTCGCGGCAGCAGCTGCAGACACGGGGCTTTGAAGAGGCACGTTCTGAAAGTCTGCAAAGTGAGCGGGCAGCACGTCACTTCCAGTAGCGTGGGGAGCGTGTAAACACACCCCGCGTGGCTTTCCTCTGAATGCGGGGCTCTGGAGGCGCTTCTAAACGCCTCATTTAAAAGTGGTTTGAGATTCTCATAAGTCCTTGTGGGGCACAGGAAATCCCCCTTCTATCTTTTCCCAAGAAGAAGCATCAGAGGGCCTTTTCACATGGGTGCCTCCCCCACCGCACAGGTGTGCAAATGCCACAGCTGGTGCTGTGGGGATGGGTGGGTACCGGTAGGAATGGCGCCCACAATGGGTAGGGGTGCGTGTGTGCATGCTCCCGCGCTCCACCCATCTCCACGCACAGAGAAACGGGTTCCAATACAAGTCGCTCCATGCATGGAGATTGGCGTGCGCCCATGGGAATGGGCGCATAGCCACCTCCACCCACCATGGGTGTACACCCATCCCCCCTCCCACTGCAGCTCGTTTGAAAACGGCCAGAGACTTCATATTTCTATTTCTGCAAGTGTATTTGTTCCTGGGGTAGCCATCTTCAAATAATGCCTATTCTTTCTCAAGCAATCCATTTCCCTGGAAACTCCAGGTTGCCATCTTATTGCACACAGACACTGGAAGGCAGAATCAATCCTATCATTCTGGCAAAACGTGGATCAGATTAGATTTCGATCTGTGGTTTATTGTGGTTTTCTGACTTCAGCTCCCAGTCTTTCAAATTCTCTTCCCAAATTTTGGGAAATTCTTCAGTTACCCATTTCAGCTCTACTCTGTGTCACTCTTTTATTTCCATTTGCAAAAATAGCAGCTTTGGCCAGACCATGAAACTGAAGCAAAACCAGTGGCATGTTGCCATGCTACTCATTAGGGATGGAAATTTTGGATTAGTTTTTTTTATTATTCAGTTCTCCGAGAATTTCAGTTCTCGATTCAGGTTTTTTTTGCATTGGATTTATTTATTTGCATTAAAAAATAAGGGGGAAAATCAATGCAAAAAACCCGAAATCACCCAAAACCAAACCGAGAAGCAAAATTTTGGGAGAAATGAATAGGCCATTTTGGGGGCCAGTTTGGTTCTAACGAAACACGAAATTCCCATCTCTACTACTCATCCTCCCGCATGTGTTGCATTAGACAAAGTCTTCATTAGGGAACAACGTTAATGGCCTTTTTAAATTAGGAATTTAAAATCTCTTGTATTTACTTCTAGCTGATTGGCACATTTTTCTAAGGCATCCTCCCCTTTCCTCCCATGATCAGAAAAACATCTTCCATTAAACTGGTGATCTCTTTTTTTGATTTATAGGAAACCAATCTCATTTCCCTCCTTTTTTCATTTGTTGTGACTTTGTTATTAATTTGAGTAATTAATAAGTAGTTAATTTCAAAACAGGGGCAGAGCGGGGGGGGGGGGTACTCCTTCTGTACTGGCAAGGCAGAATTACGTAAGGCTCTAATTAGCAAAACTCCCTGAAGGAAAGCTCTTCAGCCTAAATCCTTTCCAGCATTACCTTCCTTATTATTCCAAGGAAACAGGCTTGTCTTTTCTCAAGTCTCTTCCCTGAGGAAAAGGCCTTTCTTGTCAGGTTAAGTCTTTGTAGCATGGTGTAACGTCTCCCCCATGGGTTGGACTATAGAATGATTTTCCACACTCCATAGAGATGACTGCGGAGATGAGAATGAGCGCATGGATTGGACGAAATCAGGCATGACCCCGGTTGTACCCAGGCCCTCAAGCGCTGGGGAGCGTCCCACTCGACAAGAATTTTCTTGTAGATCGTTGTAAATGTTAAAATACGATGAGCAAAATAATAATTAACAAACTGCAGATGTGTAAATAAAACACCAGTCTCCAGAAAATGATTTCAAAATGTATGATGGGAGGATGGGGGGAAAAGCCCTCCCCCCCCCAGCTACTGGGATATATCAGGTCCCCAAATTTCTCTTAACAGGCCTGAGTGAAAGCGTATCCTCCTTGTTTCAGAGTCAATAGGAATTTTTCCGCCAACGTATGAGAGTTTTTCTAGCTGAGGCTCCTCTTATAAATACAGACGATAACACCGTCTCCTGCCTTTCAGCGTCCATAAAAATTCACGAAATCCAACTTGCTTCGCTTGGTGTCAGCGAATTGTACAATGGCAGATGGTTTAAGAAAAGATTCAACTATGGAAGGAGCATCTCTAGCCTGATTAGAAAGGACACCACGGGCAGAAGATCGTTTACCCACCACCGCAAATGGCCAGGGATCCTGAAAGAGCTGTTGCAGACTAGCAGAGGGAGATATAACCTGAGTCCAGGTGGATACAATCCTGCTTGCTTAACGTGAGCGAAGAGCTGAAGGGATGTCTTCTTTGCACATATATGATGAAAACAGATGTGACAGAAGCCTGTGTTGGATCACTTTGGCCCAGCACTCCCCACCAAATGTTGGCACATTTGTTCTCTCCCCACCAAATGTTGGCCAGCGTCTTGGTTGGCGTGGGTGGCCGGTGGCTGGCTGCCATAGGATGCGTCTTCCAGGGAAACTCAGAGATGCGTCCCGGGCCAAAGCCCACCCACCAAGGCCAACGGAGGCCCACATGTCTTGTAGGCCTGTCCAGCCCATTTATTTATTTATTTTACTATTTTTCTACCCCGCCTCCTCCTGCTCCCAGAGCAGCTTGGGGCGGCTTACAAAATGCATAAATAAAAACATAACAATAAAAAACACACGCATAAAATATCATTAAAAATGTTAAAATGCTAAAAAATAAACTATAACTAAAAGGGCAGAACTCTCCCTCCCCAACCCAACCCACTCTACCCGTCTCCCTCTCCAAAGGACCGACGGAACAGCCAGGTCTTACACTGTCTTCGGAAAGAGGGGAGGTCCGGGGCCAGGCGGGCCTCCATCGAGAGGGAGTTCCACAGCCTGGGAGCGGCCACCGAGAACACCCTCCCCATCATTGCTACCCGGGCAACTCGGGGGACTTCGAGTCGGGCGTCCCTGACCAACTGCAGGGGCCACAGTGCAGTCCGGGGTCTGAGACGGTCCCGCAGGTAAGCCAGGCCCAGGCTGTTTAGGGCTTTATAGGTCATTACCAGTACCTTGAATTGGGCCAGGAAGATAATAGGCAGCCAGTGCAGAGAACAGAGCCCCAGTGTAATGTGCTCATGGCAACCTGTCCCCATTAAGAGATGGGCCGCCGCATCTGCAAGGATTTTGCTTCTTCTCCTTAGTGATGAACTTGCTTCATGGATTGATGGCAGTCTCGTCCCTCCCGTGGGTCACCTTGAAAATTATTACAAGTTCCCCAGGCCAGATACGAGTTAGGGGTGTGAGGGTACTTACGGGGTGTGCTGAGGATGGAGGAACAAAGGGGAGGCTCCAGGCCCTGGATCTATACCATGGATCCATCCCCTAATCTTGAGTGCATTACCTCATCTACTCTCTTTCCCTGATAAGATCACTTTTCATTGCTTGAAGGTAGGGATTGAATTCAGGAATTGTAAAGGGATTGGATTTGGTCCATGTGGGCCACAGATTCCCCAAATCTGAATTTAGGGGATGAAAGCCTGACCCCGCTGCGGTCAGTGCCAGAAATTCCAGTCGACTTCATGCTGCATGCACGGGGGTGAACACACCAATCTCAACCAGCTAACTGATGACTTTGGGCCATCAGTATTGACGTCCATTCACTCTCTCATTGAAAATCGTTGATTCCCTGGGTGGTGGGGCCAATCCCAAGCTGTGTGGATTCCCCACGTGCACAGTTTTCGCGTGGCACTATCTGCCGGCAGTGGCCATGGATGTGGTTTCTGCATGCATACGCAGCTACGCGCAAGATCCGTGGGACCTGGGATTGGCCCTAGGGTCTTGTTTTCCTCTGCACTGGCTGCCAATAGCAAGCTGAGCCAGGTTCAAGGTTTTGGTATTGATCTATAAAGCCGTTCACAGTCTGGGCCCCTCGTACCTCAGGAACCGCCTCACCCTCCGCGCCCCAGAGCAACGCCTTCGGTCTGCCAGGGGTGCCTTCTTGGAGGTCCCACGTGTTAAGCGGGGGGCCACAATGGAGAGGGCATTCTCGGTGGCCGGACCACGCCTTTAGAATTCCCTCCCGGAGGAAGCTCGCCTGGCCCCAAGCCTCTTAACATTCCGGTGAATCTGCAAAACCTGACTGTTCACCCAGGCCTTCCGGGAGGGGGGGAGGGTTTTTTATCCCCTTCCACCCTTATTTATTATATTATTTTGTTTATGTTCTCTAGCTATGTTTTAATTGCTGATTTTATGAGTGTTTTAAAATGTTTTACAATTGTGTTTTTATTTTTGATATTGTTAGCCGCCCCGCACTGTTTCAGGAGGGGCGGGGTTTAAATACAATTAAATAAATAAAATGATATAATTTATGGGAAGGATCAACCACTTTGAAATGAAATAATCACTCCACAGAACTGCTGGTCATTGGACTTCATTAAAATGATTTGAGGAAGGAGAATGTTGGGCTTGCTTTACAATGGACATAAAGCAGCGGGGATGTCGCACGCACGATGGAGTGATGACTGTAGCTGGTTAAATGCACACGGTCCAGTTTTGTGAAGTAACTTTGACTTCCATGCTCTTGAAACGGGTTGATCAATCTTTAACGTAGGCAACAGGCAACTCTTGTAAGCCTAATTATTTTTTCAGCTCTGATTCCTCTTGCAGATCTTCATTGGAATTCCATTTCCATCCCTTGAAGCGGAATTGCTTTCCTGAATTGTAATACCATAACGTTAGACGTCAACCTGACAAGCACTGCCATGCAAACAATACTAAATTATGTGTGTTTTTTCCGGTTTACACCACCTAGCAAATTTAAATGAACCATGGTGACATAACTTCTCCTCAAAGTTGGATGAAATATCCCTGCAGCAAAATTACCGTCTTCAAAGAAATATGCTTGAGACTATTTTCCATGCTTGGGTGCAGGTACGAAACTAGTGCTGAATTGCATGGAGGAAACATTGAAAACCCAGTAACGCCATCTAGTGGCTTAAAGGCAAAATGGCATCATTCACCAGGGATCATCCTCACAAGCCTTTACTGTATCGTGCACATAAACGCTTCTACGTATTTAAGGGAATTTGTTTGGGTTTTTTTAAAAATTATTTTGTGTTTTTTAATTATGTAACCTGCCCCGAGTCTTAGGGGAAGGGTGGGGTAGAAATTTAAATAAATAAACAAACCAATAAATCAATAAAATAAACACCTCAGTGGCCACAATCCCGTGTCCCTCCGCGTGGCATCTGCATGGCACAATGCATTCCCAATGGCGATGCGCACACGTTCCGCGCATGTGCGCACGTGGGGGTTGGGTGCGGGATTTTGCAGGACATGAGATTGGCCCCACTGAAGGATTGAACTGAAAAAGTGATACACCAAGACGTTCCAATTTCTTGCTCTTAAAGGTCAGTTTTTTTCAATGTAGCTAGACCTGTCTGTGAGATACGGTGCACAGCTAATTGGCACAGCGAGCTGGAAGTAGGTAGAGATAAACACAGCGCCGTCTTGTACAAATGAGGTCAAAGACGCCATTGTCCAGAAAGCTAATTCAGGAATTACTCTCTCCATTCTCCCCGGCATCATTGAAAGCAGGCTGTGGCATAAGCATTATTTAAGGGATTTAATATATTCACTAGAAAGGCTGTCCTAATTCTTCTTCTCTGCATCACATACGCTGAGCATGCCAGTCTCTAACCGCACTCCCTTGAACGTCAGCTGAGACAATATGAACGTTGCATCATGTTGGCACCAGAATTCAGAACAGAAGGAAGGGTGCTCGGCAGTCTGCAGAGGGCTGTAGTTCACAGGCAAGCTATCTGGTTTGTAAATTGGTTCAATTTTTAATCCACCTTTCCCTGAAGACTCAGTACGGCTAAAGTATTGCGAAAAGCTACATATAAAATACAGAAGATAAAAGTGCATGACCTTTCTCCCACATGTCTCTTTCGTCCCTCTCCACCCTCCCGTTCTAACCCTGCCTGTTGAATGCCTGGTCAGATAAATAGGTCTTACAGTCTTACACTGCCTCTGGAAGATGCTTGAACTAGGACCTAGGCGAACCTCTGACTTATCAAGCTTGGAGTTTCTTTTTTGCGGATGTTTTCATGCTGGTGTTGTTTTTTGTAATTCCCTCTTCTCTTGGGCATCCAGCAGTGCTGCTTCATCACTTGCAGCTTGCGCAGAATGCAGCAGTGCGGCTGCTGACTGATTTGGACAGCCTCAGTCCCAGCCTGTGTTATCTGCATGGGCTGCCTGTAGAGCGGCAGACTGAATCTAAAATGCGCTGCTGGGTTTTAAGGCCTGGATAACAAAGGCTCTGGCCGTATTTGAGACCTACTCCTGGAATCTTACCCTTCTGGCTATCTGCCCTCTGATGCCACCCACTGTTTTGGGATCCCGCCAGTACGCCTTAAGTCAGTGAACGATCTGGCCTTTGTTGTGACAGGCCCCTCAGTGTGGAACTCTTTCCCTCCACGTGTTCACCTCAGTTACTCCATCCTCACCTTCAAAAAACACCTGAAAACTGTTTTTTCTTTTCCTGGTGCATTTAGAGGTCCTATTGCCGGTTACACCTTCATGTGACCCCCTCCCCTTTCCACTGTCCCCTTTTAAATTGTTTTAAATTGTTTAAAATGGATTTTATATGATTTTAATAGATATAAATACGCAGTGTTTTTATTGTATTTTAACATTGTAAAGTGCTCCAAGTGCCATCTGATGGAGGGATCTGTATTAGTATTATTATTATCATCCTCATCATCCAGATTTCTCTGAGCTGGCTTCCATCGCCAAACCCAGATTCCATTCCAACTGAAGCCAAAGTGGTTAACCACGTGGTAACAGCGGTAATCCACTGGATTTGCAGTAAATTATCCAAACCAAAAGCAATCCATTACTGAGCATTAGCCGTACATTATTTAACAGTTTAACAGATTTACTGCCTTATCACTTGGTGCCGTTTACTGTGTTACCGGGTTGTCATTTTTGTGTCTGTCCCTTCGTTACCAATTACTTCCATTTGCCTATAATTCCATTCCTGTTTACTACTGCCCTCCAGGTTTCAAGTCTTTCGTTTCCAGGCCATTGGATGCCTGGTTCAAATCTGTTGGATGCAACATTTCTCTTGGTCCAGAACTAGACTGAAAATGAAATGCAGAAAAACAGTATGTCAGGCACACGGTAAATTGATTGAATGCTGGAGTATGTCTTCACTAATTGGCTAACAGTTTAGCTATCTGGAACTTGGTTATCAGTCGTGTTTATGGAATTAACTATCCATTTCACCTGTTGTTCCAACATGCAAAATTTCCGTAGAATGACTTATGTCAGGGATTGGGAATCTCAGGTCAGGGGACCAAATGTGGTCTACAGCTACTATTATTATTATTATTATTATTATTATTATTCCACCTAATCCTGCCTCAGGTAGCTCAGGGTGGCTCACAATCAATTATAACATATACAAATATAATACAATATAAAAACAGTAAAAATAAGAACAATAAAACCAATAAAATATACATATCAAAATGGTGTGCGAAAACACAAATAAATAACCAACCCACCCAAAAAAAACCCACCTCCCCATCATCAAAAGCTTGGTGGAAGAGCCATGCCTTACATTGGCGCTGGAAGGTGAGAAGATTAGAGCTGAGACGGACACCCGCCAGGAGAGAGTTCCACAGCACTGATGCAGCTGCCGAGAATGCCCATCTGTCGGTCCCCACCGGTCTATAGCGGGGAACCTCCAGCAGCGCACCCCCCTGATGACCGCATGGACCACCCCAGGGTGCAAAAGTGAGATGGTCCCTCAGAAAGGTAGGGCCCAGGCCGTTTATTTATTTTATTTATTTATAATTGTAAACATATTTAATACCCTTCCCTCCTGCTCCAAACAGCTGAGGGCGGTTTACAATGTTAAAACATATACAATCAATAAAACCATAAAATAGAATAAAAAGGGAGGACACAAAACCAAACGACCCCCTCTACCTCCCCCCATCCCACCCTATACCCCATCTCCCTCACCAAAAGTCAGGTGGAACAGCCAGGTTTTAAAAATTTAACGAAAGAAGGGGAGATCTGGGGCCACCCAGACCTCCACTGGGAGGGAGTTCCACAGTCCAGGTGCAGCCACCGAGAACACCTTCTCCATAGTGGCCCCCTGGGCCACACAGGGGACCTCAAGAAGGGCACCCCCAGCGGACCACAGAGGCTGCTCCAGAGTGCAGAGAGCGAGGTGGTGCTGCAGGTAAGTCGGGTCAAGGCTGTATAGGGTTTTATAGGTCAAAACCAAGACCTTGAATGGGGCCCAGAAGACTATTGGCAGCCAGTGCAGAGCCCGAAGCACCGGTGTAATGTGCTCCTGGCGACCCATCCCCGTGAGGAGACGGGTCATAGCATTCTGCACTAGCTGCAGTCTCTGGACCGTCGCCATACGTAGCCCCACGTAGAGTGCATTGCAATAGTCCAATCTCAAGGTAATGAAAGCATGGATGATGGTGGCCAGGTCACTATCTGAAACATACGGCCAAAGCCGTCGCACCAGATATAATTGACAAAACGCACTCCTCACCATAGCCCACACCTGGAAATCCAGGCGGAGCTGCGGAATGAGGAGCACACCCAGACTACAGACCTGGGGTACCAGCAGAGGGCGAACCCCATCAGTGATGGGAACTGCCACATCCACTGCCCTTCCCACCACCACCACCTCCGTTGTGTCGGGATTCAGCTTCAGTCAGCTCGCCCTCAACCAATCCCCAACAGCCGCCAGACATTGTGTGAGCACCGAGACTGCCATGTCTGGGTCAGATGAAAACGAGAGACTGAGTTGGGTGTCATCCACATATTGATGACACCGCAACCCATACCATCTCACAACCTTCCCAAGTGGCTGCATATACACGTTGAACAAAACCGGGGACAGGATAGAACCTTGCGGGACACCACACGTGAGGTCCCGTGGAGATGAAGAACAATCCCCAAGCACCACACGCTCAGTTCTCCCAGCCACGAAGGAGTGGAACCAGTCAAGGACGATCCCGTCCACTCCAGCTCGATCCCACAAGCGAGTTTAGGGCTTTATAGGTTAAAACTAGAACCTTGAATCAGGCCTGGAAGACAATAGGAAGCCAGTGCAGAGCCCGGAGCACCAGTTGAATGTACTCCCAGTGGCCCATCTCCATAAGCAGATGGGCAGCAGCATTCTGACCAGCTTCAGCTTCTGGACCATCACCATGGTCATCCTACATAGAGGGCATTAAAGTAATCCAGCCTCGAGGTGACAATGCATGGGAGACGATGGCAAGATTAGAGTCCGAGACATATGGACAGAGCCGCCGCACAAGATGTAATTGGCAAAAAGCACTCCTAGCCACAGCTGACACCTGGACATCCATACACAGCTGTGGATCCAGGAGCACCACAAGGCACCGAACGTAAGATGAGGAAACCGGGAGGACCCCATGACGGGAAGAATCCACCTCCCCCAGATCACCAATCCCACCAACGAGCATCATTTCTGTTTTGTCGGGATTCAACTTCAGTTAGCTAGTCCTCACCCAGTCCTCCACAGCCGCCAAACACCAGGAAAGCACCAAGATTGCCAGGCCTGGGTCCGATGAAAAGGAGAGGTATAGCTGAGTATCATCAACATATTGATGACAACGTACCCTCTACCAACACACAACCTCCCCCAGCAGCTGCATATACCCCCCAAGAGGGGGGACGGAATGGAACCCTGCAGGACCACATGAGAGATCCCTGGGGGAAGAAGTGTATTCCCCCAGGACTCCCCGCTGAGATTTATCAGCCAGGAATGAACAGAACCACTGCAAAGGCATGCTGTCCACCCCGGCAAGGTCCTGCAGGAGGGTTACAAGCACCTCATGGTTAACGGTATCAAAACCCCCAAGATATCAAGTAGAACCAGCAGGGTTGAACACCCCCTGTCCAGTTCCACTCAAAGGTCGACAACCAAGGCCACAAGCACAATCTCAGTGCCATAACCCAGATGAAAGCCTAAAAAGGAAAGGTTAGAAACGGGCCGATAGCTCACTGAGGAATCAGCATCCAAAGATGGTTTCCTGAGGTGTGACCGAACCACCACCGCCTTAAGTGACTCAGGTAGCCTGCCCTCCCCAAGGGAAGTGTTGATAACCATGGCCAGCAATGGCCCAACCATCTCCCAGCTGGCCTTAACCAGCCAGGACGTTCAAGGATCAAGTTCACACTTCACGGTCCGAACAGATTCAAGCACATCCCTCACCTCAGCAGGCATAACCAATTGAAACTGATCCCATAAACATGGACCAGACATGGCATTCTTAACCTCAGGCTACTGTCCCAAGATCAGAGTCAAAGTTGTGTTCAATGCAAGTGATTGTATCCATGAAGTACAGCATAAACACTTCGCAGCGGGCCATGGAATACTCCATATCCAGCTGGAGACCAGCTGGACTGACCAGACTACTCATCCTCCCGGAAAAGCTCCACTGGACATGACTTCACAGATGCTATGATGGCAGCAAAGAACCGCTTCTTTGCTGCCCACACAGCCACAACATAACGCCTCAAAAACAGTCTATGCTTGGTCGTCTTCAGCACGAATCTGACGCCACCACCGCCGCTCCAACCGTCTCCCCTTGTGCTTCAGCCACCGAAGATCCTCCCTAAACCATGGGGACCTCTGGTGCCAAAACACCCGGAGCGGACGTCTGGTTAGCCCCGGCCAACCAGTCATCCCAGAAAGACACAAGGGCATTGATTGAGCGGTCGCTGAGGTCATCAGAGGTAATTTTTACCTTTAAAGCCTAGCACAGTCTGGGCCCTGCTTATCTGCGTGGTCGTCTCACCTCCTGGGCTCCTGGGCTTCCCCTGCAGTCATCTGGGGGCGCCCTCCTGGAAGTCCCATGATACCATTGAGTTCAGACAGACAGGAGGGTGTACTCAGCAGCTGTGCTGTCACTTTGGAACTCCCTCCTGGTAGAGATTCGCCTCAGCCCAAATCTCCTCACCTTCTGACGTAGCTGTAAGACCTGGCTCTTCCGTCAGGCATTTAGCCAAGTTGCTTTGAGAGAGGGATGGGATAAAAAATATAACAAATAAATAAATAAATCTGGCAACTTCCCCAGAGCTGCCTGAAACCCAATAGGCCTCCGAGGGCGAACCATCAGAACTGGTCCCACACCCCTATGGTTAGATAGGTGTGCTGGGGGAGAAGCACGAAGGAGGTAATGATCTGACCATGACAAGGGTGAATTAAAAACACCCCCAACCATCAGACCCCCTGCCTCAAAGGTCAGTAGAAAACAAGAAGACCAGAGTATGTCCCCCATCATGAGCTGGGTCAACTGATTTGGATTGTTTTCCATGAACTTCTACGCCACACCATACAACCTGGTCTCAGTGTGGATATTGAAATTTTGTGTGTCCCCTTTCCGGGTCCTGGATCTGGCCCCTGGATCCATTTCCTGCTCCAAAGCACTGGAAAACTGAGTTCAAGGTAAGAGAGAAAAGATAAGAACATGCACACAATGATAGTAGTGGACAGATTCCTGGCAGATCCGTGACCTGGACCAATTGTGCATACCCCTTGCCCACTGTAGTTCTCGATTTCTATGTGGTCCTCAGAACTTGTACTAATTTTTGAAGTGGCCCCTGAGAGGGGAAAGGTTCCCCACCTCTGACTTATATGCTTAATGCAAGGTGTGGGCCGAAGTACTTTGCCAAACCAGACCTTCGGTTAAATGGAAAAACAAACACGCAGCAGGTGAAATACCTTTGGCTGTTGTTGCCTGGGGACTCACCTGTGAATGCTAGGTGTTCCAAGGACACAGCTGAGGGTAACGTCTAGGGAGCTCAGGTTAGCACCATGGACTATATGCCTGAGTTTGAGTAGATCACTTTGAATTTAGACACGTCGTAGGTGGGTGTTAACTGGTGTGTGGAACTGTGCTGTCCGCATTTTCCAATGCCCTGATAGTCACACCAGTACCACTTCCACGTGAGACTCAAAGCAGGGGCCACTTTGAAAATTAGTAGAAGCTCTGAGGGAGGCAGAGAAATTGGAGGCGGGGGTGTTTGGGATGTGCACTCAGGAAGAGGACAGTCCAGATCATGGACCTGTCCCCTGTCCATGTGTGAATGGAACTGTCCCCTGTCCACACGTACATGCCTGTTCCCCTCAGCAGCCAGCAACATGGCAGCACCAGGTCACAGGTAGCATCTGCCTCCTTGGAGGTGGCGTCCTCCAGCCACGTCAGCACTGGGCCAAAAGTAGCACCTTCCCCCTTGGAGGAGGCGTCCTCCAGTGTGCTAGCATCAGGGCGCAGAGACTGCCACAGCCTTGGCCAGTCGGAGCCGACTCAGAGGGCCACAGGGCAGGAAAGGAAGTGCACAACATTTCCTCTTCTTTCCCTATACAAGGAGGAAACAGCAAGCTGTCAGTGGCTTACCAAATCCCTCCCTCCTGGTATAGCCTCCCTGTGTCTCCACCTGCTACCCTGCCTCCTCGCACCTCACCAACCTGCCTCTTCATCCTGTCCTTGCCTGTTGCCAGCTGTCCTGCTTTTCGGTCTCCCTGTGCCTATGCTGTCTGCTCACTGGCTTGACCTACCCTTCTCCTGACTACACCTCTGCCTGTTCCTCTTGCCAGAAATCCATGTTATTAGCTCACCTGACTCGACACCCGATAGTGCCCTTTTCTCTGCTCCCTTACCCTGAGATCAGGTTTTCGGTGCTTGGGGTAGGAACTGGATCTGGGATCTAGATCCAGGAACAGGACTAGCAGCGGGCTGCATTTGACCCCCTCAATGTAGGCCGCCAGCCTCTGTCAACAGTTGGAGCAGCGGAGAGAGAATTGCATGCCGCCTTCGCAGATGCCTCACTTTCCCAAAAAGGAAAAAGTACTTAGTGGTTGAAACCAGACATAATCTGACCTGAATATAGGGTACTAGTTTCCAATTTGAGGGTTAAACTGAAATTACACCTACTATGTGGGTAAGAGTAAACCCTCCTTAGTATGCATATATAACGACAGTACATTTTTTTAAAGGAGGACTCAATGCAAAAATATATTAAAATGTATAGATTTACTTAAATTCAAATAAGGTTTCAAATAGTACAAAAAGGAAAACTCATCCAGTTACAAATATGAACAATATGATGCAAAAGAGATTCAAAGAACATCATACATTGTCTAAGTCAAAACCTTAAAGAAAACGCTATGTTTTCTATCTGTCTAGCTGGCTCAGTGTCATAGTTACCCGTTCTTTAGCCCCACATCTACCTAGTTGAGAAGGCTTCAGGAATCCAAAAGCTTTCTAACTTTCTCACTTCCAGGGCAGGCATATTTATACTACATTTCTGTATGTTCCAGCGCTTTCTGAAATTAATAAGTGTCTACCCACTGACTGACCAGTCAAGATTAAAAACTCCAGAATAGGCACTCTTGCCAGAAACTGAAAACACTAAAACTGAATAATATCTTAAGCCTAGAATTCAATGGAAGACACTAGGGGTGGGACACCGGGGAGAATACTGGATACCGGATTTATCGGTATCGGATCTCCCCGGCGGCATACCGGGTATTTAACATTGGCCGATTTACCGGTTTTTTTCATTGCGGCCATTTATTTCAGTGGCCACGATGTAAAAAAAATGGTAAAGTGGCCAATGTTAAAAAAACGGTATGCCAATACCGGGGATTATCGGATCATCAGATTAACCTGATATACCCGATTATCGGGTGTATCGGATTAATCCGATACTGATATTCCCACCAGTAGAAGACACACAAAAATTCTCCTGGTAGAAGCTGGTATGTTTAAAATACACACACACTAACTTCTCTGACAATGCTTTATTCGCTATGTGAGTTTCAGGTTAAGCCACTAACACACACAGATATAAAGGTAAAGCGGGTTTAACCAAAGAGAAAACTGGATAAGAAAACTGCTGGGTTTCAAAAACAAGTGTCTCCCTAACTCAGCGTTTTACACAGAATGGCTTTGCCAAACAGATCTCTTCACATTTTGAATCAGAGGTTTGCCAAGCATGTATTAAAATATATCAAAATACATGCCAATACATGACACCGCCCATCCATCAGCTGCTGGAGTGGACCCCAGGGAGGAGGAGGATCTGCCCCAGGCTGGAGTGGTTACTTGTGCAGCTGGGGACCCCAGGCGTGCTGCTACTCCTCCTCAGCATCCCCTCTGCTCCAAAATAGCAGAATATCACAAAAAATGCAGAAATGCGGGGTGTTACAAACATAGCTTGTAAGCCACTTGCAGCTCACAGCCAGTTTAAATGAACCTCTTGAGAGCCACCTCGGCCGTGGGCGAAGATGCTGCTGCCTCCCATCCAGGGCTGGTCTTCCCACAGCACAACCACGGGCGATTGTCCCACACCCTGCTAGTTTCTCTGCTTCCCGGGGGCCCACAATGGCCTCTGTTTTCACCAGGGCACGGGGAGGGGCGCCAGACGTGACCACCTCTAGGGCGCTGTGGAGGGTGCTCCAGAAGGGTGGGGACCATTCAGGAGGGGCAGGGCTACCAAGGGCCCACCCATTGGTGATGGAAGGTGGGAGCTGCTGAGTCAGGCCAATCACTAGATGGGTGGGAGGTGAAGGGCGGGCTGAGTGAGTGAGTGGTGGACCACAGCAGGCAGTGGTGGTGGTAGGTAGGAAGCAGCCCTGGTGCAGAGATAGTGAGAGAGAAAGAGAGAGACTCTCCGCGAGCAGGCTACCCCACCTTAGACATCCTTACCCTACTTTGGGCAGCTGGACCATGTGATGCAGCGCATAGTGTGGCTGGCAGCTGCTGGATATTTCCACTACCGCATGGCAGGGTGAGCAACTTGCTGCTACATGCTGCATCCTTGGAAAAGGTCTGAGGACAAATCGAGTAGCAATCTTACCCCTTAGGGGTAAGACTGCCCAAGGCATGCCACCCCATGTGCCACGGTCACTTCTGTCCGGCTGTGTGGCGGGTATTAGAATCTGGGCCCCAAGTCTGTTAGTCTTGGGTTGGTTTGATTTTGTGCGGGGGCTTTATTTGATTTTATTACCCAAAATAATATTTTGCTTCACGTTTAAATCTTTTCCGTTATTTTTTTCCACCTGAATAATAAGATTGTCTGCTAACTGGGATACTGTGCACAAATGTGTCCTAATTAAAAGAATTCTACTGTTTTGAATCAGGGCAGCAAATCAAATTTCCACAGGCCTCCCCGCCCCAATACTTAAGAACTGCAGATGCATTTGTAAAAGTATAATTTCCAACTGATCTTCTTCATAAGCACTTGCTCCACGTGAATGAGAATCCCAATCGACTAGCCTGCATCGCTGTGCTGATCCGAAATCCCATTCTGGAATGTCTCGCTTTATTAGACAACTTTTGAGTATGTCTCTTGGCTTCTCGTTTGCCCTTTTTACACGGGCCGCGGCGCTGCATGGTGGGAGGGTGTAGACGAGTGCACGCACACACTCCACATCCCCACACACGCAGGTACCTCCATTTTTTCCAGTGCTTCCATGCGCGGGGATGCATGTGCACAGGAGCGCGCACACCCACCCTCACAAGATATACATGGGGGGCCACGCATGCAGGAACCCCCAGACTTCTGGGGGTTCCTGTGTGGGTGCTGCCCATGTAAAAAGGGCCATTGTTTTGGTGATCCAAACAGTTGATTTTCTTGCAGCGCCTCAACATTTCCTGGTTTTTAAATTGAGCTACATCGTAGGGTTTCAATATTTATTAGGATCCCAGAAAGCACCAATTTTACATAACAGATATAAAAATTATGTTAATATTTGGAAACACGGATCTTTTCAAACCATTAAAAGGCCCTACCATTTTGTAAAACAGACCCATCTGTTAATAAATATTAATAATGTATTATAGGTGTATAATTATAGGTGTATAATTATACAAATACGATACGTATAAATTATAGACATTTTATTTCCATAGTGCCTTTCTCCTCCCCTCCCCGGCAGCAAATATCACTTGGAATACGTCACAACGTAATGTGATAAAACAATATCAAATCCATATCGGATACAAATCCATTCAAACACAATTTAAAAGGGGAAGGTGAGGAGGGAGGAGAGGGAACACATTAAGGGGAATCAGCTGGGGATACTGAAATCTCCTGGCAAACTCCGCCTTTTTAAAGATAAGGAGGGAGGAACCGAGATGAACATCTGGAGGGAGTGAGTTCCGCACTGAGGGGCCCAACGCAGCAAAGCTCGATAGCCTGCCAACTTCAGGCAGGATCTCCAAACAGCAGGTGGTTTGTGAGCTCAGAAATCCATCAGTGGGTCTGCAGACGTGTGCTTGTGGCACACACGCCATGTGCATTGCACACCCTGGGTTGTGTGTGACACGTGAGTGGTCCTTGAATTGGCCCCAGTGTGGGGTTCCAGGAGCAGGTCTTGAATATAGCCAGAGCCTAGACCATTCAGAGGGGTGTTCTGGAGACCAAAGTTAGGCTTCTTCTAGGAAGGAGACTGAAGTCCAGAACTTCCAGGGTTTCATTCTCAGAAACGCTCCCTGTTTCATTCTCAGAAACCCCAGAGGCAGGCTGAACTCCGGAGTCTCAATGTGTGGGTGAGACGAGGAGGACTTTAGATTCATTGGCAACTGGGGAACCTTTTGGGGAAGGGGGAACCTATACTGAAGGGATGGGCTCCACCTTAACCAGAATGGAACCCAGCTGCTGGAACTAACAATTAAAAAAAAATGTTTTTAAACATGGTTCAGACCGCAGCATCTCCAAAGGATGCTGTTAATTCAGATGTTAACAGGAGAACCCCCTCCCATTCATGACTATTGGGGGATTAGTACCCCAGTATCCACCATTCCTTAACTTCGGGGGATTTAGCTTAATTCGTTAAACCCGGGGGTCCTGCGTGTCCTAACAGGAGAACCCCTTCCCACTCGTGACTATTGGGGGGTTGGTACCCCAATATCCACCGTTCCTTAACTTAGGAGGGAATTATCTTAATTCGTTAAACCCGGGGGTCCTGCGTGACCTGAGGATCAGTCTGAGGGCAGATACGCGCTACAAACAGTTTATGTACCTTCCCCAAAAGTGAAGGAAAAGAGGGAGACAAAGATTCAATAAAATTAAAAGGTTTATTTATATACACAAACAGAGAGAAACAGCCCCGGTCTGGCTGGCGGGATCAAAGGAAAAACGAAAGCGGTGGTGGGGAAAATGAAAGTGAGGTGGGGAGCGGGGGGTGGAAGATCCGGAAAAGACACAGCGAGAGAGAGAGAGAGAGAGAGAGCGGGGAAGTTTGGACCTGAGGTTACCTTTCCTTTCCTGTGGAAAAAGGGGACAGGCGGCCCGAGGATCCAGCGAAGCTCGTGGGAGTTGAGAAGAAGGGGCAGACCTAAGTCTGGGAGGTCTCTTAAGATACAGACAGGGCACAGAGGAACCCGCACGTGCCCACATCCAAAACCTTCTCAGTTTCCAAAAGGGACGTGAGGGGCAGTTATAGGGATCAGGATAAAAGATTTGGGATAGGCTCAAGGGAGTTACAAAAGACACACAGGGAGGAGAAAGGGACACAAATGACCCATCGGGGCATATCTGGGTGGTTTTCTAGGCGAGACAAAAGGAAAGATGCATATGTGACCCATGGGGACTCCAGGTGGGTGCTCAGGTGTCACAAAAGGGAAGAGACCTAGGGGAGCCATGGGCAACAAATACACAATGGACACATCTGGGCATGAATGGGGAGAGGAGATTCCGGTGATCTGGGAGGAGTTGTGAGAGCAACCCCAAGGGCAACATCTCTCTCTGCCTGGGGGGGGAGGGGATCCATGTCTTTGAGGCTGTTGCTAGCCTGGGGTTTTATTCACCAGTGGTTTCTCAAACGGGAGAATGCCCTTTCTTAATGGCCCTGTATTTACTGAGGGCTGCCCCTTAATCACCTCCTTCCTGGATCAGGCTGGTATCCACCTGGGTGAACTCCCTTCTCCTAGGTCCCATGGTGGCTGGGCCCGATCCTTGCTCTGACTCCCTTGGGGGGGATCCTGAGTCTAATGCCCACCGTCCCATGTCTCAAATGGACTTTGCCAGATATGGGGGGGGGGGGGTTGTCTTAACACAGGGAAATTAGAGTATCTTAATACAGAGGATAGGGAAAAAAACTGAGGGAGTACAGGTGGAAATCAGTGTAGTACAGACAAATATAAATGATTCCAAAATACCTGTATCAGTTGTTTATAATGACCACACTAAGATTAAGAATAAAAAGAATACATTTATGTATCTATATGCAAATTCTGGAAGTCTAAAAATTAGAATTAGAGTGTATGGCGCTAAATGAAGATCTAGACATAATAGGCATCTCAGAGACCTGGTGGGAGGAGGCTAATGAATGGGATGCTATAATGCAGGGGTACAAAACATATGAAAATGACAGAGTAGGTCAAGCTGGTGGTGGGGTGGCTCTATATGTTAAAGCAGCATTGAGTCGAGTAACATTAAAAATGTACAAGAAGGGAACTGTACTCTGGAATCTCTTTGGGTACAAATTCCATGCATACTGGGGAAGTGTATAGCAGCGGGGCTATACTCTCCCCCTGACCAGGATTGTGAGACTGGCTATGAAATGCTAGCGGAGATTAGACAACCAACTAAAGTCGGAATCATAATACTAATGGGTGATTTTAATGATCCTAATATTAATTGGGCGAATGTCTCCATATCCAGGCGTGATATGGAGGTAACGTTTCTAGATACTATAAATGACTGCTTCTTGGAGCAGCTGGTCCTGGAACCAAGAAGAGGAGGAGCTACTTTAGATCTAGTCCTAAGTGGATCGCAGGACCTGTTGCAAGGTGTAACGGTGGTGGAGCTGCTTGGTAATAGTGATCATAATATAATCAAATATGACATAATTACTGGAGGGAAAATGGTAAATAAATCTACCGCTGTAACATTTAACTTTCAAAGGGAGACTATGCTAAAATGAGGAAACTACTTAGAAGGAAACTAAAAGGAGATGTTGCGATGATTATATGTCTGCAAGAGGCATGGAGACTATTTAAAAACACCATCTCAGAAGCCCAGATTAAATGTATTCCACGGGTTTAAAAAGGTAGCATGGGGACCAAAAGTCTGCCAGTATGACTAAATGGTGAGGTGAAGGAGGCTTTTAGAGCCAGAAAGGTGTCCTTTAAAACATGGAAATCTAGTTCTTATGAGGAAAATAGGAAAGAACATAAGCACTGGCAAAGTAAATGTAAAACATTAATAAGGTAACCAAAGAGGGAAATTGAAGAGAGACTTGGCTAAAGAGGCAAAAAAACTACTAATAAAAACTTTTAAAGGTACATCAGAAGCAAGAGGCCATTAGATGACATGGCCTTGTCATGACATGTCTTGTCATGACATGTCTAATGTCTTGTCATGACATTAGATGACAAGAGAGCATTAGATGACATGGTGGGAAAGGGGTGCTCAGTCATTGCAGAGAAGCTGAATGAATTCTTTGCTTTGGTCTTCACCGTAGAGGATGTTGGGGAGATACCCACACCAGAACTGTTCTCTGTAGGTGATGAATCAGAAGAGCTGCCACAGATCAATGTGACTCTGGAAGAGGTTTTAGAGCAAGCTGACAAACTAAATATTAACAAATCACCGACCCGTTCTGAAGGAACTCAACTATGAAATTGCACAACTACTACTGGTAATTCGTAACCTAACGCTAAACTCTGCCACTGTACCTGAGGACTGGAGGGTGGCAAATGTAACACCAATATTTAAAAAGGGCTCCAGAGGTGATCCTGGAAACTACAGTCCAGTGAGCCTGATGCCTGTGCCGGGCAAAAGGTTGGAAACAATTATTAAGAGCAGAATTACTGGGCATATTGATAAATATGGCTTAATGGGGAAGAGTCAACATGGATTTAGCAAAGGGAAGTTGTGCCTCACTAATCTATTGGAATTTTTGAGGCTGTAAATAAGCATGATGATACAGGTGAGCTGGTCGTTATAGTGTATCTGGATTTTCAGAAAATGTTTGATAAGGTCCCTCAAGAGACTCTTGAGGAAATTAAAAAGTCATGGGATAGGAGGAAGTGTCCTATTGTGGATTAGTAACTGGTTAAATGATAGGGAAAAGAGTAGGACTAAATGGTCATTTTTCACAATGGAGAGTAATAAATAGTGGAGGGCCCCAGGGATTTGTACTGGGACTGGTGGTGTTTAACCTATTCATTAATGATCTGGAAAAAGGGAGTAAAGAGTGAGGTGATCAAATTTGCAGATGACACAAAGTCATTCAAGGTACTTAAAACACAAGGGGACTGTGAAGAATTTCTTGCAAGACTGGGTGACTGGGCACCTAAGTAACAAATGAAATTTAATGTGGAAAAGTTCAAAGTGATGCACATAGGGAAAAACAATCCAAATCATATGTACACAATGCTGGGTTCTAAATTTGGAGTTACCACTCAGGAAAAAGTTATTGGCTGTTTTTACAGAGACACCCCCACCCCCCGCTCAGTGTTCGGGCGGGTGTGTGGTGTTGGGAGCTGTCGGTGTAAACGGCCGGCAGTGGGTGTGATTGGTGTCTACTCAGTGTTCTCCCGTGTGAACACCGAGCGGGATGGGTGGGGGTGCGTTTACGCTCCCGCGCAACACCTACCTCCACCCATGGAGCCCTTCGGAAAACCAGAGGAGGCCCGAGGTGGATGGAGATGGGTGTGTGTCCATGTAAAGGGACACACACACACCTCCACACACTGCACCAGCACACCCGTCCCCCCACTCACCCCCGTCTGTGTAAAAAGGGCCATTGTGGACAATACATTGAAATCCTCAGCTCAGCGTGCGGCAGTGGTCAAAAAAGCAAACAGAATGCTGGGAATCATTTGGAAAGGCATAGAGAATAAAACTGAAAAGATCATGATGCCAGTATATAAGTCTTTGGTGTGACCCGCTCCGTCTAAAAAAGATGTAGTAGAAATAGAGAAGGTACAGAGCAGGGCAACAAAAAGGATAATGCATACGGAAAGACGCCCCTATGAAGAGAGGTTGGGTAGACTGGGCTTCTTCAGCTTGGAAGAGAGACAATTGGAAGGGGATAGGATAGGAGTTTATAAAATCATGAGTGGTGTAGAACAAGTTAATAGAGAACTGTTATTTACCCTCTCCAATAGTCCTAGAACTAGGGGACGCTCCATGAAACCAACAGGGAGCAGATTTAAAAGTAACAAAAATGAAGTATTTTTTTAACTCAGCACACAATTACATTGTGGATTTTTTTTTGTCAGAAGATGTGGTCAAGGCAATGAGTATATCTGGGTTTAAAAAGGGATTGGAGAAGTTTCCAGAGGATCGGTCCATTAGCAGCTATTAGCCAGGTAGGTTTGGGGACTGTAACCTCTTACTTTCGGGAGCTGGGTGTGAACAACAGGGAATGGATCAGCCCATTGTGACCTGATGAGGACTTCTTCCAAGAGACTGAGATTGGCCACTGTTGGAGATAGGTGCTGGGCTCAGTGGCTCATTGGTCTGATCTAGTATGGCACTGCTTATGTTCTTATGGAATAAAAACTCCTCGGTGCCTAACTTAGGCTACAATCCTAAATCCATTCCATCTATTGATAAAATCCATTGATTTTTCTTGAACTTCCCTCACTAGTACCTACGTTTAGGATTGTGGACCCAACATGGACGCTTCTACACAAAAATAGAATTAAGCACATCCAGTCAGAACTACCCGTTTTAATGTCTGGTGCACAGTGAATTTTTATATCACTTAGATGACAGATGAAAATTTACAAGCAGTCATTTCCCATAATGAAATTACCATTCGCAGCTTAGGACAATTCAATTACTGGCCATAGTACTTGGAATTTTCTTGATGATTGATCGGCGGCGTCTGCCAAAAACCAGCTGTTACAAATTGTGAAAGTCCAGGAACCAATCTGCCAAACAGAAAGTTCATCCTAAGGCAACCTAAGGCTTTTCTTGTGTACTCCATATATATTAGTTAGATTCTGTAAGGTGGGAAGTAGAGATCTGTTGATGTTGCTGTTTTTAAATACCCATGATGTGTATATACTAAGCTGATGGAGTCATGTACAGTTAATATGATGGAGCTGGGGGAACATCACTGCGGTTCTTTGTTCTAGTTCAAGCACTGCATTTGCCATATGACGATATTACGTCTGACATAGGTGAATGGGACCCACACTCATCCTTGACGACTTCAGTATTCATGTTGATGCACCCTCTCAGCCTGGCATCGCCCGCTTCCTCTCCTTAGCCTCCTCCTTTGATCTCCACCTCTGGACTAGCTCCCCCACCCACACTGATGGTCACTCTCTTGATCTCGTGTTCTCTAGGAACTGTTCAGTCTCCGATCTCTCCTTCGAGCCCCATCTCATATCTGACCATTTCCTTGCCTCCTTCAACCTCTCCCACTGTTCCCCCTCCTCTGCCCCATCTCCCCGCCCCTTCCGCAATCTGCAGGCCATTGTGCCCCAGGACTTTGCCTCCTCCCTTTCCCCTCTTCTCCCCTCAGTCCTCTCCTCCTCCCCCAATTCTGCCATCTCCACCTTCAACTCCTCTCTTGCCTCCACCCTTGACTCCCTTGCCCCTGTCTCCTCCCACCCAGCTCGTTCCCATAACCCTCGCCCTTGGCTCACCCCCACCAGTCACCATCTCTGCTCCTGCACCCGGGCTGCTGAACGCCTCTGGCATAAATCCCACTATCGTGCTGACTTCCTCCACTTCAAATTCTTCCTCTCATCGCTCAACTCTGCTATATCCCTCGCTAGACAGCAGTACTGTGCCTCACACATTGAGTCCTGCTCCTGGGACCCTCGCTGCCTCTTTTCGACCTTTGACTCCCTTCTCAAACCCCCCTGTCCTCCTCCTCCCTCTTCTCTCTCCACTCAGGATCTTGCTCTCTTTTTCACCTCTAAAATTGACAAGATCCGCCTGGAAATCGCTTCCAAGTCCTCTCCCCCTGCTACTCCCCCTCCCTCCTCCCCCCACCTCTCTCCTGTTCTCCTTCCCTCCCGCCTCCTTTGAGGAAATCTCCTCCCTGGTCTCTTCCTCCAACCTCTCCACTTGCCCCCTGGACCCCATTCCTTCCTGCCACCTGACCTCCATTGCTTCCACCGTCGCCCCTCCCCTCCTGAACATCATCAACCTCTCCCTCTCTACCAGCTCCTTCCCCTCTGCCTTTAAACACGCCACTGTCTCCTCATCCTCAAAAAGTCCACTCTGGATCCCTCTGAACCCTCTAATTACCATCCTGTCTCGCTCCTCCCTTTTGCTTCCAAACTCCTTGAACACGTTGTCTACTCCCGTTACCTCGACATCCTCTCCGCCAACTCCTCCCTTGACCCCCTCCAATCTGGCTTCTACCCCCTTCACTCCACTGAAACCGCTCTTGCTAAGATCACCAATGATCTTTTTCTGGCTAAATCCAACCGCCTTTACTCTATTCTTGTCCTCCTTGATCTCTCTGTTGCCTTCGACACTGTTGACCACTCACTCCTGCTTGAATCACTTCACTCCCGGGGATTCCGGGACTCTGTCCTCGACGGGTTCTCCTCCTACCTTTCTGACCACTACTTTAGTATATCTCTTCCTAACTCCTCCCCCTCCTCCTCTCTTATCCCTCTTGGTTGGGGTTCCACAAAGCTCTGTCCTTGGCCCTCTCCTCTTCTCTATCTACACCCAATCCCTAGGCAAACTCATTGCCTCCCATGGTTTCCAATACCACCTATATGCTGACAACACTCAACTCTATCTCTCTACTCCTTCCCTCTTCCCCTCTGTTCAAGCTCGTCTCACCAACTGTCTCTCTGATATCTCCGCCTGGATGTCTCCACGCCAAATCAAACTGAATATGGCAAAAACTGAACTCCTTATCTTCCCTCCCAATTCTTTCTCTCCCTCTTCCCTGTCAAATGCCATTGAAGGGGTCTCCATCCTCCCTGTCCCCCAAGCCCATAGCTTGGGCTTCATCTTCGACTCGCACCTTACCTTCAAACCCTACATTGGCTCCGTGGCCAAATCCTGCTGCATCTCCCTCCACAACATTGCCAAGATCTGCCCTTTTGTCTGTCTGTCTCCTCTGCCAAAACTCTCATCCATGCCCTAGTCATCTCATGCCTCCTCCTCGCTGACCTTCCCTGCTCTCACCTTTCTTCCCTCATCTCTGTTCAAAACTCTGCTGCCAGGATCATCCACCTAGCCCACTGCTTTGACCATGTGCAGCCTCTCCTCCCCTCTCTCCACTGGCTCCCTCTTCCTGAGCATATTCTGAACAAGCTCCTCGTCTTCACCTACAAGGCCCTTCACAACCTCATTCCCCCCTACCTCTCTGCCCTGATCTCCCTCTGAACCCCTGTTTGAGCACTCCACTCCTCTTCCATCCCCTCCCTCACCCTCCCACGCCTTCCCTGCTCCCCCAACCACCTTTGTCTCTTCTCCCTCGCTGCCCCGCACGCCTGGAACTCCCTCCCAGCCCTTGTCTGCCTTGCCCCCACCCTCCACACCTTCAAGT
>QEPC01006549.1:1571048-1593306 GCA_003113815.1 Sphenodon punctatus | reverse complement strand
CCCACCCCTGCGCTGATCCCCAACCTGCCCCCCACCCCTGCGCCAATTTCTATGTTTTTTTGCGTTTATGTTTTCTTGCAATGTATGGAGTGGAAGATTTTTTTAATTGTAATTGTAGTGAATTTGTGGGAGGAGTTGTATTTTAAGAAAACTCATGTGCATTTAAGGTTTTTTTAAACTGTTAAGTTTTTTGTTTTGGTTAATAACACCTGGATGCCAATAGCGTGCCAGGCCAGGTTCAGGGTATTGGTGTTGATCTATAAGGCCCTTCACATTCTGGGCCCCTCCTACCTCAGAGACAGCCTCATCCTCCACGCCCCAGAGCAACTCCTTCAGTCTGCCGGGGGTGCCTTTTTGGAGGTCTCCCGTGTTAAGCGGGGGCCACAATGGAGAGGGCATTCTCGGTGGCCGGGCCGCGTCTTTGGAATTCCCTTCTGGAGGAAGCTCACCTGGCCCCAAACCTTTTGACATTCCAGCGGGCTTGTAAAACCCGGCTGTTTGCCCAGGCCTTTGGGGAGGAAGGAGGGAGGGTGGGTTAGGATTTTGGCTCTCCCCTACCTTTTATTTTTATTTTTTATTAATTCTGTTTCCCAAACCTGTTTTAGCTTTAAATTATTGTGTTGTTTTTAAAATGTTTTTATGCAATGTTTTTATGAAATTGTATGTCACCCCGAGATGCCGTAGTCATGGGGGGGTGACTCAAAAATGCTTAAAATAAATAACTAAATAATTGCTTAGGCTTTGAAAACGGTGGTTGCTCCGTGGGTGCGGATGAGTGGGGGGTGAGTGGGGATGCATGTGCGGTCATATGCATGCCCTACCCATGCACTGGCACGCCCACGGACCCACCACCCAGCAGAGCCATGTTAAAAACAACACCCACATTCTAGCCCCACATGCAAGGCCGACCTTACCCTGTGACAATTCAGGGCAGCCGCCCCGGACCCCGCTCCTGGGGGGGGCATACTTGGGGCTCCCGGCCACTGCTCCTGGTCACTGTCTGTCTGGCAGGAAGTGAGGGAGATGCAGAGACCCTGCCTCTCTCTCACTCCCTGGCCCCCTCCACTATCTGTCTTCGCCAGGGAGTGAGGGAGAGGCAGAGGCCTCTTCCTCACTCCCTCAGCGTGGCCCTGCACCATGTATTTTTCATAAACATCCTCTTTTAAAGGGGAGGTATGGCGACCCTAGGAGCAGCGGCAAATTCAGTATGCTGCTGCGGCACCCAGCACAACCCGGGAGCCAGCCAGCGAGCCCGACGCAGGACCCAGACCAGCAGCGGTAGAGTTGCAGTCAGTGTGGCAGCAGCGGTAAGTGCCCTGAAAAATGGCTGGGCTTGGGGGTGAGTGGAGGGGAGTGCCCCCTCCACCCGTCCCCAGGCCCAGGTAGTGCCCCCAGACCGAGCTGGGGAGCGCCCCCTGAGCCAGAGAATGCTCCTAGGCCCATCAGCAGCTTTGCCACTGGTGGCTGAAGGGGGCCCCACATTTCTCCCCTGCCCTGGGCCCCGCAGTCCCTAAGGCCGGCCCTGCCCACATGGAATTTTCTTATATTCTTAGGAAGGGTTGGAAGGAACTGTCATTCTGAGGGGGAAGAGTGCTTTTTATTCTAGAGGAGATTGAGACCACCACACGATCTGTTATTTGAATAGGGTGATCATGCACAACCCAGTTTTGAGAATATTGGGAGCCATCTTGAAGAACTTTCTTTACAAGGCAACAACCTTCTGATCACTCACATGGGGAGGAGTTGTTTGTAAACAGCTTTATCTCTCAGTCCGATTGATGTCCTGGTGTCCTGCTGCTACTTCTGCTGCAACACTACTAGCAGGCAGAAGCAGGTGAGGGATGGAGACCCCCACCACCTCCCATCTTCAGCCTCCACCCCACCCCGGACTCCCCTTCATTGTTTGTAATCACAGAACACGTGTTGCTGGAGGAAAGCTAGAATGGTTGCCAACCGGACGTTTTTGCTCTACTGACTCCCACTGAACAGCATAGGTGCTGTTCAATGAGAGCTTGCTACATAAGGCCACGATTGTGGCCCTATAATTAGTGTATTGATTTTGTTAGTCAAAAGACCCAGGTCTTTAATGCTTGAATAAACAAGATGCTGTTATGTAGGGTTTTGTGAAGCCTTCTGACCCCACGAAAAATATCAAAAGTTACAAGACGGATTAACAATTGAGTCTCAAATGAAACCTGAATGTCCCCCAAGCCCTGCAGGTTATGGTTGCTAATTAACGGACAAGTCTGAAAAAATGGGTCAGAGAGATAATTGACAGCAGCCAATCTACCCAGCGAGGCCTGTTAATCCAGGAAAGGAAGAGAAGGAAAAAATTCTATTAGTGGCGCCTTACGAGCCAGGCTTCTTAGATTGTTTAAAACATTCCCAGTTCTATCAAAATGGAACATGCATCAGCAGCTGAACGTTAGAACCTTCTGAAGGGAAAAAAAAGATTTTTTGCTTTTTTAAGGTCTAGTCTTTGGTAGGGATACACGCTACTGAATATTGTACCCTCTGCTGCCAAACTTCTGGAACTGCCCTGGACAGCCCTGTCTAGTAGGGTAGGAAAATTCGAATAGATTAGTAGTGAGGCGTTGATTTCCATTTGCTAACTCCATATTGCTTCTTCCCCATTATGTCATGTTTATCAATACGCCCAATCACAACCATTTTCATCAGTTTGTCTGGCATCAATGTCCGATTCACCTGTTTGTAGTTTCCGTTTCCAGGATCATCTCTGGAGCCCTTTTTAAATACCGGTGTTGCGTTCACTACCCTCCAATCCTCGGGTACAGTGGGAGATTTTAGCAATGGTTTACAAATTACCAATAGTAGGTCTTCAGTTTCATATTTAAGTTCCTTTAGAACTCTGGGGTGACTACTATCTGGTCTTGGTAATTTGTTACTAGTATTTAGTTTCTCAATTTGCTTTAGAACCTCTTCCAGAGTCATGTTGATTTGTCAACATTCTCCTTCCCAGAATATCTCCCATGCAGAGCTGCAACCTGGTGCCCAAAGATTCCGGCACCCCCAATGAATCAGTGGTGCTGAAATGGACCAAGCCCCGGTCAAGCACCATTGATGCCCGAATGGGACCCAACACGCTACTTGGGTTCTGTTGGCTGGGCTTTGAGATTGACTGGACCCAGCCCGGTTGCAGTGGCCTGAGACGGGTCCTGTCACTTTGAAAGGCCGCTCTCTCTCTCACCCACCCTGACAGCACCTCTCAGCTGTGAGGTGCTGTTGTAGGGGGAGGGAGCGGCAACTGACCTTTGAAACTGACAAGCCCTGTCTGGAAATGCTGTGGAGCCTGGCTCTGTCATGCTCCTGGTTGAGGCTTGTCAGTTTCAAAGGGCCATGCTCCCATTTTCAGGCATTGGGCACCCAACTGGTCCTTGGATAACCTGTCGGGTGCTCGTTGGTTTACCTAAAAATGTGGGCATACCCGCGGGTACTAATTTTAGTGCCTCTTGCAGCTCTACTCCCATTCCTCCCACTGAGGGGCTCCTCGTCTCCAGTTTGAGAATCAGGAGTCTATGCTAGATAGGCTTGTGCCCATTCTTACCCAGAGCCAACTAGGGCTGAAACTTGATCTCAGCATTTTCTCGCTTATGAGAGTCAGGCTTCTAAATGAGAGTTGTTACCAACAGGACTATTGATCAGTTATTCTGGAGGCTCAAGTTTAGAATTAGAATATTTGGAAATTTATAATGAATTATTAATGGGTTCTCCTGTTGGACAACAACTAATTTAATAGAGAGACATTGGACAATGCTAAAGAATATTCAGATGTTTTATTTCTTGTGAGTATCAAATAAAATCCCCAAGAGGAGTCAACAATTGCATAAATGAATACTCCAATTATAGATATGTAAGCAATCAAAACATATATTTTTAAAAGCAATGATCTCTCATACAGCTGTTGCCAATATTCATGAATGCTGTATCTGGTACTGGTCTAAAAACTACACTTGGCCTTCTAGTCATTCCTTAATGGGCTACATTATAGTTACCCTCCATTCAGTGAGACCAACTCCTGGATGGATATAGAGATCGATCAAGTTGATCAGTTCCGGACCAAAAAGGAAAGAGGAGGAGAATAGAAAGTTTTAAAAACCCTAGGTTGAATAGGGGAGACCACGTCTTTCCATTCTGTGTGTTCTCCTCCTCTTGCTGGTCCAGACCTGATCAACTTGATAGGAGGAGAACAGACAGAATGGGAAGAAGTGGTCTCCCCTATTCAACCTAGGGCTTTTAAAACTTTCTATTCTCCCATATCCACCCAGGATATTACCTGCCCCAATAAAATGTGATTAATCCTAACCAATAATAAGGCTAAATTCAATTGATGCACATACATACGTCAATGCAAATTATATTACACTTTTGCGATATACTTATTTTGCTACTGCGGTGTACCTGTACAAAACAACAAGACCTTTTAAGGGAATGGTACAAGAAAGTGCACCCCAACACATCTTATCCTAGCCTGCCGGATGGTACCAGGTTCTCCAACCAACCGTTTCTTTATTATATCCATTACAGAAGATTTTGCAACTCTTCTCTCTGCTAGTTCATTTCATTTCAACATACTGTAACTTTCCACCTCAAACTAAAATCCTTTCCTACTTCATGCTTCTAAATCAAACTCCTATTTTAAAGCAAATCAATCTCTTATCAAGCAACTAACATTAATACATCACTCTATTTACGGTTTTATATGTAATACATCACTCATTATTATTTTTTATTATTTTATTTATATAGTACCAGCAATGTACCTGGTGCTTTACAGAGAATATGATAGACACGGTCTCTGCCCGAGACCTTACAATCTAGAGATGGGGGAGGGGAGACAGGGAAGGGGGAACAGAGGGAGAGACACGGGATACAACATTCACGAGGATGCGAGAACTCAGGTGCACGTTCTTGGCTTGGTTACAGTACATTGGGAGTTTACAGATAACAGGTGGGGGATAATGCTGGGTGGGGATGATTAGCAGGAGTTAGGAAGGGCAGACCCATATATGGGTAATATATGGGTAATATGTCTGTAACTATACGAATAACTACCTAGGCCTCAAGCCTGAACCTATCGAGTCAAGAGCCTGGGCAACAGAGTCAAGATTAAAAACAAGGATTAAGGAAATAAAATATTTTATATTTATTAATACATTTTTACCCCGCCCATCCTGCCTCCGGCAGCTCGGGTTGGCTAACATCCATAGAAACATAAACGTGTTAAAGGAAAAGGGCAACATGTCTGCATGCGCAGAATGCCCCCGTCGGCCATTTTGCACACACGCAGTGATATTTTTTTTAACGATATTCTCGAAACCCTTAGCGTGATTGTCCCAACATCTCGGTTTGAAAGCTGCAGCTGGTGCAGAACGCAGCAGCCCGGCTGCTTACTGGCCGTAGAGAACGTAGACAGCCGATGCATCGTGCTGTGCACTGGCTTCCGGGCCAGATTCAAGGTGCTGATTTTAACGTTTAAAGCCCTACACGGTATGGGCCTCCTTATCTGAGAGTTCGCCTCACACACACACACACACACACACACACACCGGGTCCTGGGGCGGCTCCTGCGGTCGTCCAGGGATGCTCTCCTGGAGGTCCCACGTTATCGGCTGGTCTGTACTGACAGGAGGGCAATCTCAGCGGCCGCACCATCACTATGGAATGCCTCCTGGTGGAGGTTCACCTCAGCCTGGATCTCCAGGCTTTCAGACGTAACTGTAAAACCTGGCTTTTCCGCCAAGCGTTTGGGAGGGGGGGAGGATGGTTTAGGGTGGGTTAAGTTTTGCTGTAGACCAGTATTGTTTTAAATTGAAATTTATATTATTATTATTTTTTTGACATTCTTAAATGTATTTTATATTTGTATTTACGGTTTTATGTTGTGAGCCGCTCCGGGACTCCAGCAGCAAGAGGTGTGGGATATTAAATGGAAGGAAATAAAATATAAATCATAAATCATAAATAGAAGAGATAAATAATATAATTAAAAATAAAGAGATTTTTAATTTCAACCCTAGAGCCAACTCAATTCCTTCCTCACCGCTAGGAATGGGGATTTCGGTTTCAGATGGAACTGAAGCAGCCTGAAAATGGGCGTTTCAGTTCTATCCAAAATTTCAGTTCTTATTTCAGTTCAGGGGGGTTGGGAGGGTTGCATTGAATTTTTTTTCATTTTTTTTTTTTCAATGCAAAAAAAAAAAAATGAAACCGAAATTGGAACAAGAATTGAAATTCTTGGAGAACTGAAACTGAAAAAACCCTAAACCGAAATTGGTCTCCCTGTTGCTGGGCAATGCTCTCTGCCAACCCTAGCCCAGCCTTAGCCTAACAGGAAGCCGTGATGCTTCTCCTCACTTAACAGCTCTCTAGTGCTACTAGGCGTATGTATGCCCTACGCAGCGCTTTACAATCACAGAGGAGTGAAGGGAGTTATTCCAGAATCTCCTGCTGCTGCTTTTTAAGGCCTTGGAAGGAGTAGGCCCTGGATATACTCTAGCCCTGCTCATGGAACCTCATCCTCCGGACTATTTGTACTCAAACGCCACCCAGTGTTTGGAGATCCCAACATCATACTTTAAGTTGGCAGGTGACCAGGCCTTTGCTGTGGCGGGACCCCTCAGTGTGGAACTCTCTCCCTCCGGATGTCTGTCTGTTTCTCCCGCCCCACCTTCAAAAAGCACCTGAAGACTTTTTTTGTTTTTTCGTTTTTCAGGTACATTTAACGGCTCCACTGCTGGGTCCCCTTTATATATATAAAGTGTGTGTGTGTGTGTGTGTGTGTGTGTTCCTTCTCCTTTTAAATTGATTTTAGATAAAGTGTTTTATTGTATTTTAAATGTTGTAAAGTGCTCTGCATGCCATCTTGTGGAGGGATGCTGTATAAATAAATGTCATTATCATCAATAATATAGGGCTGAAACTAAGTCTTCGGAAAACTTCAGAATTCAGCAAATGTTTATTATTTATTTATTTATTTGTTTGTTTATTATAAAATCTTCTATCCCACTTCCTCGTGCCCACAGGCAGCTTGAAGCAGCAAACAGTATAAATTACAATATAAAACGTATCCTAAAACATCAATTAAAACCATTCATAAAAGGAGGAACAAATCTCCCATCTCGCCCCGCCAAATACCTGGCAGAACAACCAGGTCTTACAGCTTCTTTAAAAGGAGGGGAGATCCAGGGCCAGCCAAACCCCCACTGGAAGGGAGTTCTACAGCCATAGTGCGGCCACCGAGAATGCCCTCCCCTGCGTGGCCCCCTGGAAAACCCGGGGGACCTCGAGCAGGGCACCCCTGGATGGCCGCAGGGCCGATCCAGGACACAGGGAGTGAGGTGATCCCGCAGATAGGCAGAGCCTATGCCATTTAGGGCCTAGGTTGTGCGCCGTCATAAGCTGCAGAATTGCAGGAGGGTGCGGAATAGAAGATTTTGTAATAAATAATAAATAAATATAAATAAATTATAGGCCAAGACCAACACCCTTGAATCGGGTCTGGAAAACTACCAGCAGCCAGTGCAGAGAACAGAGCACTGATGTAATATGCTCCCAGAAGCCCATTATAGTATTTGTTTCAGAAAGTCTGAATTCCGAAGTTCCGACGACCAAGGCCGTTATTCAGAAAACTTCAGAAACTGCTACATGCATGTGGGGCTGGTGGACAGTTGAGCTTCCCTTCTTCTGGAAATGAAACTTAGTGCTATATTTGGTAGGAGGGGGGTATGTGAGGGGACAATTGAGTGATGGTAAACCAGATGGCAAGTTTTGATTGGCTGACCAAACCAGATGGCAAGCTTTTAACTGGCTGACAGGATAAAATAAAAGTGGCTGCAGCCATTTTGTCCATTCTCTTTGGTGAATTTGGCTGGGTGCTACAGTGTGATGGATCTGTAAGTAATCAGCTGGGGGGGGTGCCTGACCTGGCATGGTTTGTCCTGTCCTGTGATGTCTACAAGGCCAATGCTGGGGGATGGGGGTTACCTTCACCTTTACCATGCCATGCAGTTGGTTTTTTAAAAAAACATTGGGTGCCACATTGCTTCTCGTTCTGTCTGCTGCTTGGTTAGCACTTGGCACCATGAGGCCAGACTGGGCTCCACTTCTCCTTGCTTGGTCTGTTCAAGTTACCAGTGCCACAGTACCAATGCCATGCCAAGAGGGTGCCCCGGGATGTGTGTATGAATGTTTAGTTTCTTAATTTTGTGACGGCTGGGGCCTGGGCTTGCCGGCTTTTGGTGGGATTTATTTTTCCATGCAGTTGCAGACTGTTTTCCAGGGTTGTTATATTCTTCTTGAGCTAATGTTCCTTGCTAACCTGAATTTTTGTGCACTGCTTGATTGGCAGAATGATTAAAGTGGGTGCACTCACTACTGATGGTGGGTCATGTTGTGGGTACACTGCTGTTGTTGTTGTTTTGGATTTCTGCAAGCAGTTGCACTTTCGTGGTGTTGTCTTCTGGAGTGATTGTCCCACTCTTGCTAGCCTGCTTTTCTGCATAGTGCTTTTCTGGGTAGTGCTTTGACTGTGGATTCAAGAACTTTGCAACAACTATCCAAAGTTTCTGAAGTTTTCCAAGGTCCGGAATTCCAAGTCCGAATTCCAAAACTTTGGAAACAGCACCGAAGGACCGCCGAGTACTCAGGCCGATTATTTGGAACTTTGGTATTCGGCCCGAGTACTTGGAAGTACTATTCAGTATAGCCCTACCCCGAACCTCTCCCCATCAACGAAAGCCTGGCAGAAGAGCCATGCCTTACATTGGTGCCAGAAGATGAGAAGACTTGAGCTGAGATGGACACACACCAGGAACATGCTCCATAACATAGGTGCGGCCACCAAGAATGCCTTCCTTAACGCTGAAACAAGGATGTATAAGAACAGGTTTAACCATCAAAATTGCGCTACTCAACATAGCCCAGTAACCTTGGGTACTCCTCATTCGTATTCTATTAATGTCTGATCGGTTACCCAATGCACCAATTTACCATTTTTTATCCCAATTTTCCAACTTCTGGTACCAATTTTCCAACTGGTACCAATTTTTCAACTTTTGTCCCAATTTCAGTACTGACTTATCATTTTACAAATAGGAAAAATGGTAAATTGGGTAATGGCCATATCCAGTATTTTCGGGTAATCGGGTGCCAGATTGGTACTCAGGTAGCCCCCTCGAGCAACTGACACAGGACTCAAAATTGCAGATATTACCCATGGGTAGCAAGTTTCAGCTCTAATTTTTCTCCATGATGACTAGAGAGAGGGTGGTTTCTGTGCTGATCCCAGAAGATGGAGATAAAGTAGCTCCGATTATATTATTCATTGAACCAACTTCTGTTGGTGAGACGATGCAAGCTTTTGGGTCATTCTCAGGCATGAGATCAGACTTGCATTATCTCACCAACAGAAGTTGGTCCCATAAAAAAGTACCTTGTCTCCTATTTCACAGTGGGGCTGATCCCATGTCCTGTCTGCACCGCACGTGTGTGCAAATGGTGCACACCTCCATCGCAGGGACATTGTACCACTAAGGGCGTTTATAGATGAGACCAAAAAGGCGGCTGATCCTTTGATCAGCCGCCTTTCTTGGTGCTCGTCTACTTGCTGGGGCTGCTTTTTAATTCGCGTCGGAGGGGGCAGGCGATCCTGCCCCCTCCGACGCGGATTCCCGAAGTGCCGGCTTTACGCCGCACTTCCTGGTTCCGTGAGCGAGTGCGCATGCACAGAAGGGCGCGCATGTGCACTCGCACTCTGCGCCGTGTCTGATCAGCAGACACAGCATGCAGAGACGGCGCGAGGGGAAAAGCTGGCATTTAGCGATCCCGCTTGTAAGCGGGATCGTCTATAAACGCCCATAGAAGCCACACGAGACCTGCGCTGATCCCGCGCACAGGAGGTTTGGGTTTGTGGCCGGTGATTCTAAGTTCCAAGGCGGTTTTCATAGGGTGCAGCCACATGGGCTGTGGAGGGCCCAAACCTTGCACAGCATCATGGCAGGCTGTCACTGCCGCAGCGTCCAAGACCAGCTCAGGGAAGCTGGTTGGGTGGGCCACTGTCAGAGCTGCCGCCAGGATGGGCCGTGGCGCACAACCAAATGATTGGGTGTCTGGTCCTGCCCTGCCCCACCTCACTCCCCTGACTGACAAAAATCCCACCCCTGACCATGATGTGGCTGTGCGTGACAGGTGCTGATTCTGTCCCGTTTCTTCCAGAAGGGTAGATAGCACCATGGTGGGGATGCATCCTTGTTATTCCCTTGTTATTCTGTAGGTGATTGCTTGACACCTGACTATCTCTCCCCTGGAGGGATTTCTGCTACGGCTGGTTCCTGGGGGGGTGTAGCCATTCTTTTTAAGGATTCGTGGTCTGTCAGGAGGTATCCGGTACAGACCATATCAGGAGTAGAAGGCCTCCAATCTTGTGTTTGATTTGGCGGGGGACAGATTGGGGGTGCTGCTAGTATACCGTGCACCTACCTGTACGGCAGCATCCCTACTCGCCCTGATGAAGCTGGTGTTGGATGTGGTGCTGCGCTCCCTGAATATATTAGTCTTGGGGGACTTCAGCATACATGCTGATGCCAGTCTCGGTGGTGCAGAGCATGAGTTCATGGCCTCCATGGACCTGTCCCAAATTGTCAACAGTCCAATGAATGATGTGGGGCATACCCTGGACCTGATTTTTTGCACCGGCCTTGAGGCGGGGGATTCGTTGATGGGGGAGGTGTCAGTGGAACCCTTGTCATGGATGGATCATTATCTCCTGCGAGCACGTCTCTTGGCATGTGTCTGCCCCCAGGGGGTGTAGAACCTATTCGGATGGTCCACCCCTGGAGGCTAATGGGACCGGAGTGGTTCCGGAAAGATCTTGGGGAGTTACCCTCTGATCTTGATGACTGCCCGCTCGATGACCTCGTGACTTTATGGAATACCTGGCTGTTGGAGGCCATCAACCGGACGACTTCGAGGCGTCCACTCCTTCGGAGATGGCTCCTCAGGCCTCCTTGGTTTATGGAGGGCTTGAGGTTGTTGAAGCAGGAAAGGCAACGATTAGAGCGATGGTGGTGCCATTCGCGTGCTGAAGTCGACAGATTGCAACATAGAGCCAGTTTACATGCCTGTGCTGCAGCTGTAAGGGCAGCAAAAAACTCCTTTTTTGCTGCCCTCACAGCTACGGGAGTTTTTGGCTGCCCATATAGCCTCTAAATCTTGTCCAGCTGAGCTTTTCCGAGTGGTGAGGGGGTTGGTCGGTCCTTACTCCGCCTGGAATCTGATGTATCTAATGCCCGCTGTGACATGTTTGGTGATCATTTTGCAGAGAAAATCACTCGGATTCACCACAACTTCGATGCCACACTTATTGCAGTGGGTGAACCAGAGGTTGTTGAAGCTCCGCCGGCCTTGTCCGATTTCGTGGGATCAGTTTCAGTTGGTGTCATTCGTCGAGACGAGCGATGTTCTTGGGGCTGTTGGGGCCAACTTTTGTGAACTTCACCCATGCCTGTCCTGGCTGGTTACGACTAGCTAAGACACGGTGGAAACGTTGCTGGTGGGGATGATCAGTGCCTCCCATCGGGAAGGCAGAGTGCCGGGCTCCCTCAAAGAGGCGGTGGTGTGGTCTCTGCTTCAAAAAATATCACTTGACATTGATTCCCTTGCCAGTTATCGGCTGGTCTCTAACCTTCCCTTTTTAGAGAAGGTTATTGAGCAGGTGGTGGCCCAATAGCTGCAGGAGCATCTAGACCTCACTGGTTATCTGAATCCCTTTAAGTCTGGTTTTCGTCTGGGTTATGGCACAGAGACTGCACGTGTGACCTTGGTCGACGACCTTCGCTGTGAATTAGATCAGGGTCATTTGACCCTGCTAAGTCTGTTAGATCTGTCAGCTGCTTTTGATACCATTGACCATGAGACGTTGATGACTCGCTTGCGGGATCGAGCTGGAGTGGACGGGATCATCCTTGACTGGTTCCGTTCCTTCCTGGCCACGAGAACTGAGCTTGTGGTGCTTGGGGATTGTTTTTCAACCTTGCAGGAACCTCACGTGTGGTGTTCTGCAAGGTTTCATCCTGTCCCCACTCTTGTTCAACATGTATATGCAGCCACTTCGTGAGGTTGTGAGATGGTATGTATTTATTTATTTATTTATTTATTTCCTTATATTTATATGCTGCCCCCCATGCCTACAGCATCTCGGGGCGGCTTCCAACATAATAAAAAACAATTTTTTAACATAAAAAGTCCACAACATCTTAATTAAAACAAGTTTAAAATACCCCCCACAGAAATTAACCCACCCACCCACCCTTCCCTCCAAAGGCCTGGGCGAACAGCCAAGTCTTACAAATACGTCAAAAGGCCAACAGGCCAGGGCCCAGGCGAACCTCCTCTGGGAGGGAGTTCCACAACCGTGGCCCAGCCACCGAGAACGCCCTCTCCATTGTGGCCCCCTGTCTTATATGGGGGACCTCCTGGTGGACCGAAGGGATCGCTCTGAGGCACAGAGGGCAAGGCGGTCCCTGAGATATGAGGGGCCCAGACCGTGCAGGGCTTTGTAAATCAATACTAACACCTTGAATCTGGCTCGGTACACTATAGGCAGCCAGTGCAGAGCATGGAGCACTGGTGTTATGTGCTCACGTCGCCCTGTCAGGAGACAGGCTGCCTCATTCTACACTAGCTGTAGCCTCTGAACCAGAAACAAGGGAAGCTCCACGTAGAGCGCGTTGCAGTAGTCTAGCCTCAAGGTGATGAAGGCATGGACGAGAGTGGCCATATTGGGCCTGGAGAGGTAAGGTCAAAGCCCCCGTACCAGATACAGCTGGCGAAAGGCAGCTTTAGCCACCGCCTCCACCTGCCAATCCAGACGGAGGCCCGAATCCAAAACCACCCCCAGACTCCAAACCTGAAGAGCAACAGGTGGGCAAAATCTCCCTATCAGGGGGGCCAGCACCTCCCTCACCCTTCCCACCACCATCACCTCCATCTTATCGGGATTGAGCTTCACTCTGCTCTGCCGCATCCAATCCACCACGGCCTCCAAACATCGGGAGAGTAACAAGACAGCAGGACCTGGGTCAGTTGAAAACGAGAGGTACAGCTGAGTATCATTAGCATATTGGTGACATCGCACCCCGAACCATCTCACGATCTCCCCAGGGGCTGCATATACACATTGAACAACATTGGAAACAGAATGGAACCCTGCAGAACGCCGCAGGTCAAGGCCCAGGGGCTAGATGTTTCAACCCCCAGCACCACCCGCTGGCTTCTACCCAAGAGGATTGAGCGGAACCATCCAAGGACAGTCCCGTCCAGCCCTCCCAAGCCTCACAGCCGTCTCAACAGCAGCCCGTGGTCCATGGTATCAAAAGTGGCCGCGAGATCTAGCAGGATCACAAAGGTTGAACATCCTACATCCATCTCCCGGTGGAGATCATCCACTAAGGCCACCAACGCCGTCTCAGTACCGTAGCCAGGGAAGAACCCAGATTGAAATGGGTCAAGGAAACCGATGCTGTCCAAATGCGCCTGGAGCTGCAGTGCCACTGCCCATTCAATAAACTTCCCTAAAAAGGGAAGATTAGAGACGGGTCGGTAGCTGGCGAGTGCGTCCACATCCAAAGATGGCTTCTTCAGCAGGGGGCGCACCACAGCCTTCTTGAGACTGGGTGACAATCTGACAGACCCCAGGACATTCACCGCATCAGCCGGTGTCACTTCCTGAAACTCATCCCAGAAAGATCGACCAGACGGTGTCTCCATAACCTCGTGCCCCTCGCTTACTGCTTCCAATCCGGTGTCAAAGTTACTCTGGATCTGAGCGATCTTGTCTGCAAAGTAGGTGGCAAACTCCTCACAGCGGGCCTGGGACAAGTCCCCATCCAGGCGGAGGGAGGCCGGACTGACCAGCCCCTGCACCACCCGGAACAGCTCCATTGGACGCGACTTCGCAGAAACTATGAGGGCAGCAAAGAACACCTTTGCTGTCCTCACAACCTCAACATAGGATCGCAAGTGGGTCCTATGGAGAAGTCGGTCAGATTCAGAGCGAGTCCGACGTCAGTGTCACTCCAGTCTCCTACCTACCTGTTTCATACACCACAGCCCCTCAGTAAACCAAGGGGCCCTGCGGTGACGAGACGGAGGGAGAAGACATCTCGGAGCCACCCTGTCGATGGCCTCCCCCAACAAGATGTTCCAATGCTGGACAAGCTCATCTACAGAGCGGCCATCCGGATGCGGTTTCATCAACATACTGATGACACCCAACTCTACCTCTCATTTTCATGTGACCCAGACCCAGCATGAGGGCGAGCCGACTGAAGCTGAATCCCAACAAGATGGAGGTGATAGTGGTGGGAAGGACAGTGTATGTGGCACTTCCCATCATTGATGGGATCTGCCCTCCACTGGTATCCCAAGTCCATAGTCTGGGTGTGCTCCTCGATCCGCAGCTCCACCTGGATTTCCAGGTGGGGGCTATGGTGAGGAGTGCATTTCGCCAATTACATTTGGTGCGATGGCTTCGGCCATATGTTTCACATAGTGACCTGACTACCATCATCCATGCTTTCATTACCTCGAGATTGGACTATTGCAATGCACTCTGTGGGGCTACCTTTGGTGATGGTCAGGGCCCCGATTCTTCAGCGGAATTTTGAAAAAAATTCCATGGGAATCAAGACCTGATTCTACACATCACCGCGCTGATTTACCATGTGGGGGGGGCAGCCAGGGCTTGCCTCCTCCCTCCTCCCCTGCACTGGTCAAACCCTCGGGCTTCCCCTCCCCAGCTGCCAGGGATTGCCTCCCCGCCCCTCTCCAGTTTAGAAAATTAATTTACTTAACAAGGACAGCGGCAGCAGCTGCTCCTTTCAGCGCACTTGTCCCCACCCGGCTCCTGACCTCTTCCTGGCCCCTCCCAACAGGGCCTCTCAGGGCAACGCAGCCTATCTCCTTACAGGGACGGGTCACCGTGTGCACATTACACCGGTGCTCCAGGCTCTGCACTGGCTGCCTATAGTCTTCCGGGCCCGATTCAAGGTATTCATTTTGACCTATAAAGCCCTGACTTGACTTCCTTGCAGGACTGTCTCACTCTCCATGCTGTGGAACTGCCTCTGCGGTTCACTGTGGGCAGGAAAGGGTGGGATTAGATAAGACAATTTTCTTCTTATATTGTTTATAATTGTGTTTTAATAATAAGTAATAAGTATAAATTTTATTAGTGTATAGACTTGCCTTCACACAAACATAAAACAAGAAAACCAGACAAACAAAAAATAAAAATACAAAATACAAAAAGTCAGCAGGCAATGGGCGGCCCGAAACATCCCAATTTGGACCATAACAGAATCAAAATCAAATCCCAGATCCCACAGCCGGGGTCCCCCATTTAGGTTACAACTTGGGCCTCCCTATCACCTCTGAGTGCGAGCACCTTGAGGAGGAAGTAGGCCACCTTCCTCGTAATCATCTCATCCTGACCCCCCAACAGTTTCAATAGCGTCTGATGATCGTTCCAGTTTAAGTCCAAATAAGGGGAAATCCACTTAGCACAAAGACCTGAATACTGCTCACAGTGCAGCAAAATATGTTCCAAAGTGTCGGGGAGCTGACAATCACAAAAAGGAACAATCAGGGGCTTCCCTCTAAAACGTCCCTCAACCACACCTGAGGGGAAAACATTCATTCTGGCCATTGTAAAGCATCGACGGGCCTGAGGGGTCAAATTAAATTGTAGATAAGGGGGTATAATAGAGGGTATATCGTATAACTCCCTGACTAGGGCCAGTGAAGTCTTGCCTCTAAGAGTGGCAGTCTCCTCTTGGAAGGTAATATCCCTCAACCTCTGTAGTAAAAGATTCCTGGTGCCATCATAGGTAAGAGAATATAGATCGTCCAAGGCCAAACCCATCCGACATAACTTGGATGTGACTTGAGTTACCCAGTAATTATCCTCAGCCAGCACCAGCGTCGCCAATGGAGCAGTGCGGTGGAAATGCAGCTTCAGCCAATAGCCAGTCGCCAGACCTGAGATTCAATAGGGATAAGCCCACACTCCCTACGAAGCGCAACATTGGGTGCATGATTGGGCAAAGCCAAGAGTGACCTCAAAAACATGTTCTGGACCCTCTCTAACGGCCCAAACTTCCCAGCTGTCCACAGTTGAGCACCATACAAAAGTTGTCCCAGACATTTACTTTTAAAGACCTGGATGGCTGGCAATACCAGATGACCCCCATTAGTTCTAAAGAAATTACATATAGATTTTCCCACCAATCTAGCCTGTCTGACAGCTGCCAGCGAGTGCACAGTCCATGCCCTGTTGGCCTGAAAAACTAGCCCCAGATAGCTGTAAGAGGCCACCTGGTCAATTGTATATGGGCCAATGGTCCATTTAAAAATCTTGTGCCTAGGGGAAAAAATCATAACCTTAGACTTTGAATGGTTCACCTCCAAATAATTCTGATCGCAAAAGGTGTTTAAAGCTGCAAGTTGTCTAAGGAGACCAAGCCGAGATCTTGCCAGCAGGATGGCATCGTCTGCATAAAGTAATATAGCCACCTCGTGTTTCCCTAATCTCGGCGGACAGTTTTTAGTGTCTGTCACCCAAGAAATAAGACTGTTCAAATATAGGTTAAACAGAGCAGGGGCAAGAACACACCCCTGCTTAACCCCACGGTTAGTTAGGATTGGTTGAGAAAGGCCCCCAATGTTATCCAATCTAACCCTCAAGGAGGTGTTAGAATATAACCTCCGAATTAACACCAACAATCTTGGCTCAATAGATGTACTCAAGAGCTTCGCCCATAAATGGTTCCGAGAAACCAAATCAAAGGCCGCTCGGAGGTCCACAAAGGCAGCAAAAAGTCCCGTAGATGCTGCATATTTAACCGCAAAATGGTTCAGCACAAAGCAATGGTCATGTGTAGAGCAACCCGCTCTGAACCCGTTCTGCTCATCACCAAGTATATTCCCTTCCTTCATCCATTTGTCCAGCTTGATCATAAGATAACGGGCATACATTTTACTAACAACACTGAGGAGGCTAATAGGCCTATAGTTCTTAGCCTCCTCAGGCGGCCCCTTCTTATGAATTGGAACTATCTCCGCCTGAGCCCATCCATCTGGTAGTTCCCCCATTTGGTTGATTCCCGTAAACAAGGCAGCCAAAGCCCTAGCCCACCAGTTCTTATTGACCTTAAATAAATCCGGTGGAAGGCCGTCAAGGCCCGCCGCCTTGCCCTTCTTCAATCCATCAATGATCTCCTCTATTTCCCTCTCCTCGACTGGGGCCCAGCTAGGGAATGACTGCAAAAGAGGGAGTGGGGGGGAAGGTCCCGGGTCAGATAAATAGAGGTTGGTAAAATACCTCACCCATTCCACTTCCGTTACTCTGTTATCAAACCCTCCCCTGACCCTCCCACATCCCCTAACTAGTCTCCAAAAGGCAGAGGAATCTTTAGCTCTAAGGGCAGCATTGATTTTATCCCATTGGAGAAGGTAGTGTTGCCGTTTCTTCCCCTGCAAAAGAACCTTGTACTTATAGCGCTGCTGTCGGAATGATGACAAAGCAGCCATAGTACCCTTCTTCCTATAATTCCTATAAGCAACCCTCAAAAGCTTCTTGGCCTGCCGGCACTCCCTATCATACCACGGATTTAGAGGGAGCCCCGACTTCCGAGCATTTGCTGCTTCCGATGTACAAAGCAGGGGGACTACCCCTTCCAATATGAGGTTGTACCCAAATAAGAGCTCCTCCATATCCGGGGCTTGTTCAAGCCCCAACAGCCAGCTAGTACCCTCTAGGGATTCCAAGAGGGCATTAACCCTGTCCTCCAACTCAGAGTCCCATTTAATTTTCCGTTTACCTGGGATTCTAGGAGGCCCCACGATCTCCTGTCTCTGGTCTTCCCCATAGAGCTCCTTCCTTGCCATCTCCGCTTGGACCGGAAAATGGTCGCTACCAGGTTGAAAGACTACCCTCAGCCCAGCTACCAGATGAAAAAAATTTGCCGAAGCCGCCAGGAGATCTATTACACTACCGCCAAGAGGGGAGACAAAAGTAAACTCGGCAGGGTGATCCTGGGGGGATCGGCCATTAAGAATAAAAATTCCTGCTGTTGATAATAAATTTGCCAGAAGGAGCCCGTTCTTATTAATACCCTGATCCTTAGATACTCTATCAGGGGCCCAAAAAGTGTCCTCAGAGATCCACGGCCCACCAGCCTGAGCAAGCGCTAAGTCTGACGTTCCCAGACGGGCATTGAAATCACCCACCAGTAGTATCCCAATACCTGGATAAGTCTCCTCCAAAATAGAGAGCTGTTTCTCCAGCTCCTCCCAGAGTGATTCAGAATAATAATGCGAAGAAGCTGGCGGGACATAGACATTTAGAATGGCAACCGTCCGGAGTGGGAAAAGCAATATAACTCCACAAAAACCGGATAGCTGTCCGGAGAGCGGGAGAACCTGTATCTCCAAAGCAGTAGATATAAAACACACACACCCTCCACTAGGACGGCCCCTCCCCACCGAGGATGATGCTGCCAACCCAAAGGTAAAATACCCTGGGAGTGATAGCAGCCCCTGATGCCATGTCTCCTGTAGGCAGATAATATCATACTTCCTCAAAAATAGAAGAACATCCGCATCATTTGCTTTAGTCTTCCACCCAGCAACATTCCATGAGACAACCCCAATATCTGCAGTATGTCAATCTGAGGACCCCCCTATATGAGACTCCTCATCTAGGGGGGATTCCAGGGTCCCACCGCTACATACCTCCCCCAGGGATTCCGCTGGACCGGCTAAATTAACAGCCTGTCCACTAGATAAGACAATTTTCTTCTTATATTATTATATTTTCTTATTATCTAATTGTTTTATTAGATTATTATAAGATTAAATATTGTCTTATTTAACCCCACCTTTTCCTCACCCGCTCTGTAATAGAGGAGGTAATCTCCTCTCTGCCCTACACTGTCTCCCTTAACACAAACACATTCAGTATAAGCTCCTGGTTTTTATCTTCTGGGCTCTTCATGGCCTTGCTCCCCCATATATCTCCGCTCTTGTATCCCCCCACGCTCCTGCCTGGGAGCTTCCCACCCTCACCTACTTTGCAACCCTCTCGCTCCTCTAAACATCTTCGCCCCTTCAAAAGATTGTGAATATTTGGTGCCTGGGGCTCTAGCTGGGGAAAGCTAGAGTAATTTCAGAGCCAGCCTGAACTTTGGCCAATATGATCATTGAGACTAAAGCCAATTTGAGCTCTAACACTCTCAGAGCTGGTTTACAATTTGTGCCTGACTCTGCATTCCCAGGTTTCTGCTGAGCATGGAAGTATAAGGATGTTGTTACAATTGTTCCAGCCACAGCTGAAAAGGTGCAAGTGATTTGGCTGGAGAGACTTGTTCAACTCCAGGGGCTTAGTTTTGAATTTCACGTTGGTGACGTTTCTCTAAAAGTCCAAGTTTCTGAAAAGATAAGAATATCAGTTTTAAGATTTATTGTTTTTTAAAGCAAAAAGGAAGCAGATAAGGCTGAAAGGAATAAGACATTTCATATTCACAGAGATTTGTACCTACATCCAAGTTCCTCTTTGTCAGCATTGCAAAATACACCACGTTCTTTTCCTTCCTTTCAGCAGTTTGGTTGCCTCCGTATTTTGGTATTTGTGTTGGGATCCCAGAGGTGGCATCAGGCAGGTCTGGATGTCAGAATCCAGAGTGGGCCTATGGTTGGGGGATCCAAACCAGAAGGATTCAAATCCAAGAAGGGGACAAGTCATAGGCAGAGTCATAGAGCGAAGCATGGTTCAACAGCCAGGAGATCATTTTGGTGGGCTCGTTGGGAACAAAAGGAAGGAGGGAGGAAGCAGAACCAGGTAGGCCAAGATGATAGCCGGCTGAATCTCTGCTTGGATGCCCAGGACTAAAAAGCTGATCCTGTGACACAGGAAGTTAATATAGTATCCATTCGCTAATCAGGAGGCAGGATCTTACTAGCCAATTGGGATCTAGGTTAGGGCTGAAACGAGAATGTGAATTGTTCTCGAGAGAGATTCTTGCAAAGCGGCAACATCTCACGAGATCTCGCTGTGCTATGTGAGAATCTCATGAGATTCCCCAAAATGCTGTGTGCATGTGCAAAATGGCTGTTGCAGTCATTGCCCTTTGGCAGCCATTTTTGCATGCGCAGAGCGGTTTTTTTTATGGTTCTCAAGAATCTCGTAAAAACCGCTCTGCACATGTGCAAAATAGCCACCAGGGGCCACGCACGCACAAAATAGCCACAGCAGCCAATTTGCACATGCAGAGAGCCTGTTTTTGGCCACACGAGTTTCCTGTGAGAATGGGTCAAGAATTGGCTGATTCTTGATCCATTCTCTTTTTTCTCAGATCTCACCAAGAAGCCAATTCTTGCCACAATTTGAGAGATATTCGAGGGTGTGTTTCACCCCTAATCTAGGTTTAAGGCAGCTCTTCTAGGAAGCAGATTCCAGGTTTCTTTAGTGCTCCTGTGCTTTGAGGTTCCATGGTGGTTGAGTGGCCCCATCTAGGAGCTCAGAAAATTTGGGTTCTAGACCTACAGTGTCCCGTCCTGACAGTTGGGCACTTGGGTAGAACATTTTCTACCTGTAGGTAATACCCAAATTTTGAGTAGTCTTATTGGGTGCCAGGTACCCTGCTGAGCACCTGCTTACCCTGAAATACTGGGCATTACCATTGCTCGGTTACCATTTTACCGATCAGTAAATGGTCAATCAGTACCAGAATTCAGAAAAATTGGGACAGGAAATCATAAAAACTTGCAGAAAAATCAGCAAGCAAAATGGTAATTTGGTAAATCAGGTAGCCTGATGAGTGTGCCTTTGTTGTCCGGTTGAGTCAAGTACTACAGTTCCAACGCAGTGAACCTAGGTCCCTGATTATGATGCAAAAGGCATTCTCACTAACAATATGAATGTGTTTTGGTAAGGGACACAGGGTGAGTGGTATCCAGGATATGGGCAGACGTCGGTTATTGGAACTCAGGGAGAGGGTCAAGGATGTGAGATAGGATCGGAGGGGCAGATAATAAGCAATACCAGTTGTGCACAGGATGGGAGCAGAGACAGGACTGAGGCCAAGCCAGAGTAGAGCAAGGACTGGAGACAAGAATAAGCATGTGACAAAGTGCAAAGACTCAAGAAGTAAGGCAACAGGCAGAACAAAGGAGAAGGAACCAGAGCAGAACAAGGCAAGGGACTGGAAATAGAGTTGCTCCACCCAGCTTTCTGTTGAAGCTAGGTGGCCTTAGAACCCACCAGGGGCAAGTAGAAGTGGGTGGGGGCATGGCCCTTCTGGCAGATAACAAAAGACCAAGGGGGGGGAGCAGAGCTAAGCCGCGGTGGGGCAGCAGGGGCAGCTAGTGACTCTTGGTTATCAAGGCCACCAGTTTGAGCCTAGAGTCTGACATTTTTACAAATTAGCATATCAACAAAATGTGGCATGGTGGTGTCTCGATGCATGCTCATGCCTGCTCATATTGCTTAAGCAAGGGGCCTCTGTAGAAAACCAGGACTTCAATTGCCTTTACGGGGCTCAGGGACAGGCAGCCAATATAGCCACGGTCGATGAACTCAAGTTCCTTGAGTCCTTTTCCTCGGTCCCTTCGAATTAAGACTAGGGATTTTATTAACTTGGTACCTGATGTTTCAGAAAGCTGGTAGACCTTTAAGAAAAAAAAAGTTTTAAAATAGTGTTGTTAAAGCCTGTTAAACTTGGGGCCTGTCATGCCTGACAGTATCTCTAAGTAAGATGGCAATACGGGGGATACTTCCTCGGGATTTATTGAGCAGTGGGTGCATTTTATTAAGCAGGTGATTGGAGAGACGAGAAACTCACCTCCCTTTTCGGCAAATGCTCTGCTTCAAATGGGAGCACAGCTTCAAAGTCTTTGAAATGAAATGAAATCAGCTGTGAAAATGATTGAAAATCAATCCTAACTGTAATGAAAAGCTCCCCTGTCTGTCCAGAATCTGGAGTGCGGGGGAGAACCTGGATTTATTTTATTTATTTATTTTATTTCATAGATTTTTATACCGCCCCATCCTGCAATGCAGCTCGGGGCGGTTAACAACAGTAAAAACAGTTTTAAAACATTTAAAATACAAATATAAAATATATCAATAAAACAGGGCAGTGTATAATCATAAATAAATATATAGGTGGGGGATTAAAAATCA
>QEPC01006549.1:1525366-1563416 GCA_003113815.1 Sphenodon punctatus | reverse complement strand
GGAGGGCGGACCCCCTCTACGAGGGGAGCCGACACCTCCTTCACCCTACCCACCGCCATCACCTTCGTCTTATCAGGATTGAGTTTGTCTGCTCTGCCGCAACCAATCCGCCACAGCCTCCAAACACTGGGACAGTATTGATACGGCAGGACCTGGGTCAGTTGAAAAAGAGAGGTAAAGCTGGGTGTCTCAGGTAGCACGCCAGGATGGCCTCTGCTGGAGACCCTGGAAGAGCCGGATTTGGACCCAAATTTGAAACCCCTGCTGCCGTGTCAGGTTCTGACAATACTGGGCTAAGATGGACCATTAGTCTGACTCAGTTAGGCAGTTTAGTTTTGTTCAGATTTGGATGTTTGGGGAGGCGGTATTATTTCAGTTTTTTTAGTATCCCAAATTACCCAAAGACTAAAATAATTCAGGTAATTTGGGCGCTCAAAAAAGTGGGGGAAAGTAACCAAAAGTTTGGTTTTTCAAGTCCTCGATCGGTGTTTGGATACCCTGAAACGGTATCTGAAAATTCAACCTTTGCCCACAGGTACCAAATCAGATGCCCATTTCAGCTCTAGTCAATACCTCTTTGGATTCAGTCTTGAAGCAAAAAATAGGCACTGTATAATGAGAAGGCAGTGTGTAATGAGACAATTAGCTGATGCAAACCTGAACGGGAAGAGGACACAGGGCAGGGCCCCAAGGGAGCACATCGGAGAATACTTGTCCAATCAGAATGAATTCAAGTTCACAGAGCTCAGTGATACCCATCCAAGGATCTTGAAGGCGCTAAATGAAAAAAGAAATTGGGCTCCAGTCGCTATAATATTTGTCAGTTCATGGAGAACTGGTGAGGGAGATTCCTGAGGACTGGAGAAGAGGAAACATGGTACCTAGCTTTGAACAGGGAAAGCAACTAGCTTCAATACCTACTACGAATAATTTCTGTAGTGCTACTAGGTGTACGCAGGACTTTACAGTCACAGATTTTGGACTGTACAGTCACCGGTTCCTGCCCAGTGGACAAGACACCCACACATATATTCCCATTTTATTTATTTATTTTATTTATTTATTTATTTTCATGATTTACTATCCCGCCCCCTCTTGTCCAATGGTAGCTCAGGTTGGCTTACAATAAAAAAACCATAAAAACAGCAATACAAAAATATAATATAAAGTTTAGACTAAAACATATGAGTTTCACCCCAAAAACACCCCACCTCCCAAAAAAACCCACCCCCTACCTGTCTCCCTCACTGAATGCCTGGCGAAACAGCCAGGTCTTACATTGTCTATGGAAGGAGGAAAGATTCGGGGTCAAATGGACCACCGCCGGGAGAGAGTTCGACAGCCGAGGTGTGACCACTGAGAACGCCCTCTCAGACGTAGCAACCTGGGACACCCGTGGGATCTCCAAAAGGGTGCTCTCGGCCGGTAAGAACCAACACCTTAGATTTGGGCCCGGAAGGCTATAGAAAGCCAGTTCAGAGAATGGAGCACAGGTGTTACGTGCTCCCGACGGACTGTCCTCACCAGGAGGCGGGTCGCCACATTCTGCACCAGTTTCACTCTCTGGTTCATCATCAGGGGTAGTCCCCACGTAGAGCATGTTGCAGTAATCCAATCTTGAGGTGATAAAGGCACGGATGATGGCGGCAAGATCAGAGTCTGAGAGATACGGCTGAAGAAGACGGACCAGATGTAATTTGCAAAAAGCACTGCTTGCCACAGCTGCCACCTGAGCATCCAGGCAGAGCTATGAGTCAAGGAATGTCCCCAGGCTCTGAACCTGAGGGGAACCATAAATGGTGGGAACCTCCACCCCCACCCACCAGTATCACGTTCGTCTTGTCAGCATTCAGACAGCTCGCCCTCATCTAGTCCCCCACAGCTGGGTGAGGTAAACACCGAGACTGCGGGGCCTGGATCAGATGAAAACAAGAGGTAAAGTTGGGTGTCATCAGCATATTGATGGCACCGCCCATCAAACCCTCTCACGATCTCACCCAACGGTTGCATGTACACACTGAACAGGAGAGGGGGACAGAATGGAACCCTGCAGAACTCCACAAGTACGTTCCTCGGGAGCCGAAGAAAAGTCCTGCGGAAACACTTGCTGAGTCCTCCCAGCCAGGAAAGATGGGGAGTTCTTCCAGCCAGGAAAGATTTTACAGATAGGGAACTGAGGCTGAGACTAGCCCAAGACAAGTGAGTTTATTAGCTGGGGTGATTCAAACTCTGGTCTCCCAGGTCGAAATCCAGCACTGTATCCACTACCCGACGCTGGCTGAGAAGAGAAACCTCACCACATACCTGAGACGATATGGCACAACGTACAACAATCCATTTGTAAGTGCCTAGAGGAAAGTGGGTTTATTACTGCTAGCCAACGTGGGTTTGCTAAAAACTAACTATGCTAGACCAACTTTATTTCCTTCGTTGATAAGGTAACCAGCATAGCCAATAGCGGGGATGCAGTGGTTGTAATTTTCTTGGCTTCAGAAAGGTTTTTGGTTAGTCCTCAAACGTTCTCCTAAGCAAGATGGAGGAATGTAGGCAAGAAGGGACTGCCTTAAGTTGGATACAGAATTGGTTGAAAAATCACATCCAGAAAGTAATAATTAATGAGTCAACTTCCAATTGGGAAGAGGTATCAAGTTGGTTTCCACTGGGATCAGACCAGAGTTCAGTGCTGTTCAATATCTTCATTAATAGTCTGAATGGAAGAGTAGACAGAATACTTATCCAATTTGCTGATGATACAAAACTCAGAGGAATTGCAAGGAGCGTAGAGGATAGGATTTGCAAAACCCTGAGCCTGAGCGTTTTCCAGATGCACTGTAAGACCACTGCTCCTACTTCTTTGGCCAGGCTTTTCGCAGCCAGGGATAAGGTTTGGAGGGCAGAGGTGGGCATGGTTTTAATTGGGAATTTTTATTGTTTGATATTTTTACTGGGTTTTATATTGTTATGCTTTTGAGTTTTTACTACACTGTTGTTACAGCACGGTTCACAATAGCCACAAATAGAGGTGCCCAATGGCACCTAATTTGGTACTCATGGGTAATGCTGCGGCTGGTCTCCTGACAGGGACAGGTCATCAAGAGCACATTACACCAGTGTTTCTTTCTCTGCACTGACTGCCCATAGTGTTCTGGGCTCAATTCAAAGTGTTGGTTTTTACCTATAAAGCCGTAAACGGCCTGGGAGACCACCTCACTCTCCAGGTCATGGACCGACCCCTGCAGTTGGCCGGAGATGCCTCCCTCGGAGTCCCCCGGGTATCCGGGTGGCGGCAATGAGGGGGGCATTCTCGGTTGCCGCACCGCAGCTGTGGAACTCCCTCCTAACAAAGGTCCAGCTGGCTCCGGAACTCCCCTCTTTCCGAAGATAGCGTAAGACCTGGCTGTTCCGCCAGGCGTTTGACAAGAGTGAGGGGTGGAGTTGGGAGAGGGGGTTGTAGTTCTGCCTATGTTTTTATGGTTTTAAATTATATTTTTATTATATTGTGTATGTATTATGTATATACTGATTATATGTTATGTTGTAAATCACCCAAGCTGCTCTGGCAGGAGGGGGTAGCTAAGAAGTTAATCTAAGTAGTTAATAATAATAATAAATACCCACATTTTCATGTACCATGTTAGGTATTCAAAGGGCTACCCGATTACCAATTGAGTACCTGGATACCCGCAAAGATCAATAATATCTGGTACCAATTTACTGATTCTTCCGGGTATCAGTTGGTAAATTGGGATGAACAACTGGGACAGAAAACCAAAAAAATTCCAGAAGTCAGTATTGTGGGACCGGAACTCAGTACTCCGGGATCGGAAATCAACATTCCAGGGACATTGGGTATTCGAATAGGGCACTAATTGAGTACCAATTAGAACCTGAATGTTTCAGTTTGATGCAAGTACCAGAAATTCAACAGGTATACTCATTTTTTTCAAGTACTCATTTTAACTCTACTACCAAAGAATCCAAAGTTGACAAAATAAAATCGCCAAATTAATGACATAATCAAAATTACCAAATAAATGTGGTAACTGAAATGCCACAGCGGCATAGTCAAATAAATGAAGTCACTGAAGCAAAACCACTGTATGTTACCAATATGCCAATATCCTATCATTAGTGAAGATTTATTTAGGTATTTGGTCATTTGAATGAATATCTGGAAAATCTTCTTGCATATGAAGTGGCACCTCTAGGAAGCACTGTGCAGGCTTTCCCTGCAGACTGATTATTAGGTTTTATTTTACTCCCTTGTAAAACAAAGCTAACAAGTAAGTTCTCTTCAACCTTGACTTCGCATAATATTCCATTGTCTCCCCCAAAGAAACTGTCGTGACTTCGCTGAGCATCTGCCTTGCATTTGTCTCACAAGTTAATTAACACATTGTCACTCTGTAGCTTTATTTTTGTGCCAGTGACAGGCAGTGACAGTCTGTATTAACCCCTTCCCTGCCCAGGTGACCGTGCTTGTTTCCTAACGCATTCCGTGCGGATGTTTTCACAGGTGGGGAACTCAAGGTGACTTTTCCACGACACACGCCCTCCCAGCGGTGAAGGTGAAGCTGTTCACAGAGAGCACCGGCGTGCTGGCGTTGGAGGACAAAGAACTTGGGCGGGTAAGAAATCTCCATTTCAATAGCATCTCCCCTCTGCCGCTTATAGGGTTAAGAAAACTGACACCAGCAGCAGAGCAGTTTTAAGAATCCATGCCACAAAAGAACACACGGTCTTTACCCTGCGGTGCTGAGAATGAATGCATTTCATAGCTTGTCTTTGGTGTGAGCTTCTAATGGAAGCATTTCAGCTAGTTAAATATCCATGCCACAAACGGGGAACATTGCGCCTACCGACACTTTAGCAGGCACTGGTGAGAGGGAGAGAGATTGTCCCAAAGCAAAGAACAGGATTTGAGTCTCAGCAAGTGAGAGACGGAAGCAGATCGGGCAGCAGAGTTTCCTCAAGTGTTGCATGGAAGGAAGTGATTCCCGTACTTAGTTCCCATGAAGTGGAAGGGGGTGGTACGGTGCTGTATATTAGGGGCAGCTGAGATGTTTGGTGTATTCCTCAGGCCATGGGAAGCAGGACCATACTGGAAAGGAGTGAGGTGAGGGGGCTCTCGTACTTCACCAAAGTTCTCCAAGCTAGGTTGGCCCCCCAGCACAGGAGATCTTGTGCCATGTAAATCTGGCCTCCCCTGCTGCAAACCTTGGAGGTTGGTTGCTTCAGTCAGCGGTGCCAGAAGTCGGTGGTTTTGTCTAAAGTCTCTGCTGGACTCCAGCCTGCCTTTATCTCCAGTTATTGCAGCTGCCAGCCTTGAATTCCCAGTCTCCATGATTTAGTGTGTCCTGTGCTGCTGCTGTTTGCATGCAGCATGTCATCAAAGAGTCCTTTTCTGTTGCTTTATGGCGTTTGAGTTAGTCCTCATTGATTTTCCTCAGGCCCACAGCTGCACAATTTCTCTCAGTGGCAGACAGAATTGCCAATGAATTTTCTGCCTGCCTTTCCTCTGCTCCTCATGTATTTTAAGACCGGAGCATACAGAACATTCATCTCTTTGAACACGAAGCACCTCCATGGGCCATAACACAAGGTTTGTGAGCTCCTGAGCTCAGCTCAGCATGGCAGAAGCAGAGGACCAAGGCTAGGAGGGATTTGTATCCTAATTCCTTACTTCCATATTTCCTCTCATTGGAGGAGAGGGGTGCCAGTTAGCAGAAGATGCTACCAAGTCTGACTGTGATGGGGTTCCCCTTCCTGTCCCCAGTAAGGGGGTTTGTAGGGAGCTCCATGCGGAATTAGCCCAACCCTGCCACAGACAGGAATGCCCTGAGGCCCCCATCTAGCCTTCATTTCTATGAGGTCTCTGCCTAACCGGGTCTGAGTAAGATCTGGCCTCCAGCCTCCCCATTCAGCCATCCTACTCCACCAGTGGTGGTGCTTCTTCTGAGCCTTACCTCGGGGTTCAAGCAATGACCAAACATAAAACAAACAGTCCCCTTCCTGCAGTATCAAAGGAAAGCTCCCTCCTCCTCGGTGTCTTGGCCTGCCTACTTGTTCCACTGTTGCTCCACGAAGCTGCTTTCATTGCAGTGGTTTCCAGGAGCATTCTGCATTAGCTCCTCACTCCAGTTTCTCCCCTAAGTCTGAGACCAGTCTCCCTTTTCAGGCTTAGGGCTGACTCAGCCACACCCAGCCCAACTGGCCCCAGTTAGCCACACACTCAGGTGCTAGGCACCATCCACCTTTTCTACAAGCACCTGCACCTTATCATCGCGCTGACCAGGGTGCGAGCCTCACTTATTTGTAGCACCAGCCCCTCCCTGATGCTTCCTATTTAAAGGGCCAGTGCTCCACCCGCCTGTCCCTGTTACACTGACATTCTAGGATTCTATGTGAGGCTGTTGCTGGGGGAGGAAAACCAAGTCGGTCTGTGGATTGGAAAACTCTTGGCCACAAACTGGATCTGTTCCATGGCCCTGTGTGAGAGCGTAACTCCTATCCATGGGGTTGTAAAAACCTCCCTGCCAGCTTTCTAGAGGTGAGAAAACTTTTGGGAGTTTGGTGAGTTGGTTTCTATGGACGGCAACCCTGAGACCCCACGCTGCAAGCAAGACAGGGCTCTCCTACTCTCCCATCCAATGATGGTAAAAGAGCAGGAAAGTCCAGCCCCGTCGTTGAACATTTGCCACCTTCTCAACGTCTCCCCAGCTGGTGAGAAGGTATAGCCAGTAGAAGGGAGCTGTTTGTTCTTGAAACCTTGCTCATACTGTCTAGCTCTGTTTCTGAGTAAGAGGTCCTTGTCAGCTTGGCCTGGGACATCTCTGATCCCCAAGTGTGGTAGAGTTCCTTGGCATTTCCTCTAGAGGGGACAGAGGGATCCAGTTTGGGTCCTGTGAGCTCTCGGTTCCTGGTGCTGTTCCGACAGAGAGTAACTCCTGGCGCTTGGCTTGCTGGAGATGTCCGTAGAGCTCAACCCAAAAGGGGTTTCTTTGTTGGTGAATACGATCTACATTTCCAGATAGCACATGGAATAGCCGAATCTTTGTTTGCCACCAAAAATGATATTTGTCTATCCCAGGAATGAGGCATCTTTTCCCTCCAGAGGGCGACTTTAAAAACTAATACCACGCTCCAAGGGCCACATAGACGTTGAGGGTGGAAGTAGAATAATAGAATCATAGAATCTTAGAGTTGGAAGGGAGCTCAGAGGTCATCAAGTCCAACCTCCTGCTCAGTGCAGGAAATCGACAGCATCCCCGACAGATGGCCGTCCAGCCTCTGTTTGAAAACCTCCAGTGAACGAGAGCCCACCCCCGCCCTAGGCAGTGTCTGTTCCACTGTCAAACAGCTCTTACCATTAGGAAGTTCTTCCTAACGTTTAGCCGAAATCTGCTTTCTTGTCATATGAACCCATGGGTTCTAGTCCTGCCCTCAGGAGCAGCAGAGAACAAGGTGTGTAAGGGGGTGCGCCGAAGAAAAGGAGGGTCACGGCTCTATGCCATGGAGCTGTCCTCTATTCTTGTATGCGTTCCTTCCTCTCCGATCCCTTACTCTGAGCTCCGTTTTTCAGTGCTTGGGGGCAGAAACTATATCCAAGGGCCAGATCCAGGAACTAAAAAGGGGCCACATAAAACTAGCTGTGGACCATATTTGGACCCCCAGCCCCGATCTATCCCCTTATTTGGATATTAGCAATAGTAATAATGTCAAAGCGAAATCACCAAATGAATGGAACTGAATGATCTGAAATAATCAAACGGAAACATCCAAAATGGATGCTCGTTTAGGGAAAGGAAGCAAGGGTTGAATAGCAGTTTAGAAATGTTGTATCAGACCTAGAGTTGAAATGGGTTGAGGGGGGGATTATCTGGTATTTGGGTTAGTTTGGCGGTTCTTTGGTAAGTAATGAGTTACCGCAGAGGTTAACCATGAAACCAGGTTACTGGATAATACCACAAAAGTGACCAGTTCACTTCATTACCATTTTCTGCATTTCCATATTACCATATAGGCAAATGTTACCATTATTGTTTTAAAACTAGGTCTAGAAGCAAGGAAGGAGGGAGTAAAAAAAAGTATGGGCAAATGATAATGCAGTAAATGACAATACATTAAAAGGTAATGCGCGGTATCGACAGAACCTAACTGAATACTATTCGGTATCTGGATGGATAGAGAATACTTTCAGCATACTGTGGCATCCAGCCAGATACCAAAGAGCAGTAGGTGCTAGGCCTGAAACGGCATGCCACGGTTTTCGACAGTTCTGTTGGAAACGGCTGATCCTTTGCCATTTTCCCAATGTGGCATCCCCAGTTAAGTCTGATACTTTGTTCTGATGTTTGTCGGAAATTGTCAAAAAGTGTCACAGGTGTCAGAAAGTATTGGAAAGTGCATTAGGATAAGTTTGAATTGTGTGGGAGATTAAGTACAAGCTGTAAGGGCCACATAGAAACCCTAAGAGCCTAAAACTCTATTTATATACGGAGAGAGATGACATGAAACAAAGAGGGAAACTGTTGCAAAAGCCATAAACTGTTGCAGAAATGTCGGAAATGTGTTAATTGTTGGAAATGTTGCTTTATCGGAAACTGTCGCAAATGCCAAGAAATTGTCGTAAACTGATGTCAAAACATCAACAGTAAACAGCGAAACAGAAAACAATGCTGCTGCTTCAGCCCTAGTGAACGCTTGTTTCAACTCTAGTCAGATGCGATTCAAAGCAGGTGAAATTGTCATATATAGTATTCACCACATATATTGGTTTCAACTAGTGCTGAAACTCAGTATTTGAAAGAACTCATTTTTTACCAAGTAGCTTGATATTCTATTTGGTTTTACCGAGTAACCGAGGAATTCCTCCCGATACTCAATCCAGTACTTGGTACTCAGATATAGCCTCACATGGACCACATACAGGGCTTTTCCTGGTCCTAGATAAGGGAACTCGGTACATGGAAAATACTCGGGACTCGGTATTATTTTGCCAAGTGTTTTACCGAGTATCGAGTATTCGGCCAAGTTACCGAGGACCAGCTGAACACTTAGAGCCGATCCTTGGAATCTTGGAAATATGTGCATGCTTTTTCTGTTTAGTGCAGCTCTACTTTCAGCCCTACTAACCATAATTTACGCAACCCACAAAGTACTTATTCTAGAGTAATCCCGTTGAAGCCCTTCCAGAATAAGTGGCTTGTGGATCATGACCAAATAGCTGTACTGAAGTTAGCACAAGTCTGTAGACACTATACCGGATAACAAATAAGCAAACTAACAAAATTTCAAAATGAAACAAATGTGCAAATTTCACGTCCATCGTGAAGATAATTTAGATACTTGTTCATGTGGCTGAATATGTTAATTATATTTCTGAATTTCTTAACTGTTTCAGCTTTGCGTGTGGCAACCCTAACCAGCAACAATAGAGAAAAATTGGCCACATGTCACGCCCTAGTACAATGCATCAGACTGCGAGAGAAAGGACGAAAAAGATGAACTACGACTGTGTAGACTTTGGCAGTGTTGTCTAGTTCAGTATTACTTTCTAACTCATCCTTTCAGCCTACTGGCATTGGGTTTGCTTTGTTGGCCATTACTGCATGCTGAGCAGACGATTCCATTGAGCTGGTCATGATCCCAACCAGGCCTCTCTCTTGTGCGGGCACAGTTGGTTTCAAGCCTCATTCCATTCTTGTCCTTGTTTTCCGTCACTTCCTTGCCAGGTGGCAGTCACAAGCAGCAGTGGTTTTGCCAAGCTTGGAAAGGAATTAGTATTGCTCATTGCGCAAAGATGTTTCCAGGGTCCAATTCGGTCACGTCAGCTCGACTGCTTCACTTTCATTCTGAGTTCACCAGGGAGCTATAGTTCCCCATTTTCGTTCCTAAAATCAGAGTGATGCCAACTGGCATTGATGATCACAGAATGGGACGCTGTGGCTTTATTTAGAGAGTGGCCATCCATGTGTCTCAGCCAGATGAACTTCAAAGGAAAATTCTGCATGGCCCGAACAGCCACCTTCTGTCTGGTGATGGTGCTTATCCATGCTCTGTAGCTGATGCTTATCCATGCTTCGTAGACATTTGCGGGGGGAGGGAGGATTCATTTTGAATCAGTCAGGAAGGTATTATAACCGTGGATTTAGCTGTTCAAATAGACCCAAGCCCATCTGGGCTGATGAGGGGGGGAAAGAAAGCAAAACAGGCTGTCCTATACACAAAACCCACACATGCCTAGCTGCCCTTTGAGAGGAGGTTTGTGCTCTGTTGGACACCTACAATCCTTAGTGTCTAGTGCAATAGCTAACTTAGCACTCCTGATTCAGCTTTTGCAGTGAAAAATAAGAAAGGGTTGATGTCCTCAGGCCACAAAGTGTTAATTTATGACAGTCATGCTCACACTGGGCTGGAGGAAACTGTTGAAACTCAAGAACATCAAACAATTTCTTGGTAAAAGAACAATTTTTAAAGACGCATGTTCAAAAAAGAGAGCAAAGAGCAATTCACTTCCTTTCCATTGACTTGTGGGACCAGGATTTCACCCCAAGAGTTTATAACACCATCCATCACACTTTTAAAGCTCCATCTGGAGTTGGTTTATTAAAGGATTAATGAATTATTAATGTGTACATCACAGGCATGTGTAACACATGTTGTAAATTAGAGATGAAACAAATGTGTATTTGCAAATATTATTTGCATTTTCAGATAGTCCTTCAAATATTCATATAATTATTCCCCAGAGACACAATATTTGTACATCCGTTTATCCATGTATTTTGGTTCAGTATTTCAGTCAGTTCAGAATTTCAGTTGCATTGTATTGGCACTATAAGCACCCCCACTTCACCCCCCACTCCCAGGACCCAGGTAAGCTGAACAGGTACCCCACATATGTACCACTCAAGCAGTCCATGGTAAAGATGAGATAATATTTCACAGCTGGTTCCATTTCCACTGGAACCTATTGATCCAATCTGGATCCATCAGGACGCAGACTGGCCGTGATCCGGTCCCCATTCCAATTGACATCCAGACTCTTGCTCCCCCCTTCCCCAGTGTGGTCCCATTTTGCACATGCACACTAAAAATTAGAGCTGAAACGATAATCAATTTGTTTCTTGTGAACATCTCGTGAGAATACAAGAATCATTACAAAGATCTTGGGACGACTCTAACAGTTTGAGATCTCAGCAAGAATCACATCAAATTTACGGTGTACTATTTACCGTGATTTATCGTGTACCATGGTGTGTACCGCATTTGTCTTGGTAATGCACACGCGCAAAATGGCTGCTGCCGCTGCACATGCTCAGCCCTCTTACAAGATGGCACAGGCAGCATCTCTGCCATTTTGGAAAAGGCCAGCCATTTTACACATGCGCATTACTGGGATAAAAGTGGTACATAGTAAATTGGTAGATGGTACAAGGTAAATCATGGTAAACGTTAAATCAAGAAAAATTCTTGACCAAGAAAGTGTCGAGAACCGGGGGATTTTTCAATTATCGATTCTCGCTCAGAACAAGTTGAGAACTGTGAATCTCAGCAATCATCATTGCTACAGATGGAATTTCCAGGGCATTCGTATGTTTGCGACCTTGACAGCAGCCGCCATATATTTAAGGGGAGATTTTCTCTGTCCCCCCCCAGCCCCCAACCTCACCACACTCACGGGCTTGATTATGTCCATGGGTGCAACCACACAAGGAACATACTGCACCTTCGGCAGCCTTCCCCCATTCTGGGCAGCCTGACCACGCAATGCAGTGCATCATGTGCCTTGGTGGCCACCAGATATTCCCCCCCATCCATGGGGTGGGGCGGGCAGCATGTAGCAGCCTTACCCAAAGTGGAGTTGGGATGCCCAAGACACTGTATCGCATCTCTACTCATGAGCCCAGTCTCCATCTGCCGTGCTGAGTGGTGAGGTCCGTTGTGGGGCTTTGAACAGCAGGTGCCAGCTCTAGTTGAACGCAGGCACGTCACAGCCGGGAGTGGGATAGTGAGCAGGGTGGGGGAATGGGACAGGGATGGGCATCTGCTTGTGTGGCCAGCGCCTCGGCGCACCCCAGCGTGTGGTGGGATGACCAACACCGGCCAGCCTGTCCAGCTGCCCCGCAGGGGAGGGCAACCGTCCGTCCTTCTCCCTGTGCTGGCACCAGGGGGGCACATGAGGCTCAAGCCCTCCGCAGCTCGTATGGCGGCACCTCCTGGCTAGAGTGTTCATTCTGAGGGGAAGGTTCCTAGGGGATTTTTAATATATAGTTTTAGTATTATTTTATTTATTTATTTACATTTACATGCCACCCTTTCCTGAGGTACTCCAATTTTGCACGGTTTTTATGTTGTATCCCACCCCAAGCCGTAGGAGAAGGCTAGGATATAAGTTTAAATAAGTAACTTAATCAGTAAATCCTGAGTCCACCTTCCTGCATGATGAAGTGGGAAAGAGTTGCAGCAGAAGTGATATTGGGTGTTTTTACACACACGTTTCTCCTGGATGTTTGCTGTAACATCCAGAACTATCTGTGTGTCTAAATGCCAGAGTTAGGGGAACCCCGCATGTAAGCTGCAGCGCCCCAATTGCTATGAATAGAGGGGTCCGTCAGGGGGGCGTGTTGGCGCCCCTGCTTGGTGTTCAAGCTATACGTGGCAGACATGAAATAATTTGTTAAGGAAAATAATAAACATCCTCCTAAGATTTGTGAGTACCAACGTCATGCCCTTCAGTATGCTGACGATCTAGTGCTGATCTCTCAGACTGAGAAAGGGCTGAACGCCTCTATTACTGGGCTGTTTGAGTATTGCTCATTAAATGGGCTCCAAATAAATGGAAGTAAGTCTAAGATACTTATTGTGGGGAGGGGGGAACCCCACATACATCATTGGTGTGTTACAGACATCCGCCTGGAGGTTGTTAATACCTTTACCTATTGGGGGATTGTCTTTACAGCCAAGGGCGCTTGGGCTCAACATTTAAAAACAAAAGCCCCTGTAGCTAGGAACACCGCCAGGGCATTGCTGAGAGTTTTTAATACCTCCTGCAGTGTTTCTGTTTCTACATACTAAGGGTTTTCCATTCTAAGGACCTTCCCATGCTCGCCTTTGGGAATGAGTTCATTCCATCTCCTGACTACGTGGTTTTGGAACGAATCCAGAATTACTTTTTACGAAGGATTCTCAAAGTGGGCCAAAGTATTCCGGGGGCGGTAGTCCGCACTGAAACTAATACGCCTGCGGTAGAACATTTTAGCAGGATGACCCTGCTACGATTTTGGACTAGGGTTTGTGTGTCCCCTCCTGGGTCCCTGAACTCATTGTGTCTGGCGGAGAAACTGTCCCATATGGGAGCTCGAACCTATCCATGGCTTAAGTATCTGTCCTTAGTTTTAAACAAGCTTGGATTCTCTTTCCACTATTTTCAGGGTAAAGCTGCTACTGCCATAAAGAAAGAAATGGAGCAGAGGTCTAGAGACCAGTCTATCCAGAAGGACCTTGCAATTCTCAGGTCATGGAGAGTGGCTCCCAGGTTGGGTGCTTCCAAACTTAGTTTTAGTAGGGAACTCTACTTGGATCTTTTAAGTAATTGGCAACTGAGGAGGCAGTATACTCTCCTCCGTTTTCAACAGCTTCAGACCGCAGTCCTGGTAGGCAGGTTTTCAAAGATCCCTTACGGTGATCGCAGATGCTTGTGTTCTCTGCATGTAATAGAAACAGTCGAGCACTTTCTTTTAAGTTGCCCATACTACAAGCTGTTAAGGGAAACATGGATAACTCCTTTATTGGCTGAGACAAACGTAGGAGCTATTGAACCCTTTGTCTATCTGAGTAACTTGGTATCATCTGATGATCTGCTGGCTGTCGCAACCTTTTTATTCTTGGCCACAAAGAGGCAGGACTCTATTTATGCCCACCTAAAACCAAAACTGGGAGTCTTTTGGACATAAGGCATTCTGCGATTTATTTATTTATTTATTTTTAGTTACCCAGATAGAATTTAAATTTCTTGTAATAGGGGTGGGACTTCAGGCAAAAAACCAGATACCGGTTTTATCGGATACCGGTTTCCCAAAAACCGGTTTACCGGATTAGAACCGGTATACCGGTACCGGTATTTTTACATTGATTTCAATGGGGAACTGTCCCCACTAAAATCAATGGGGGAAAAGAACAATACCTCCCCCTCCCACGCTGTGTGGGTGGAAGGGGAGACACCCCCCACCCACCCTGCCCAGCCTGGATTTTTTTTTTTTTTTAAATTACCCCAAGTCCCTGCTAGTGCGGACTCCGGGCCGCTGCCGTGGCGGCGGCCGTGACCCGGACCCCACACCAGCAGGAGCTCGGGTGATCCCTGGGGTGGGGGTTGGTTTAACACACACACCACCCCAGGGATCACCCTACCCCCCCACCCAGGGATAGCCTACCTTTTGCGCTCCGGGCAGCGGCGGCTGCAGCATGGCGGTCTGGCAACTTCAGCGCTGGCTGGCTTCAGAGCTTTACTAGGCCTTCCGGGGAAACCTTCCGGGAAAACATTCATGTTTTCCTTGTCTGATGGTAAGGTTTCTGTTTTACTCTCATGTAATTTGTTTGAGTTTTCGATGTTTTGTTTTATTCTTGAGTTACCTGTATTATTTGGTATCGTTTTATGTTTGTTTTAATTGTTTGGCCATGGCAGAAGCCGGTGCCTCGAATAAATATATCATATCGTGTGTCTAAATCACTCACCCAGATCTTAAACATCCGGCTCTTTGAACTTCTGCGTAGAACTTCCTGATAATGCACATGCGCAAAATGCATATTCCGCGTTATGCACATGCGCAAAATGGCTGCGGCAGCTGTTCTGCACATTCCTGTCGCAGAGGAGCCGGCTGACAGGAAAAGAGCTGGTGCGAACGGGGATCTGCCGCGGCTTCTCTCGCGCATGTCAGGGCAGGATTTTGCACCCTGACATGCGCGAGAGAAGTCTCAGCAGATCCCCGTTCGCACCAGCTCTTTTCCTGTTGACTGGCTCCTCCACGCTGCCGCGTATTCCCTTGCCCCTCCTGCTTCCGCCACCACCGCCACAGGTGAGAACACAGCCCTATTCCCCTCTTCCTTGGTCTACATTATGTTTAAAAATTCTGACTAGCCACAAAAGTTATTTCCACTTTTCTGTCTTTTGCCAAAATCAAATCAGTTAGATGGAATTTTCAAGACTTATCCCATTACAGACAGAAACGTTTGGAGTCGAGTATATTGCCTCTTTTTACTTGGCCAATACTTTGTGATCACATTATGGCTGAGTTTTCTTCCTGCCGAAGTGCTAAGCTCCCAAAAATATTGAAAATGCCAGAAATGTTAATGAAAGAGACTTGCTAGACTAGAATTACCTCCTAATGCCATGTCCTCTGGCATGCTGGAATCAGCACTTTCAAAAATGTACGGTGGAGATGACCAAAATTGCTCAGTACATCCATTAAAGTAACATTTTGTGAGCCTATGGTAGAGAAACTTGCCAGCATGATTAGGCTATAAAGAATTAAAACAATGAGGAACAACTGGCACATGTAAGCGTTAACTAAATAGTATGATGAATAAGGCCTTATTAAAGTTAATTGGTGTCTTTCTCTTGACTTCAATGGCCATCGTAGCAGCTAAAAGAATACCACCAAAAAAATGGTGAGCGTGTGTTCTCCACTGCCACGGAAGATAGAATGAAGGGGAACGGGCTTAAATTGTAGCAATGTAGATTTCGGTAGGATATTAAGAGAAACTTCCTAACTGGAACGACTGTTGTCCAATGGAATCAGTTTCCCATGGAGGTTGTGAAATCTCCCTCTGTGGATGTCTTCAAAGTATCCCATTCTTTACCATTGCCCAACAGAACCTAGAATGCCTGCTTGGAGCAGGGGATTGGACTAGATGTCCCACAATCTCCCATCCAATTCTATGCTTGTTTTGCACCTTTAAAAGAAGTTTTAAAAATAAGTCCATTGCAGAACTGGAGCCTGAGACAGTTTGGTCTCTAATTATGGAAGGAAAGAAATTACGGTCTTTTGAATCAGCACATAAGCAGAAGATCAATGGAATATGAAACAGATTATGAAGTGTTGTGGTAGTTGGCAGGTGCACAGAATGAAACGAGTCAGGGAAGGATGATAGAAGCTCTGTGAGTAATTGAGGGTGAATTGTGCACACTTAAAGGTTAATTCATTAAGAGGAAATCCATCTTGCGCCAGAATAATGAAGACTTGAATTGAAATTTTACTTGCCGGAGTCATCAGAACAATCTGAATTAACAGCCAGAGTTTTACAGTGGGTTCTGAAGGTGTCTCTCATTGCATCAGTGCCTGATAAAGAAATAGAGACGGACGAGGTTTGGTAGGCAGGGCAGTTGCACATTTCCTGAGGCTTTAACCACATACGTCTAAATGTACTAAAATGGGGGGCAAAGAATGGGTGTTTTCACACAAGACACTCTCCACCCACTACCCACCCACCTCCCATCCACTATACATGTTACAGGGCACCCATAGGGCAACACTGCAGCCCTGCAACATGGATAGTGGGTGGGGTGGTGGTGGTGGAGAGTGTCTTGTATGAAAACAGCCAATGACACAAAAGTTCAAAGGCAAATGACGTGTGGGGAAATAGCAACCAGGAGGCCCTCTCCCTGGAATGAAGTGGCAGTAAAACCTCACTGGCTGCAATCAAAAGCGCCATTGAAGTCCCTTCAGGGTCACATCAGCGAAGGGGTGTCGGCTCCGCGGGGCTCCTTGGTTTTCCGAGGAACTGTGTGTGCTGAAGCGAGAGGGGCGGTGGTTGGAACGATGGTGGCATCGTTCACAGGCTGAAAACAACAGATTGCATCATAGAGCTAGTTTATGAGCCTATGCCGTGGCTATGCAGGCAGCAAAAAAGGAGATTTTTGCTAACCTCATAGCATGCATGACTTCCCGTCCAGCGGAGCTTTTCCAGGTGGTGAGGGGGCTGATCAATCCGGCCTCCCTCCACCTTGGAGTGGAGTCATCTATGGTACACTGTGACATGTTTGTGGTTTATTTTGTGGATAAAATTGCTCGTATTCACCAGGACTTCGACCTCGCACTTATTACATTAGGGGAACTGGAGGTTTTGGTAGCCCCGCCTTGTCCGATTTTATGGGATCAATTTCAGTCGGTGACGGCTGCCAATGCAGTGGATGTCCTGGGGACTGTCAGATCCACCTTTTGTGAACTGGATCCATGCCCGTCCTGGCTGGTTAAGGCCTGCCGGGAGACAATGGAGTCATTGCTGACTGGGGTGGTCAACGCCTCCCTTTGGCAAGGCAGAGTGCCGAGCTGTCACAAGGAGGCAGTGGTGTGGTGTCTGCTCAAGAAACCATAGCTTGACGTTGACTCACTCGCCAGCTATCAACCTGTCTCTAACCTTTCCTTTTTAGGGAAGGTTATTGAATGGGTAGTGGCTCGTCAACTGCAGGGACATCTTGACCGTATCGGTTTTCTTGATCCCTCTCAGTCGGGATTTCATCCAGGGTATGGCACTGAGACGGCACTTGTGACTTTGGTCGATGATCTACGCCGGGAGTGGGATCGGGGTCGTTCGACCCTGTTGATCTTGTTAGATTTGTCGGCTGCGTTTGATACCGTTGATCATGAGATGTTGGTGACACACCTGTGGGACTGTGCAGGGGTGGGAGGGACTGTTCTTGAATGGTTCCGCTCCTTCCTGACCGGAAGAACTCAGCAAGTAGTGCTCGGGGAATATTTTTCATCATACCAAGACCTCTCGTGTGGAGTCCCACAGGGTTCTGTTTTGTCCCCTTTCCTGTTCAACATGTATATGCAGCCACTCAGCGAGGTGACCAAAAGGTTTGGTGTGCAGTGTCATCAATATGCTGATGACATCCAGCTATACCTCTCTTTTTCATCTGACTCAGGCCTGGAAGTCTCGGTGATTACACGGTGTCTGACAGCTGTGGGGGACTGGATGAGGGCTAACTGACTGAGGCTGAATTCTGACAAGACGGAGGTGATGTTGGTGGGTAAGGCGATGGAGATGGTGGCCCCCATCATTGATGGAGTCTGCTCTCTATTAGTCTCTCAGGTTCGGAGTCCTGGGGTGCTCCTTGATGCGCAGCTCCGCCTGGATGCCCAGGTGGAGGCTGTGGCAAGGAGTTCTTTCCGCCAATTACATCTGGTGCGTCGGCTTTGGCTGTATGTTTTGGAGTCAGATCTGGCCATCATCATCCATGCTTTCATTACCTCTAGATTGGACTATTGTAACGCACTCTACATGGGGCTGCCCATGGTGACGTCTCAGAAATTGCAGCTGGTACAGAATGCGGCGGCCAGTCTCCTGGTGGATCTGGGCCACCGGGAGCATATTACACCGGTGCTCCGTTCTCTGCACTGACTACCAATAGTTTTCCGGGCCCAATTCAAGGTGTTGGTTTTGGTCTATAAAGCCCTAAACAGCCTAGGCCCTGCCTATCTGCGAGACCGCCTCACCCCCCAGGTTCTGGATCAGCCCCTGCGGTCATCCGCGGTGCCCTGCTCGAAGTCCCCATGAGTCTACCGGGGGGCCACACACGGGAGGGCATTCTCGGTGGCCGCGCCATGGCTGTGGAGTTCCCTGCCAGCTGAGGCCCAGCTGGCCCCAGATCTCCCCTCCTTTCAGAGAAGCTGCAAGACTTTGCTGTTCCACCAGGCATTTGGTAGAGGAAATGGGTAATGGAATGGGGGGAATAGGTTGGGGTGGGTTATTTCAATATCCTCCTTTTTATGTGATTTTAGTAGGATTGTTATGTTTTTATGGACTGTAAGCTGCCCCAAGCTGCCGGTGGCAGGAGGGGCGGGGTAATAAGAAATTTCAAATAAATAAATAAATACATAAATAAATAAGCCCACAGCCCCCCAAAGTCACCATGGCTCAGCGCAGCACTGTATTGTCACAGTGCTCCATGGGGATAGGACTAACACATCCACCCCCATGGCCCTGCCCCTCACAGCATGGTATTCTGTGCTGGGATGGGAATGGCATCTTCCTCCACAGGGAAACCTAACCTGAACCCAAGAAATGTGCATGCCCCAAGTCCAATAGTACTAACTAGGCCACGCTGGCCTCAGATCAGGTTGCAGTGAAACTCATGTGCTCATGTTGGTCCTGATGCGACAGCTTCTGTAAAAGTCCTACCTGGAATTGGGTTGTACCCTCCTGGAACAGCATCCGCGTGCTCATTTGATGCTCCATGTAATCTAGGAGCACTCAGTCTCCTAGAGACACGGCAAGGAGTCTTGGCTTAAGCACAGCAAAGGAATAAAGATTTCTATTGGGATAGAGATAGTTGAGGGGTACACCGTGAAAGCAGGAGAACATAGCTAAAGGGATTTAAGGCGATGCATGCTCCCTCCAGCCTGTGTGTTTCCTATGCTCTCCTACAGGGCACGAAATCTGCAGGTGCCTGCGAACCGTTGGTGCCCAGAAAAGTGAGACTGGTGACTAGTTCAGATGTGTAGTGGGGCAAGAACAGTTTCTTATCAGGATAAAGTCTGGCGGCTGAATTTTATTTAACTCCTGGTGTTTGATCTGAAATTTCATGCCCCGCTCTCCTAATTAGTTTGGTAACCGTTAACGGTTGGATTTGCAATAGCCAATCCACACCCTCCGCAAACACTGTCCATTTATTATTTGATGGACTAGCCTACCTACCACTTTGCGCCATTTAACATGTTACTGCTTTGCTATTTTCCCAACCACTCCATGGTTACCGGATAGTTCTGTTTGCCTGTAATTCCTTTCCTGTTTATCCTCCAGACCCTAGTTTCAAGTTTAATTTAATTTTTCATGGGATACCCAGTTGAAATCTGCTGCATGCAGCTTTGTTCTTTGTCCAGATGTAGACTGGAAATCATGGAATGCTGAAAAACGGTGAACAGGTTATGCAGTAAATCAGTCATGTGGTAACAGTAAAATGGTATTCATCGTAGTTTTGGTTCCTCGGTTCAACACTGTGATCTGCTGGTCCCCGTCCTCTCTGCTGCAGAGATCCCATCCAGGTGCCATGCCCAATGTATTTTAACACTGTCCTTTGCAGAGCTATCCTTTGTTCTTTTATCATCAGCTACTTTATAAACCCACGAGTCTCTAAGGGTTTAGAGTAAGGGCAAAGAGTAAATGCAATGTATCCAATCCCACCACTGCCCCAGTATTGTGGAACTTCCTTCCTCCAGAGGTCCATCAGAACTCGAGCCTGAGCTTTTTCTGAAGGTGGAACAAAACCTTTCTTTTTGGCAAACCATTTGGTAGGTGGGGATGGGGGAGGGGGAGGGACGGGACAGGGCGGGACTTCTAATAACATTTTAATGTATTCATTGTGTTTTGCATTTTTAATGTTCTCAAGTGCCTTAGGGGAATGATGGGAGGAAAAAATTGAAATGAATAAAATAAAAAGAAAATATTTTCTGGACATTGAGAACTGTTACCTGCAATTCATCCCAAATAGCTAGCATAACAGGGATTGAGGGTGGGGTTGGGGGTAGGGCAGTGCCCCACGTGCCCACCTCATCCTCCCCCTTTCTGCATCCAAGCCAGCTCAGCAGCCAGCTCAGCCTGGACATGCTGCGTCCCCCAGCCGACCTCCCAGTTGACTGCTGCAGGGTCCGTGGCTGCACCATAATAAGATGTTGTTCAAAATAGGATGCGTTTTTAATCCCATGTGAAAAGAGTTATTCATCTTCCTCATTCCTCCCTTTTGTCATGGCCAGGTGGTTCTTCACCCCACGCCTAACAGTCCGAAACAATCAGAGTGGCACAAAATGACTGTTTCCAAAAACTGCCCAGATCAGGATCTGAAGATCAAACTCGCCGTCCGCATGGATAAACCTCAAAATATGAAGCATTCTGGGTAAGTGCTTTGATTCCTGCTTAGCTCAATTTGCTGCCAATTGGTCTGTTTCCCTCCCCCCCCCCTTCTTAGAATTACAGAAGTGAAGAAATGCTATTTTTATTCTTAAGTTCACAACAGGTTAAGACAAGAACAACACTGCTATCACACTTGCGTCTAAGATGCTCTCCGTATTTTTAACATAATCCTTTTAATGGACTCACATGCAGCAGCCTAACAGTTTAGACTCTAAAGCGGCACTCCAGGGATTTGGTTGTGCTCTGCAAGAAAATAACAAGTGAACTGTCCTGCTCTTTTAGTTTAAAAAGAAAAATGAAATCAGTTCAATTTTTCAGTTTATTTTTCTTCGTCCTTTGTTGAATTCTCAGAACTGCAAACATTCTCCCTTCTCAATGAAGAGAACACCAGGAATAGAGAAGAACTGTTGTCTTCTTAGACATGTGCATTTACTCCATATTGTACTTTAATAATGTAGCATTATATACTAAATGACCTACGGTAGGAGGGGGAGAAAAAAACTCATAGGATTAGTAAGGCAGAATTAAAATGAATGAAAAGCTATATCTTAACATCAGAGAAAACTTTCTGACAGCAAGATATGTTGGCCTTTAGAATGATGGAACTTCAAGTGCTTGGGACTTTAAAATGTTGTGGAGGCGAAATTGGAACAAGTGTTGAAGAGAGAATCTCTTCATTGCAGTGAATCTAAGAGATTCTACCCAGTTTTTCACTCAGATTGAATGGATGGGTGTTGTGTTCATACCTAAGGGAAGGATTAAGTCCTTCATAGTAATGGGTCTTGTGCATTCTGATTAATATTTATTTGACCAATTCAATAAACTCATCGGAACAATGGAGAATCTTTCCTGGACTCTGGTTTCCTCATACTGGACAATAAGGGGTGATTTCAGACATTACAGGCGCCCAATTCACCACAGTGTATTCCCAGCGGTGGCGAACCGGCTAACCACCCCCCGTGGGTAAGAGAGACCCCAAACAGACGTGACAGGAGCGGGACCACGGCAGGGAATCAGACCGGCAGACCACGGCCCGGGGCAGTGCAACAGACGTTACGCCGATTCCGGGCCGTGGTCAAAGCACCCGTAAGGCGCCAGGGCAGCTCATCCCGGCTGCTGCTGCTGTCCCTCCATCACCGCCATGTGCAGCACGACCACCGCCTCCTCTGCCTGCGTCGCCTCCACCACCTCCTCCTCCTCCTCCTCCTCCAGCCTTGCTTTCTCACCCTCCGCTCTCCTCTCCCTTCCGCCTCGCTCCATCCCGCCACGTCCCCCTGCTGCTGTGTGCCCTTTAAATCTCCCTCCCTGACCTGTGTTGTTGCTCGTTGCCTGGCAGCGACACTGCATGCTTTGTCCCCGGTTGGGAATCATGTTGCTTGATTCCAGCCGGTGGTTGCCGTTCAGTCCTTACTTTTTTTTGTTTCCCGGTGGGAATCGCTTTGACCACACTTTCGGAGATGGTCTGGGTCGGAACTCCGGAAGCGTGCTTATTTTTGACCCCTGGTGGGGATTGACTGTGGTGAACATCTGGCGCCCGCGAAACAGACATTCGGGGTGCTTTGGCCCCGCCGCGGGATAGACCGTGGTTCACTGTGTTGGCTGTGATCTTGTAACGTCTGAAAATACCCAAGGATACTGGCATTCTCCAGGATACAGGGGAATAACCAGATCAAATCAAGGAGGATATAAATGATACTTTCACCTATCCTTTTCTCTTCATAGACAGGCACCTTATAAGGGACTCTTTAATAAACTATCCAGTAAGGCACTGAATCCATTCCTTGTACATTCTGATAGCTACAGAAGACATTTATTCTCCATAAGGTTTTGTGTTGTAAATGATCCAACAAAGAACTTGTCCTTTTTTTTTCTTTATTCTTCTTGCCTTGTCCAGTCCTGAACTCAGTTTCTTTGACCACATTGGAAGTATAGTTGGCCATCCAGGAATTCTAAATCCCATCGGTAGAAGAGGCTCTAGCAGCAGTCATGTTTGTTTCCTTAGACGTTTCTGAGAGCAGTCTCTGAAACAGTTCTGGCTTCTGTTATGATTATTTAACTTCAATTTTGATTCTGAAGACATTGCTTTGAAGTCTGTAATTATGAATGTCTTCTGCAGTAGTTTGATCCAAATTTCACTAAAGTTGATGCCAGTCTTTGTAATCCTTTCAGTGGGCTTTGCATTAGAGTCTAACCGCACAAGCCGCGATTCCTATGGCAGCCAGCGACTTCCATTGCGTCTAAACACACCCCATGGGGCTTTTCCGGAAATGTGTTCTTCAACATGCTGCATCCGGCCGCTCATGTAAAAGCGGCCTAAGGCCATCAACTACTTACTCCAGAGTAGTTCTATTAAAGCCCTATGGTCTAAACCTGCATTGCAGAAGACTTGGGTAACTGTGAGTATTTTCAGATGTGACGGGGCCGATTGGCCCCGGCACAGAAACAACTCTTTGATTCCCCGCCGGGGCCACCACGTCACGGGCTAACAGACGCGGAGGCCAATCCTGGCAGGGAATATGGGGAGGGGGTGGGGCTGCACAGCGCAACATGCAGCCGCACAGTCCCGCCCCCCAGCGCCCGCCCTCCAAGAGACAGGCGGGCGCCGCGGCCAATGCAGCCGCAGTGCCCAGCCCCCCCCCCGGCATTGACCGCGGCCCGGAATCCTACCACGGATTCCGGGCCGTGGTCAGGGGACAGACGTTACTGTCCCCTTCATCACGGCGGGGAATCTCATTCACCACGCGATTGGGGATGGTCCGGCCAGGACCTCCGATCGCGTGGTGAATCTGATTCCCCCCCGTGATTCACGGGGGTGAACATCTGGGGGGGAACTTCCGTTCCCCCCCATCAGACATTATGGGATCACTTTCACCCTGTGCAGATTCACTGTGGTTGACTGTGATCTCGTAATGTCTGAAAATACCCTGTGTTAGTGGTTCAATTCTGAATGGGGTTTAGATCAACTTCTGGTCAATTACCAGTATAAACGTGGAGTATCTTATTCAGCTTTTTGGTAATTACCCTGGATTTCTAGTAGTTTAATTTATAGCAGAATGTGACTAGAGGCTGTTTTTAAATGACCACAATATACTATTCGGAAATTATTCTTACCTGACTTGTTGGAATGACGTCATTGTCATAATCAGTCTGGTTTCTGAAGCTAGTTGACCACTGTTGTGATGCCATGTTAGGGTATTTTGTTCCTGGTGGTCTAAATGATAATTCTTTATTGTTTCCAGCATTTATGCTATAACAATTAATAAAACAAAGTTAAAATATAAAAGGGAAAAAGAAATAGCCTAAAGAAACTCCCCATAGGGGAGAACAGATATTACATTTGCTTCATATCACAAGACTTATTAGTTAAGTCACTAGAGGGGCGACCAAATAACATTACGGACAATAGGCCACGATAAATCAAGTGCTTCAAAGGAAATTCTTTCAAGAAGGCGAGGCGGTTGTATACATACGCTTCAAGAAAAAGATAAGGAAACTCCGGAGAAGGGATAACCAGAAGGGTATCTCGATTCTCAATAGGGTAAGAGTCTTTAGATTATAATGTTGTAGGGTCTGACTGGTGGCAGAATTTAAAGTGAGCAGGACAGTCGAGCCACCGCTATAGAACATTCTACCTGTAAGATGATAAAAATGACTGCTGTATAATGTTTTTTATTTAAAATGTTGGGTATTTTCAGACGTTACGAGATCACAGTCAACCACAGTCAATTCCCTGTGGTGGCTGCGATCACGGAACATCTGTTGGGGGGAACAGATGTTCCCCCCCAGATGTTACCACGGCGGGGAATCACTTTCGCCACATGAGCGTCCGAAGCGGCGGGGATGGCGGCGGTCGCATGGTGAAGGCAATTCCCCGCCGTGATGAACCCCGCCGGCACTTCTGGACGGCAGCCACGGCCCAGAATCCCCGCAGGGATTCTGGCCCGTGACCAAATCGGGCGAGCGCTGCGGCTGCATTGGCCGCGGTGGCCGCCCGTCTCCCCAGAGGGCGGGCGGCGGGGTGCATGGAGGGAGCGGGGCCGTGCAGCCGCACATTGCGCCCGCGGCCCCGCCCCCTCCCCGATTCCCCACCGGGATCCCCCGGCACGTCTATTAGGGCGTGATGGGGTCATCCCAGTGGAGGATGAATTTATTGTTTTCGTGATGGGGCCAATCGGCCCCGTCACATCTGAAAATACCCATTGTTTTATAAAATCTTGAAAAGGTGTTTCACAAAAATGTTCGAAAACCCAGAAACAAACCAGAAGTGTCAAAATATTTAACTTTCCAGCTGTATAGACAATCACCTTTTATAGTGCCATAAAAATCACTAGTATATTACCATGTATCGTAAAAACAGCCAGAATCTTTGCTAAAATCACTAGTATATTACCATGTATCGTCTAATAACAGCCAGAATCTTTGCTACAATGTGCTTCTATTATACAGTACTTCTGACCTGTAGTTTTCTTGTTCAATATATTCAAGCTGTCAGTCAGTAATCTGACTGGCACAGTTCACAACTAGAAACAACACGTTGCCATTCTCGTCAGCACTGGAGTTTTTCTGTGTTTTACTGCAGATGCTTATTGGCAAAATAGTATTTAACTGTGAGAAATCAGTTTATACTGGGATATGTTTTTTTTTTTCTTTTAAACCAGCTTTAAATAAGAAACTCTGATGTAGAAGATCCCAGCCATAGGACAAGACCTGCACTTAGTAAAATATTTATTTATTTATTTATTTATTTTATTTAAATTTATTATCCTACCCTTCCCGGCAAAGGTGGTGCCGTGCGGCTTACAATATTACATTAAAATGCAAATATAAGACACACATTTTGCATTTTGTAAGCCACCCCGAGCTGCTCTGTGAGCAGGAGGGGGCGGGGTAGAAAAATAGTTCAATAAATAAATATAAAACAAACCAAAAATACAAAAACATAAAACAACACACAATCCTAGACCATTCCCCCAACCCCTCTCCACCCCAACCTCCCCCGAATCCCCACAACTCCCTTCCTCCCTAGCCCCTACTACCAAACACCCTTGTAAACAGAACTCCTTTACATTGCCTCCTAAAGCCACTCAAGCCTCGACATAAGTGAACTTCCCAGGGGAGGGAGTTCCAAAGGGACCAAGCTGAAAACAGGTACCTCTGGCTTTAAAGGTCAAAACCAGCACTATGAATTGTGCCTGGAAGACAATAGGCAACCAGTGCAGATCCCGGAGCACCGGTGTTATATGCTCCCGGTGACTCACCCGTGTAAGGAGCCGGGCCGCTGCATTCTGCACCAGCTGCAGCTTTGGAACAGTCTTCAAGGGCAGCCCCAGGTTTCTTTGGGTATTTTCAGACGTTACGAGATCATGCTCAACCACGGTGAACCACGGTCAATCCTGCGGTGGGGCCAAAGCACCCTGAACATCTTATTTCATGGGCGCCAGATGTTCACCACGGTTAATACCTACATAGGGTCAAAATCAACCACGCTTCCGGAGATCCCCCCCAAACCATCTCCGAAAGCGTGGTCAAAGAGATTCCCGACGGGAACCAACAAAAAGAAACGTCTGGCCGGCAACCACAAGCCGGAATCAAAGGAAATGATTCCCAGACGGGGACAAAGCACACAGCATCGCTGCCAGGCAACCAGCAACAACACAGGCCGGGGAGGGAGATTTAGAGGGCACACAGCAGCAGCCGGGACAAGCTGCCCCGGCGCCTTTCGGGTGCTTTGACCATGGCCCGGCCCGGGATCGGCGTAACGTCTGTTGCGCTGCCCCAGGCCGTGATCTGGAGGCCCGATTCCCTGCCGTGGTCCCGGTCCCGTCACGTCTGTTTGGGGCTTATTTTGACCACGGGGGGGGTAGTTCGGTTCACCCCCACCGGGAATCCACTGTGGTGAATCGGGACCACGTAACGTCTGAAATCACCCTTTGTCTGTTTGTTTGTTTGTTATTACAAATATATGAATTGGTTCTTTATATTTTCAGAGGTTATTGTATTAAATTATTCTATGGATAGTGCTTTTATGACTGTAAATGCTTTGGATTTCTTTGTGTGAACTTTCATGTTAGAATTTAACTCTCTTGCGTGTATTAGAGGGATTTTGTAAGGTTTTGCTTTCTGTTTTCAGAAGAATGGATTTTGATCCTAAATGAAAGCATCTCATTTAGGATGACTGATTAAATGGTGAGAAGCCATGGGTTTGGCATAATGGACCACAACCAGAGGCCTTTCTAATCCCATATCCCGAATTTGGCTGCAGTTAAGGCCCAGTGTCTCCAAGTCACATAAATTTTATTTTTTTGCCAGGGATTTCTCATCTGAAACCACAAATGTTATAGATTGACTTAAAGCAGCTGGGGTCGGTCCCTTTTTACAGTATCTTCAACGTGTATATTTTAGTTTCTTTAGTATTTCAGTCATTAGCATTTCATTCATTTGTGCGGTACTATTTGGCAAGAGTTTCGAGTGTGAATGGGATTGCTGCATTTTGGACCAATCACATTCATTTTCATCCCCCCGCCCTCCAAATAGTACCACCCAAGAGAAAGAAGAACCCTTTTTTAAAAAAATCAAAATACTACCCAGGAAGATACCAAAAAACCTGTTCAGAACCACAAATGAAGTCCTTTGTATTTGCTTTGGTAAAATGGATACAAACACACCTCAGGTGGGGAAAGTTCCCAAGCTCAGGAGCCGCATTACAACATTTTCATATTGCCAGGAGCTAAAAGAAATGGGTACCTGCAGGTAATACTTGCATTTTAGAGTACCATGTCAGATACGCAACGGGCTACCCAGTCTCCAAGCTGGGGCCCGAATGCCTGAAAAATTGGTGGTTTCCATTACAGATTTACCAGTTTCCTGGTTACTGATTGGTAAATCAGGATTGGAAACTTGAGAAAAAGGGATAGAAATTCAATATGCCAGGGACAGAAACTAGATATTCTGGGGACAGAAACTTGATATTCTGGGATATCAGGTATTCAGTCGGGCACTAGTCAGTTACCAATTAGTAGCTGAACATTGCGGATCAATTCAGGAACCAGAAATTGACCCAGTTTTTGCAGGAACTCCTTGCAGCTCTACACAAAATGCACTACATTGATCACAGCTTCCTCCAGGGATGGGGCAGCATGGCTACTCGCAACCACCCCAGCATTGCTCCCCCCAACCACCTCAAAGCCAACATTTGTCCACCTCTGGAATACACCTATTTCGCTGAATTTGCTCTTCCCATGGATTGTTGTTTCAGTGCCAGTGTAAATGGATCTCTTAATAAATGCTGTCTGACACTAACAATGAGACTATAATATCTTTTCATGGTGCAGTCTGTGCAGGAATCACCCGTACCGTACATTCATCAATGTTAGCTGCTGCTTAACTTTAGAAAGTCTCATCTCTGGTTCCTATTTTCCTTCAAAATCCAGCTACAAACAGTTGCCTTAAAGTGCACATGACCCTCTAGAGAAGTTTGTATACTGAACTCAGTTTTTTCTTTCATAGATACTTATGGGCCATTGGCAAAAATGTCTGGAAAAGATGGAAGAAAAGGTTCTTTGTGCTGGTCCAGGTAACATTTCAACTAAAATTCACTCTTCATAGCTTTGCTAACCCTGTGCAATAAAAAATGTACATGTTTTCTTTATTATTATTATTTCTAAAAAAGCTTTAAAGGAAATCTTTAGAGGTGTGCATTTAATTTTTGTTGTTATACTAATGAAAAGAAAGAGAGCTCTTTTCATTTTTGCTTTTGAATAACAAAACTGAAAGAATATAATAATGAAAGAACTAGAGAATTTTGTTTTGTTTTTATGAGTTGATAGAGAAAAACAGAAAAACACAGCTTTGGCTGTACCATTTTTGTTTTTTATCAAATTCGGATGAAACCTGTCAGGAGTATACCCCCCAATAGAGTTCATTATGAATGCCAAATTTCAGAAGGATTAGGTAAAGGAATCCAGTTTTATAAGCAGTTGAATTGTGTTATGTTACAAATAACTGCATACACATTCATGACTGTAATGTCTTTGTCTTCCATCCAATCTGGATGAAACTTGGCAAGATTGTACCCCTCCCAAGGTTTACTATCTCTGCCAAATTAAAGAAGGATGGGATAAAGGGAAGAGAATAGGACAAAGGATATAAGAGAATCCCTTATTGGTTCTTTCCTAAGCAGCTGCTTCCAATTTCCCAGTAACAAGTTAGGGAGAGGGGCTGGGGTGGGCACAGCACAGAATGATATATGGGTGATATTTCTACTGGCCGATTGGCATCACAACATATCTTGTACCATAGTGACAAACATAAGAGGATCCCTGGCATAGGCTCATTCTCTGTAGATACTGTGCAGGCTTATAACGTTGGAACCCTTTATCAAATCTTTCTGATAAAATCAAATCTTACTGTAACCAAGCCAAGAACATGCACCTGATAGCTTGCATTCTCATGAATGTCGCATCCCTTGGCTCTCCCTCTGTTTTCCCCTTCCCTGTCTCCCCTTCCGCTGTCTTTAGATTGTAAGCTCTTGAGCAAGGACCATGTCTATCTTGTTATTATTGTTATTATTAACAAACACTTATATAGTGCCAGCAGTGTACCTGGCACTTTACAAAGTAATAAAATAGACATGGTCCCTGCCCCTAGGACTTACAATCTGAGAGACAGGAGCTGGGGGAGAGACATAGGAAGGGGAACAGAGGGAGAGACAAGGGGTCTAACATTCATGAAGATGCGAAGTCTTCACGTACACGTACTTGGCTTGGTTACGATGAGAATGACAGCAGGCAGGTGCATGTGGCAAGGATAAGGGTAGGTATAGGAAATAGTGGCTCAGCAGGATAAAGAGTCAGACAGAGCAGAGCGATCTTTGTAAGCGCCAGGTACATCGCTGGCGCTATATAAATGCTTATAATAATAATAATAATAATATTTGGCTGAGATTATTCTGAAGATCTGAGATATAATCGTACCAAATTTCATGTCAACTGGTTGGAATACAAAGATGTTACAGCCAGAAGTACATTTACAAGTGCATTTCTTACAACATCAGGACCCTATATTCAATCCTTCTGAAATTGGCAGCGTTAGTAAACTTGGAGAGTCATATAATCTTGCCTAGTTTCATCCAAATTACATGGTAGACAAAGATGTTACAGCCAGGAATGTGGACACAGATTTTCTGTAAAATAACAAATTTCAACTGCTTATAAAATTGGATTCCTTGATCAAATAATTCCAAAATGCAGCACAAACAATGCCCTTTGTTGCAGGTACAACCCTGCTAACTTTTTTTCAAAAATGTTACAGCCAAAAATGTGTTTTCCATTAAAACCAATGGAAATCAAAAACAAAAGTAAAAACTAAAACGAAACAAAGGCCCTTTTCACACAGATGCTCGAACACGGATAACATGAGTGTTCCATTTTATTATACATGTTGCAGGGCTGCAGGTGTGCTCTATGGGTGCCCTGCAACAAGTATAATAAAATGGAACACCCATTTTACCAGTGTTAGAGTGTTTGTGTGAAAAGGGCCAAAGACTAATAAACTGTAATGAAAACAAATGACATTTTTATAATGAAAATGAAAGTACCAAGAAAAACAAGAGAGAGTTACTGTGCCCATCCCTAGAAATCTTATGGATTCAGCAGTGAGTAGATTCAACTGAGCGGCTGCAGCAAATAAGGTGGTGGGCCACGTTAAAAAAAAAAAGGTAACATTAGGACAAGATTAGTTATACAAGGCAAAAAATAATAGGAGCATGCAATTTGTATTGTTTTATTTAGTTATGAAAACAAATGGAGCCCCGTTCGTTTTTGTGACAATGTTATGAAAACAGATGAATAAGCGAGCAATTGTTGTTTGCTTTAATGAGTTTTCAGGGGGGGGGAGGTTGTTTATTTTATTAAAAATAATAAAACCATTAAAAATCACTGTGCATGTTCAAAATGGCCACCAGGGCCGTTCCGTGCATGCACAGCCCTTTTCCAAGATGGCGCTGGCAACACTGGTGCCATTTTCGAAAAGGGCAGCCCATGTGCAGATATGCTACCCTTTTCCAAAATGGTGTTGGCACTGCCAGCACTATTTCTGAAAAGGGTATGCATGCGCAAATGGTCCAGTGGCTATTTGCATAGCTCAGTATTATTGTTTTTATTATTTTTATTATTATTTTTAAAATAAAAATAAAGACACCGTGTATACGCAAATGGCCACTGGACCATTCTGTTCATGTCTGCCTTTTTCAAAATTGGCGCCAACGCTGCCATTTCTTCTGAAGGCCTCCCTTTTTGTGCATGACGATATGTGAAAACACAAGCATTCTGATAACACTCTTGACAAGCACCGACTTCTCACTTCAAACACGACTCTCATCAAATCTCTTAGTCATTTAGGCACCTAAGTTGCATTTACTTTGAATGACGCTTTGACTCCTAAGTACCTCGGTCTCTTTTTTTAAAATGGGACTGAGGCAGATTTACTCTTAGTTTTGTGTCGGTATACCTATTTTGGTTAAGAAATGTGTAGCTGAGGGTATTAATACACAGGCTCGGGGCCCCACTGGACCCCGGATCTGTTCTGTGCTGCACCCAGAGCCACCTCTCACGGGCTTCACAAGAACCCCAGCAGTTCCTGGGGCTGTTCCCCCGGCTGTGGTCCACCCATGCACTGCTCTCCCCCGCCCCCCCACTATAGAGTCGTGGTTGCTCCTGTGACTGTTCTAGGCTGCGACCGCAACTCTATCGTGGTGAATGTAGCCTACCCTGTGCCACCCCACCCCCCCATTAGATGAGAGGCGGCCCTGGGGAAGCACGTTGACTTTGCCCCAGTTCAAGCCAGATTACCCCACACGACATGCTCTGAATTGCTTTGGAGGACACCTTGCAAGGCAGCCCAGGCCCAACCCAGAATGAAACTGGGGTAAACCTCTGGTGGACACATTTCACACAAGCAGGTAACTCAGGGCAAATGGGGGACCAATGTGGGACCCTGTCGAGTTTGTTTACGCCCAAAATGAATGCTTTCAGGGTGGCTATAGCATTTCCAGGTAGGCTATAGTTGAGCCGAACAACATTCTGCATGACGTTACGAGTAGGCTCTAGGTGACTGGAATGACAGTCGTTGTGATGTTCTGGGTAGACTGTAATTGAGCGGAACAACATTCGTTATGATGTTTCACGTAGTCTGTAGTTGAGCGGAACGACGTTCGTTACGACGTTTAAGCAACCAACTTTTCAAAGTTTCTGTCATTTCGATTATTTTGTTCATTTTTGGTTTTGGTTGCTTCCAGCTTTGTTCTTTTCTGATTTCCTTCCCAGTCGTTTCAGCCAGAAACAATGAGAATGGGAGGAGTAAAAACTGGAAACAGACAAATGAATGGACTGAATGAAATGAACAAACACCACAAGAAGACAAAAATGGGGAACAGAAGGCTTTAGAGCAGGGTCTGAGCCTTTGCTTCTGTACAGAAGTCACATCATGGGTGTGATTAGAAGTAAAACAATGATGGACATCCTGCTGAGTTCAGTGGAATTTGATCCAAGCTTTATATGCGTAATCATAGAACTGTTGGGTTTGAAAGGGACCTTGTTTGGAGGGCAGGAGGAGCAGAGAAGCATCCCAACTGGCAAACACCTAGCTCCGTGCCCTGACTGAGCTAAAGGGAATCTCCAAAATAATGGGGTGGCCAGGAGGAGAGAGAGTCAAAGAAGGAGGAGATAAAGGGGAAGCAATAGGAAGGTGGGAAGGGGAAGAGGAAAAGAGGGATTAAGAGGTATGTATGTGTGTGTGGCATGCGGAGAGAAGCCACAGACCAACAGAAGTGGGGGGAGAGTGGTCTAATGGATAAGGTGCTGGACTTGGTCCTGTGAAGCCTGGGTTTGAATCCTACCCTCACCATGAACTCACTGGGTGGCCTTGAGCAAGTCACAACTTTCAGCCTCAGTTCCCCATCCGTAAAAATGGGAATATGTGTGTGTCTGTCTCTCCCAGTGTTCTCCTCACCCTTGTCCTGCATAGATTGTAAACCCACTGGGCAGGCACATGTCTGAAAAATCTGTGACTGTACAACACTGTGTACAACTAGTAGCACTATAGAAATGAGGAGGAGGAGTTGAAAAACATTTGATGACCAGCAATCTACTCCAGCTAGGGTTGACACACCAGATATTGGTCAATTGACCAATCAGATATTGTCAATTGACCAGTCAGTTGACCGCCTAATATTTGACCGCTGTCGACGAAACCAAGAATGCTGATCTGTGCTGCTGCGGCAGCTTACCTTTTTAATTTCATTTTGGTGTCATTCGTTAGCAAGGGCAGGAGTGAGGGTGCTTCCCCCTCGCCCTGCAGCAGTCAGGGGACACACACACCCTCCTCTTCCTACACTCACTCACATACACACACCAGACTTCTCCAGAGACCCTATGCACATGGCTATAGACAGCCCCCACTACACTTAGGAGCAGCACCCCCTGTGAAGTTCTGCGCTGAGGGGCCCACCACCCACTCGCCCGCCGATTTAAGGCACGATGGCAGGATCCCCAAACAGCAGGTGGTGTCCAACCACAAAGATCCAGTGCGCTGAGGCGCTAGGACCAGGTCTTGAATATAGTTTCCTACATCACACAGGCCATGGGATGAAAGGGAGGCAGACACAGGTGGACAGGCAGAACCCAGGAAATAGAAGCATTATCATTTTTTCAGTGGCGATCACTTGCAGTCAAAAGTACCTCGAGGGTCATCTAGTACATCGCTCTGCTTGGACACAGGATGACTACAGCTGCAACATCCCTGACAGATGGCTGTCAAGCCTCTTGGGGTGTGTTTAGGAATTCAGGTGTTACAACGACAAATACAGTTTCTATCGAATTCAGTCCGTACATTTAGGCTTGAGCAAAATCCGAGACGGGAGTGCTGTTGGATTCCGTTTTTTTTTTTTTATCCAAATGTTTGTTTAGTTCCATTGTACACCATGCTGTTGCGTAACGCTGCGGAAAGAAAGCAAAAGAAAAGTACTAAAAACTAAGTACGAAAACAAAATAAACTAAGTAATCAAAGCATTGATCTGAAATATCCGCAGTGTTATAAAACAGCATGGTGTGCAGTGGAGCTGGTGTGGATTGTAATGATGTGGGATGACATGATAGTGCTCAGAACCAGTGTGGGGTAATGACTAAGTGCACAGTACTTGACAGGAAGGGAGAGATGCCGGTTCAAGTCTCACCTTAGCCGGAAACTCGCTAACTGACCTTGGGGCAGTCACAGTATTCTCTCAGCCTAACGTACCTCACCTGAGTTGTTGGGAGGATTAAAAGTAGTGTTTATTAGTTATATGTAAAGCACTCTGAGTGCCATGGCAGGGGAGCATTATATAAAAATAAAGATTATTCGTAATAAGTGCAAGGGCACCATTTGTACATGCTGTTGTACAATGGTACCAAAACAAAGTGAAGAAAAGCACCAAAAAGCAAAATACCAAAGTGGCTGAACTACCAAAACAAACTCAACGGAACACCAATCTAACTAAAATAACTGAATCAAGATTGTTAAATTCACAAATTTGGGAATATTGCATGGCACGCAAAGATGCACTTAGATATTTGGCCGGCCGGCCATCCAAATATGTGAATAACCTTCGTGAATGCAAAATAGGGCTTCCGTTTCAGCCCTAACATAAATCAGTCAGTGGAGAAAATGAATGATTTCTGTCATTTGCTTTTGCAATTTCAGCAGTGCCCTCTTTAATATAGCCTCGTCTCTCTTAGGGATTTAATTCTCCCCTTTATTATGGAGGTACAGGTCACTCTTTCAAAACTAGCTCTTGCTTCATTACAGAAATATAAGGCATGCCTCCCCGCCCCCCCTTGACAGCGGGTCAAGTCCAGAAGAAAGTATTTCCTCTTCTGATTGAGTTGAGCTCTTTTTTGCTCATTGTCTACCCCTCTGGTAACATGTTCCCCCTCGGAGATGAACAGAATGCTGATTAGATGTAAATGAAATGGCAAGGACGCTGTTACTTGCCTCATTGTAAATTCCAAGATATGCAGCGCGAAAGCGATGGCAGATCGTGACCCCTAAGGTTAGATGGGAATCGGTCCATGGCATCTCAAGCCGGGAAATTGCATGGTAAAGCTACTCCTAATACTAGTGGCTTTTAGAGCTGAAAAGGCAACCTGTATTTAACCAAGTCTACAAGCCCTTCCATCACTTTGTAAATGTTCCTTAAATTGCTCCTTCAGCTCAATGTGCTGAGAGCACCCGAGCAGCTGGTCCTGTTGGCCCTTTGCATGCTTGCAGCATGTAGAGATACAATTTGTGTATAGAATCTGGGTCCTGCAGCATCTTATTGCTGGATGTCATCCATAGGAATCAACAGCCACTCATGTGGCTTTTCTGAGCTACGACAGGAAAAGTCGGGAGTTATTGTCATTCTTCAGGACAAGGGAATTAATTACGTTGTAATTTCAGGCCAAATCTGTTTGGGGGTTTTTCTCCTGTCACGGCCATGAAAATTCTTCTCTGATTCTCTGGCAACGTATGGAAGTAACACTTTACAGTACCTGGATGGCGTGTTTGCCCTGTAGCTGACAGCGGTTTTCTGACTGATTGTGTCTGATGGTGTTTGTGGAAGGTTTTGGAAGCAGATCAGCTCATTGCAGATCACAGACAGACGTAGCATCGATGTCTGGATCCGTAGTTCAAGTGACAGCCTTCCTGAACTCCGTCTAATTTGGAGTAACAGTGACATTTTCTGCTTTTAGCAAAACTCGCTTGATCCTGAAGAAGATGGAATTAGATGTTGGTGATTCCCAATAACCCAGAGTAGTTCAATAAAAATTGAATGATTTAGCAGGCATTCAGCTTGGAGAAGAGATGGCTGAGAGGGGAAATAGTACAAGTTTATGAAATCATGAGTGGTGTGGAATGAGTAGATAGGGAGTTGTTGTTTACCCTCTCAATTAGTGCTAGAACTAGGGGACACTGCATGAAACTAAGGCCGTATTTACATGGCCCCGCTGTGTGGGGGAGGGGGGTCCGTGGGCATGCCAGTGTGTGCACGGTGGGTGGGGCATGCATTCCCACGCACCCCCCACTCATCAACACACATGGAGCAACTGCCATTTCCCCTGGTTGCTCAGTGCGTGTTGATGCTTGTGGGGACGCGTGTTAGGCAGGAGCACACATGCATGCCCGCTCACCACGCGCACCCACACCACGTCCTTGACACAGGGCTCTCCCACTCATGAACACCCAGCTTTCTGGGTGTGTATGAGTGGGTGACGCCCATGTAAAAAGGGCCTAACTGGCAGAAGGTTTAAAACAAATCAATTGAAGGGTGGTGGGTTTTTTTTCCACGTAACACACAATTTAATTTGTGAAATGTGTTGCTGGAGTAGGTGATCAAGGCCAGTAGCGTAGCTGGGTTTGAAAAGGATTTGATAAGTTCTCAGAGAATAGGTCCATTAAACGGCTATTAGCCAAGTAGATTGGGGGACGTAACTTGTCACTGTTGGGGGCTGAGAATGAACGACAGGGAATGGATCACTCCATTACGACCTCTTGGGGACTTCTCCAAAGCGACCAAGAATGGCCACTGTTGGAGACAGGACACTGTGCTCAACGGACCGTTGGTCTGACCCAGTACGGTACTTTTCATGTTCTTAAAAGGACTTTTACCAAGTGAAGCTTTAACCCCTTCTGCAATACTCTGGGTAAAGAGAGACTCTCCAGTTACGACAATAAAAAATTTTCCCCTCCAATTATGACAATCCTTAAATCATAAGACCATAATAAGTGCCATACTGGATCAGACCAATGGTCCATCTAGCCCAGCATCCTGTGTCCGACAGTGGCCAATCACGGTGGCTTGGGAGAAACGCCCAACAGGTCACAATGGAGGATCCATTCCCTGTTCTTTTCCCCCAGCTCCCGTCATGTTCCCTGATCCTGTCTGGCTAATAGCTGCTAATGAACCTATTATTTTTCCCTTGTCTCTCCGTGTCCCCTCTCCTTGGCTCCCCCCTCCGTGTCTATTAGATTGTAAGCCATAGGCAGGGACCACGTCTATCTTATTGTTCTGTAAAGTGCCAGGTACACAGCTGGCGCTATATAAATGCTTATAATAATAATCATCATAATCAAAATCATAATAATCTTCCAGAAACTTGTCCAAACCTCTTTTAAACTCAGCTATAGAACTGGCCCTTACCACGGCCTCTGGCAGTAGATTCCACAACCCAATTATACACTGAGTGAAAAAATATTTTCTTGTATTTGTTTTAAACTTGCCATCCGTGAATTTCATGGCGTGTCCCCTAGTTCTAGTACTAGCTGAGAGGGTAAATAACTGCTCCTTGTTTATTAATTCCACACCACCCATGATTTTATAGACCTCTATCCTATCTCCTTCTTCAAACTGAAGAGCCCCAACCTACCAAGCCTCTCCTCATACGGGAGCCCTTCCATGCCCTTGATCATTTTTGTTGCCCTTCTCTGCACCTTTTCTAGTTCACTATGTCTTTTTTGAGATGGGGCGACCAGAACTGCACACAATATTCGAAGTGCGGTCGCACTCATTTGTATAGAGGCATTATGACATCCTCAGTTTTATTCTGTATCCCCTTCTGAATAATTCCTAACATTGTTTGCTTTTTTGACTGCTGCTGCACGCTGCACTGTGGGTTTCATTGTATTGTCCACAACCACCCCCAGATCCTTTTCCTGAGTGGTAACTCCTAGCTTAGTACCCAGAATTGTGTACGGATAGTTTTGATTATTTTCCCCTACATGCATCACTTTGCACTTGTCCACATTAAATCTCATTTGCCATTTAGATGCCCAGACACCCAGTGTCGTAAGATCCTGTTGCAGTTCCTCACAGTCTGCTCGTGTTTTAACTACCTTGAATAACTTGGTGTCATCTGCAAATTTGATCACCTCACTCTTAACACCCTTTTCAAAATCATTAATGAATACATTGAACAGCACCAGTCCCAATAAAGATCCCTGAGTCACACCACTTTTTACATCTCTCCATTGTGAAAACTGACCATTTAGTCCTACCCTTTGCTTTCTATCTTTCAACCAGTTTCTGATCCATAGTAAGACACTACCTCCTATCCCATGACTTTTT
>QEPC01006549.1:1461513-1519046 GCA_003113815.1 Sphenodon punctatus | reverse complement strand
CCAAGCCCGTAGCTTAGGCTTCATCTTTGACTCACCCCTTTCTTTTAAACCCTACATCGACTCTGTTGCCAAATCCTGTCACTTCTCCCTCCATAACATTGCTAAGATTCGCCCTTTTCTCTCTGTCTCCTCTGCCAAAACCTTTCTTCATGCCCTGGTCATCTCTCGCCTCGATTACTGTAACCTCCTTCTCAGTGGCCTCCCCTGCTCTCACCTTTCTCCCCTTATCTCCATCCAAAACTCTGCTGCCAGGGTCATCCACCTCGCCCGTCGCTTCGACCACGTGTAGCCCCTCCTCTCCCCTCCTCACTGGCTCCCCCTTCCTGAATGAATCCTGAACAAGCTCCTAGTCTTCACCTATAAAGCTCATCACAACCTTGCTCCCCCCTACCTCTCTGCGCTAATTTCCCTCCGTACTCCAGTCCGTGAACTCCGCTCCTCCTCTGTCCCTTCTCTTGCCCTTCCACACCTCCCCTGCTTCCCTAACTACCTTCGTCCCTTCTCCCTGGCTGCCCCCCATGCCTGGAACTCCCTCCCTGCCCACATCCGCCTCGCCCCCTCCCTTCGTACCTTCCAATCCCTCCTCAAGACCCACCTCTTCCTCTCTGCCCTCCCCGATTCCTCATTCCCCTCACCTAACTCCTGCTGATACCCTCCATCCAGTACAATCTGTAACCTAAGGTCTGTGTACTCATATCCTCACCACATGGACCAGCCAGCCATCATTCTCGATGTAACCAAGCCAAGCGCGTGCACCTGGGACCTCGCATCCTTGTGAATGTTACCCTGCTTGTCTCTCCCTCTGTTACCCTTCCTTCATCTCCCCCTCCCCCCCGGTCTCTCAGATTGTAAGCCGTAGTGCAGGGACCGTGTCTGTTCAATTACTTTGTAAAGTGCCAGGTACATTGCTGTCGCTATATAAATGCTTACTAATAATCATCATCATCATCTTGCCTGGGGGTCTCAGGTATGCATTGAACAGGAGTGGGGACAAGATGGAACCCGGCTGGACCCTACAAGGGAGCTCCCAAGAGGACAAGGCACTGCCCATCACCACCCTCTGGGTTCTCCCAGTGAGGAATGGCAGAACCACTCAAGAAGCAGTCCCATGAACCCCTGCCAAGTCACATAACTGTGTCAACAACACCCTATGATCAACTCTATCAGACAGTGAAAAGATCTAACAAAATTAATAGGGTACAATTGCCCAGTGTTTGCAGCTATTATCTATGCATTTGGATAGGCATCCAAGTGTGCACATCCAAATCACTTGTTCCGTTCATTTGATTTGGTTGGTTTGTTCGATTCGCTCGGTTTGATTATTGGGTGGGGAGGGCGGGGTATTTGGTTTATTTCATTAAATAGAGGGAACTAAGCAAAACCAAAACCACCCAACCAAACTATCGTGATGCAGTATTGCCAACCCTCCCCAATGCGCCCTGCCACATGTATTTTTCATAAGCCTCCTGATTTAAAGGGAAGGGTGGTCAACTGCAGATAGAGCAGAGCAAATAATCTGGTTCAAAGCAACCAAATTTCACGGATCAGATATTTGTCGGATATTCGTTTCACCTCTACTGATTGTCTTAGAAACCAACTCTCCCTCTAAAATGCAGAAGATTCCCAAGTGCTTAGTAAAAGGGAACCCCGCATCGTGTAGGAAGAGTCCTGTGGTGGGGTTTCCTTTGTCTGCAATGCTGTAATTTCATTTCCATTTCTGTTTCACCCTAAGTTGCATCTTTCTAAATTTTGTTCTACCTTGGCCACCTGCCTGCCTACCCTCTGACTTTACCTCTTTCCAAATTAGTGCCTATTCTTCCCTTCCTGCTGTTCTCTTTCATGCCATTTCATGTACCTGGAGAACCTCTCAATTAATGGTGCAGCAAAACACTGCTGTCCCTCTTTAAAAATTAATTCCCTGAAGCTTTTCAGCTGTTCGGTTTGTTTTGCGTTACATTGCACTTGCTTGTTAGGACCATTGTGCGAGGCGTTTTGAACGGCAAGCTTTCCTGGAGAGGAGCCCCAGCTCTCCAATTTTCAGCCCTGCGTGCAGGTAGAGCACTATCTAGATGACCTTTTAAAGTGACTTGAAATGGCTTTTCTGGACACTTCTGTGTTCATTTCTTTTCCCATGATTTTGTGCCTGAAGAGACGTCACCTTCTGGATGTAAATGAAACCCTTTCTGATGTAAATTGCAAAGCGGAAAACAATGAACACCTGATTTACAATATGAATCAATCCCGAGAACAATATCTTACCCAGGAGAATACTGTTATATGAGCTGAGAAGGGTCCAGAGGTAACAAGGAAAATATGAATGTAGGAAAAGCGACCGTTATTAAAAAAAATGCAGTTAGATATGCTTCATAAATTCTGTGTTTGGCAAGTAGCATGCTCCAAACAAGGACCGGATGTTTATAAACCTATGTCCTTAGCTCAGCAGAGTTGCATTAGTCGTATTTTATTTTACTTTTGCTACTTTAGGGGGTGTGCTGTTTCCATGTTTGTCCCAAATGTACGAGTTATCATTCTTATTATCACTTATATAGCAGTGGGCATTGAAGAGTCATGATGAGAGACAGGTCCTTTCCTCCACGGGGCTTACAATCTAGAATAACAAAGAAATTGGAGAACAGGAGAGGGGAAAATATATGGGGATACATACATTCCCATTTTGCAGATGGGAAACTGAGGCTGAGACAGCAGGTGTTTTTAAACAAGCATCCTGTGAGGTGGATCTGGAGTCACTGGGTATTTTCAGATGTGACGGGGCGGCATTCACCCCGTCACAGAAACAATCCATAGATTCCCCACCGGGATCACTCCGGCATGGCCAGCAGACGTGCCAGGGGATCCCGGCAGGGAATCGGAGAGGGGGCAGGGTCGCACGGCACAATGTGCGGCCGCACGCCCACGCTCCCCCACACTCCCCCACCGCCCGTCCTCTGGGGAGACGGGCGGCCGCCGCAGCCACTTTAGGGGGGCCTCAGCACCGCAGCGCCCGCCTGAAATGACCACGGCCCGTAATCCCGGCGGGGATTCCGGGCCGTGATCGCCATCCAGACGTGATGGGCCCCTTCATCCCCGCCGGGAATCTCATTCACCACAAGATCGGCGCCGGCCCCGCGGGTTCAGCCGATCGCATGGTGAATGAGATTCCCGGCGGGGATTGAGCATGGCTAACATCTGGGGGGGAACTGGAAGTTCCCCAACAGACGTTACGGGGGCATTCCCCACCACAGGGAATTGACAGTGGTTGAGCGTGATCTCATAACGTCTGAAAATACCCACTGAGTGGTGCAGTTGTGGGGTGCCCACACACACAATGTGTGTGGGGAGCACAACAAGCCGCACCCAGCATGGCTTACTTGTCCACAGAGGCAGCCACCATGGCCCGCATGGGACACTGGATTTTTCAGGAGTGCTCCATGCATGGTCATGGGAGTGCGCCTCCCCACACACCACCATCACATGAGCAGTTGGATCGTGGGGGGCTATGTGTGGGTGCATCTCATTTAAAAACACCGCTAATTTGCCTAAAGACACCCTCTGAGCTCATGGCTTTAGACCAGTGGCTGGACTGACCAGCTTGAAGAATGCGCTTCCTGAAAAGCCGCGTGGGGTCGTTTAGATGCATCGGAAGTAGCCGGCCATCATAGGAAGTACAGCTCATGCGGTCTCTTCGAAGCTTCAGAGAGACTTCTGGCTATTTCCGGGGCATCTAAACGCACCCCGTACAGCTTTTCCGGAAGCAAGTTCTTCAAGCTAGTAAGTCTAGCCGCTTGTCTAAAAGCGGTCTAAGACAGAAGTGTGATCTCCAAGGTCCAAATCCAGCACCTTATCCACTAAGCTACAAAGATGAGAGCAGCTAATTCAGACCTTTAATGGACCAACTATTTGTTGTCTAGAATAGGCAAGCGTTCAGGCCACCTGAGCCCTTCCTCAGGCATGTAAGTAGTAGGAACGTTAAGACTGAACATTGCAGGTCTACGGTTGCAAGCACTTTGGGAGGAAGTGGTTAAGGATATGGATATTAACGCTCCAAACATTTAAATGCAATGGCGGGGGAGGGGGGGAATTAGTAATCAAATGATAAATAAAATAGATGCAGGCTAGGTTCTGCTAGACATTGCTGGGGGCTGCAATGTTTTTTTAATCAAAAGTATTCACCTGGATATGATCTGCAACCCACCTTTATTCCAGATGACGTTTGGTTTGGAAAGGACAGACAGCACAGCATGCGATGGGAAGCGATTTACCATAAGGAATCTGTGTCTTGCCAGTGGGTGTTTGTATGGTGCGATAATTGGGAAAAGAGAGCAGCAAAATCAATTTAGTCCAGGGCGGCAGAATAACTAGGGCCAGTCCTTTTTCTAGACAGAACCCCGAGTAGAGCCGAAATGGACACCTGATTTGGTAGTCATGGGTAATATCTGCATTTTCAGATATTGTTTCAGGTATCCAAATCAGTACCCGAATACCGATCGAGTACTCAAAAAAATGAAATTTTGGTTGGTGAATTTGTGCCCTAAATTTCCCCCAAAACCCAAAATATAGTCCCCAGATCTGGGAAGCAACTTATTATTTTGGTAAAGCAGTTGTCGGTATTTTGATATTTTGAGTACCCGATCAAAAAACAGTTCAGAAACTGAAAAGTACCAAAAATATTTCTTTCAATTCAGGTACCGGAAATTCATCTGGTTTACCCATTTTGCGAATACTTGTTTCAGCTCTAATCCCGGGCTTCAGAACTTACATTGTCAGTCATTGCAGATAGGGAAACAACTCCTAGAAGTGCCTGTTGGATGAAAATTGCATTGGGGCAAGAAATACATTTCCCCTTAGCATTCCTAGGTAGCTACCCAGTGAGATTGCTTTGATCAAGTATCTGAGAACTTCAGGAAGTCAGGTGCCAGCAGTATATTCCACAGTTTGCCCAGGAGGTGGCAGCAACATACTAGATGTCGAAGGACCAGCCGAAAGAAATACAGTTTCAAAAACCACATGAGTACTGCGGGTGAAATCCTGGCTTCAGTCAAGGCAATAGCAAAACCCATGCACGCGGCCAGAGAGAGTCCATTGTGCCATGCCGAACGCTTGGCCGGGGGGGCGGGGATGGTGTCCCTTGGCTCTATCTAGCCAGCCAGGATTTCCCACTAGGGTTTGCAGGCACTGAAGTTATTTTTAGATTTATTGTCATGGTTGCTATATTCCTTCCCCTTCCCTCATGAGTTCCAAAATTGGGTACATGATGTTGTCAAATCATGTCGTATTGGATAAAAACGCACAAGTCGGTGGCCCAGGACCCACTGGTATTTGTGTTTACGCACCGTTAGATGTTAGCCTGGGACTGTCCAGGGCAGGTAGGCAGCTAGCTCGGGCTGCGTCCTCGGAATATCTCCAAGAACGCAGCCCAGGCTAAGGGCCACCCACTCAGGCCAATGTGGGTTGGCATGTGTGTTCAGCCCCATCATCTCTGCCTCGGGGCAGGGACCACCATGGCCGAACACCATGGCTCGTTGCCATAGCTACCCATCATGGTGCGGGGTGGGATGCTGGGAACAGGGCAGGGGTGGGGGCCAGCTTCCCACATGTTTGTTTAGCTCCCTGTCCTACCCGTGGTGTGCAGGCAGCGGAATGGCTCTCTGGCTGTGGGCACATTAGTTTGGTGCCCCTCCCTGACCCGGGTTGTGGCAGCTGCGCTTTCCCATCCTGGGCTGGGAAGCCGTTGCACGACCCATATGTCTGGTTTTACCCATTGTGCCCTTCCATGATTTACACGTAATGTCCAATCTCATGTTCATAAACTTTCTCCAGAAGACCATGGTCATGATTCACCAACTACAGACGGGTTCGGCGTAGCCGGAGCCACTCTCTTCAAAAATAAAATAAATAAAAATACTAACTGTATTTGTTTGTTCGCTGTTCTCTCAAGGGAAGTTAACAGATGCCTCCCATAGCATTAGCATCCTTGTGCTTTAACGGTGTTTCCTGCAAATACACAAGCTACAGATTTATGGGAGATGCTCTTCAGAAATGAAAGATGTTGCAGTATTTAACCGAGACCATCAGAGGGCAGGATTGTATCAAGTCTGCAATGAGCAACTCCAGTCAGAATCAGCTTCTATCACTTTACTAAATTACATTTTGCAGCATGGCATAGGAACCCATGCTGCATGTCGGTTTATAATAGCGTGATTTGCTTGTAAATTTGAAGCAATCCCCTTAGCTGCCCCAGACCATAGACACTCTCCCATTGCCTGTTTCTTAGGATGTCCCTTCCCTTTCCCAAACTGACGCGTGTGATCCATCGATAAGGAGAGTTTTTTAAGGATCCATCGGAAGTCAAACTTGCATTCAGAGGTCAAGAAAACGTCTAAGCTGATAAAACGATGTAAGGAATCCAGAATGTGACACAACCTTAACAAAGTCATTTGGAAATCATTTGACAGTAAATTTCCCTGTAAGTTCTTAGCCTAAAGCAAGGAGAATCCTTTGCTTTCCAACTGCCTTCTTTCAGACAATTCCGATTTTAAAATGCTAAGTACAAGCTGGGTCTTGATGCAGCCTGATGGCCTCCTCAAGGCAATGTTAAGACCTGACAAGAGGACCCCCTGTGGCCAAAAAGGCTTCAATCAAGAACTTGACATTGAATGTATCGTGTCATACAGATGGTAACTCAGAGGAGTGAGACTGCCATTTACAGCACTGCTGACAACAGTGGCAGAGAGCAGTGGGGTTTTAAGATTGCTTTAATATGACTGGCACCTAGCAATTTAGCCCACATTGTATGTGACAGGGTGTCACTCTGGCACTTGTCTGAGATGAATGATAGAGTTTTTAAAGCGTGCGGCTTCCTCCTCTTAGAGAAGAATAACCGCACACTGTATGGATTGGGAAAAAGCCCACTGTAAAAAGAACCCGCAAGAGAATGGCAATCAGGCTGACATTCCGTAGTCTGCTCGTAAGAAAGTCGAATACCTTTGCCTCCAACGGCGGGCAGGTTCTGTGCAAAATCTGCAACCGTTCGTAAGCGCTGGTGCTTTGAATTGACTCTTTTGTGCTTCCCTTCAGGTTAGTCAGTATACGTTCGCTATGTGCAGTTACCGGGAGAAAAAAGCTGAACCCCAAGAGTTGCTGCAGCTTGATGGATACACGGTGGACTACACTGACCCACAGCCAGGTACATGGGAAAGACAACGGGCTTTGGCTTGGGAGTTAAAGCGTGGCACGTTTGTGAAACTAAACCGAGCTCTACAGCTTCCCTCTGCTTCGTGCTATTCCGTAGCCGCCCAGGGACGTAGCTAGCTAGTAGGTGAAGTTGCACCAGGGTCCACAAGGCATGTGGAATTGGTGCACATCTTGTTGGAGGGGCAGAGACGAGGGGGCCCATTCCAATCTAGCTACTTTCCATAGCCAGTAGGTTTTTGTTTGTTTGTTTGTTTCTTTGGGTTTTTTTTAATAGAGATCTTTGCATTTAGAGTTCTCCAGGAGACGTGAGAGAAAATATGAAGAAAGAATTTTATTCCGGTGCTATGGAAAGGGCTCAATGCCCAAATCCCATAAAACCCAATGGCAATTGGGACACCAATGGCAATTGGGCAATTTCCTAGCTGATGTCCTCTGATTTCTCCCGCTCAGTATACATGCCCTCGCCCTTCTTTATAGGCTACTCATGGAAAGATTTGGTTTTGTTACTGGGAAATATTTACTTGGCCACAGTTGGGGTGGGGCAGCTTTCCGCAGTCATCTTTGTACTTATAACAACCTCCGTATTAGAGAGCAACATAGAATCCTCCTACACTAAAGATTGATGTCCCTTCAGCTTGAGCAGAAGAGCCAGGCTCTGTCATTGGGCTGTGGCACTGGTCTCCGTGGCTCTCGGGTAACCCACACCTCATGTCACTGACATACTCTTTCCCAGTTGTATCCGAATATGCAGCCAGGAATCCATTCATGGAGCCTCTACATGGCTTGTTTATGCATATGAAGAGCCAGACCCCTTTACTCATCTTGAGTAACTCACAGCGCCCCTCCCTATCCCACCGTGATGGGCAGCCATGGCATCCCAGCCATGACAGACCAAACATTCTAACCTGCTGTGTCCCGCTTTGGCCTAGCCCAGCCTGTTACTTCGGCGATATGCTGAGGTGAGAGCCCAGGCTAGTTCAACACAACCCCAGATAGTTGCAGTCAACGTTTGGTAGCCCTACACCACACGTAACAGTGGTCTGCGGGCCAAAGCAGGTCTCAGCAGGCCACTGTCACGTCTGGTTTTACCATCTGTCACTTTTAGTGGGTCTACGCACGGAGCCAGGTGTTGGTGAACATGAGGAAGGGCATTGATATCTAGTCCGATAAAATGAGGTGCTTCACTACGTTCCCATTTAAATCAAAGTGGAGCTATGGGACTGTGAAGCTGTCTAGTTTCATCTTGTGGGGGATACTCTGAGAGATTACTATCCCTCTAGGAACTGGCTCATCCTTCCCTCCCAACTGGGCGAGGGGCAGAAGGAAATATGCAAAGGGCATTATTCTGCCCCTCCAGATTTGCACTGATGTATCAGAGGTCATAATCCCTCCCCACATCTGGGAATGAAATCTCTAAGAAAAAAAATAGAATGATCCTTCCTTGGGATCATTTTAAGATTTTAGGGGCATGGACACCAATGACACTGTTTATAGGGTGGGAGTTTTGTCCAGGAAGGGACAAGGGGTAAGGGCCAGTACTATAGCTGAGTGGTAAGGGACAGTGGTAAGGGCTGGTACTATAGCTGAGCCTGTGGCAGGAGGGACAGGGTACAAAAAATGTAAAATAAATACGTTTAAAATAAATAAATAAAAAGGATTTGGACAAGTTTCTGGAAGATAGGCCCATTAGCAGCTCTTAGCCAGACAGGATCAGGGAACATGACTGGAGTTAGCGGGAAACAACAGGAAATGGATCCTCCATTGTGACCTGTTGGGTGCTTCTCCCAAGCCACCGTGATTGGCCACTGTCGGAGACAGGATGCTGGGCTAGATGGACCATTGGTCTGACCCAGTATGGCACTGACTATGTTCTTAATCGGTCAGTCAGTAAAGAAAGTGGGATGGTAAAAGTGAAAAAACAGAGTCCCAGAGCTGACTCAAGGCTCCTCTACTCCAGCCCCCCGCACCATCACATGACCTGGCACATCCCAACAATCTGCACAGAAAAATCCCACTCATAGCTATAAGTAGTCCCTGGGACCAGCCAGAGCACCCTGATGCCTGAAATAACAGAGAAAGGTTTTAGAAAAAGAAAGATCCAGATGTCCCAAACAGATGAGCCACACCCATGTTGCAGGAGAAAGGGGAAGGAAAAGAAAAACCCAACTCAGAGTCAACTGCCAAATCTGGCGATCAGTTAGACCCTGAGCAAGCGTGCAGGTCCCACCAGCTAAGCACCCGATATACCATTATAATACCCAGGCTTCAGAATGCCCCTGCAGTTCCACCTCCAGCTACAGACAACTTTGATGCTTCACGAAGAAAGAGGGGGGTGTATTCTTAGGGAGTGGGGGAATTTCCTCCTGTAGCATCAAATAAAAAACACCCCACAAGTTCTGAGTCATAAATCTAGCTAACTCTGTTTTAAAGCTATTCGGGTTCTTTGCTCCGACAACTGCCCCTGGTAGCGTATTGTAGCGTTTGCCCCAAGAGATAGCTTAGGGTTAGAGCCAGGGACCAGATGCCAACATAGTGGTCCATAGCTACGGTACTCTGGAGAAGTCCCATTGAAACCCCCTAAATTCTTCACTGGAGGTACTCCAAAGTAGGTGGCTGGCTTGTGGATCCCAGCCATTGTGGGTAAGACTGGATTTTTTCAGTTTTGTATTTAATTGGCAACTTTCTCCTGTGAAACTGGAAGGTGAAAGTGAAGATATAATGGGTAAAAACAGAAGTGACTGCACCGCGGCAGCAACCCAACCTGGCACGGGTCAGGAAGCAGCCGTGGACCCAGACCGGGTCGAGCCGTGGAAAGAACATTCACGAAGCCAGGATTTGTGGGGGGGAGGGGCAGGGAGATGCAGGAATGTGCAGTCACTTGGCCCCATTCCTATTGCTCCATCCAGCCCCCTGGCCCCCACCATGATGGGCAGCCATGGTGACCGGTCATAGTGGACTCGATCCAGGCCAGTCAGAACAGACGGACAAACGCACTCTGAACTTTGTCCCAGTCAGGTTGGGGCTAGTCCAGGCTGTGACTTCTGCCATTTGCCAGGGACCAGATGCCAACACACCTGGGGTCAGTCCGGGTGAACATCTGGAGGCCTGGTAAGAAATGTGACAGCAGCCCATGGGCCAGAGTGGGTTACTGTCCCATTTGCTTTTACCCGATGTGCCGTTAGCCACTCTGAAATCAGTCTTGAGTGGAGCTGAAATGGGTAGCTCATTTGCTAATGTTCGCAGTTCTGAGTTACCATATCAGGTGCCTGATAAGCTATCCAAATAGGCACCCGATTACTTGAAAATACCAAGTATTGATTTTACTGATTGTTTTACCAATCGACACTAATTAGTAAGGAAATTGGGATAAGTCACAAAAATTGGTACTGAAGGTTGGAAAATCGGGACAAAAAATTGTAAATGAGTATATCAGGTGGTCCGTCGGGTACCAATTACTACCTAATGTTACCAGGTCGGGTGCTGCAATTTTGGCAGATATTCCCATCTTTGTGGGTACTCGTTTCAACTCTAGTCTTGAGTTTTTGAACATTCATTTGGCTCTTGGTTATACCGCTACAAGCCACTGACTCCAAAACCTGGACTCAGTGGGGTTGTAATAGCAGTGGATTTTGACCTTTAAGCATGAAATCCCAGTTCAACTGTCGTCTCCAGCAAAGCTCCCATTGTCTTTATTAGGGTTTTCATTTTCACCCCTTGGGTTCTACAGTCCACAGGTAACAACTTCAATCCACACAGGTTTCTGTTTTAAACCATTTATTTTTAAACCATTTTATTATTTTTTTCATTTTCTCTCCCCAGGTCTGGAGGGCGGGAGAGCATTTTTTAACGCAGTGAAAGAAGGTGACACTGTGACCTTGGCCAGCGACGATGAACAGGACCGGATCCTCTGGGTCCAAGCCATGTACCGAGCCACCGGCCAGTCTCACAAGCCTGTGCCTCCAACTCAAGTTCAAAAACTTAATGCAAAGGGAGGAAACGTACCCCAACTTGATGCTCCGATTTCTCAATTTTGTAAGTAAACAAAGTTCTCCTTGAAAGTCGAAGTCTGTGACAGAATGATTTTCCGGGCTAGCTATTCATAGGCAAGAACCAACCTTATTAAAATACATTTTTTTTTTTAAATCATTAGTTGTTTGTTTTTTTACATCAGTGGATTCAGAATCAATCATGCAGTAAAGCCTGAAAAGCGAATCCTCCCGGGAGATTATCAGAGGATCATTTTAAAGTGCAATACTTGATCAAAATAACCTCTGAGAAAAAAAATCTGAAGGGCTCAGGCCTGACTTCCCCTTTCACATGTCAATTTTTTGTACCCACTAAATCACTGACTACCTACTTTGCACCTCAAGTCAGATAATTAAAGGTGAAAGTGGCGAGACAGACACTCAGAATTCAGTTGCCCGTGGAAATATTCAGGTAAAATAAACTTTGATGGCACAAACAGTATCCAAGAAGAACAGCAATTTTGTGACAATTTGGGGGGCTTAATACTTAGGGGAAAACATCTCATTTTTATCAGGTTGTATATTTTTAGTCTCCCATCATCTCTTGCACATTCTGCAAAAGCTGTGTATTCATTCATGGTTGGCTTGATTTTAATACCGGCACAATCTCATTGGTCTTGTAAATAGGATTTCAATTTAAACCAAAAAAATGTCATCCCTAATCTAAACAACTGAGTAAAGAGTAGGGATGAACAGAACCGATTTTGGAAATTCGGTTCGGTTCGAAAATCGAGTTCGGTTCGGAAGTTCAGTTCGGTCAACCAAACTATTCGAGTTCGGTCCGAACTTCGAACTTCCGAACAGAGTTCGGAAATTCAAACCCCATTGAACTAAATGGAATATTATCTTATAGGGATGGGTGAACAGAACCGAGTTCGGAAATTTGGTTCGGTTTGAAAATCGAGTTCGGTTCGGTCAACCGAACTGGTCGAGTTCGGTCCGAACTCCGAACCACGTTCGCCCATCCCTAGTAAAGAGCCAACATAGGTACTAAAAAGGTTATTGGAGCATCTAATTTATACTTGAATATAAAAATATGAGGACTCTCGTGTCTCTTCATTATGGACATACGTATCATTTTAATTTCTGCATGTGCTGCGTATGTGAGTTGAGAAGGGAATTAAATTACTGGATACAGTGAGGGCATATCAAAAAGCAATAGGAAATTCTCATAATTGAATTGTCTAACTTTAATATTTAAGTGGCATGGTCAATCAAATAGTAATGAAGAACTGGGATTATTTGGAGTGTATTTAAAGGAATATACAAGGTATTTTCCATATAATATTGAACCTGCTTGTGATTTTTAGAACTGGTCAAAGTGTGATTCCCACCCCCCCCTGCAAAAAAGGTCCGTATTTTCACTTTTGCCCAAATGTTACCCCGGATATTTTGGGGGGCTTCTGTTGAAAAAGTGAAAATGGTCCAGTTTGGTGAACCCAAAAATAACTATCTTTTACTTTTTCAGCGAAAAACCCAAATATGTCACCGAAAACCTGTTTTCCATGAAAATTTTCATTTAATTTAAAAAAAACCTCTTTTTGACAGAAAAGCTTCCGCTATGTCTAGGGCACTCATATTCTGAATTTGGAGTTATTTGGTGTTTTTAAACAAGATAGGTCCATTCCACGCATGGCCCTCCACCATCCGCGCATCCAGCTATTCGTATGAAGTTGCTGAGTGAGGAGGTGCGCGCCCATGACCTACGCACCAGCCGTCCACGGCCACGTATGGAGCACTCCTGAAAAATCCGGAGTACTCTGTGCGGGCCAGTGTGGCCACCTTCATGAATGGGGCAGCCATGCTGAGAGCCGCTCATTTGAAGCCTTTCCCACGTGCTTCATGTGCGTGGCCACGCCGCTGCTATCCCACACACCGACCGCACACACCCCTCAAGGCTTGCTCATTTAAAAACGCCCAAGGTAAGGACCTGAATATGTTAGGGCCCAAAGTCGTAGTGACTGTTACAATTTGCCCAACAATTGCCATCAATGAATGGGGAAAGTGAGGTTGGAGAACTATTAGATCCTTCACATGCTTGCATAATTTGGACTCTTATTCTGACTTTATTGGTGCTTTGCAGAGCTTGGTTTCCTTTGTGGTAGGAATGAAAGCATGGTATGGCACAGGTTATTGAAAACCTATTCAGTTAATGTTTTCACTTCAGTTGTTGTCCTGATTCGGTACAAAGGCAAAATACCCACTGACCTAAAAAGGCATTTGCCTTCATATGGGGCTACAGAACTGGCACATGCTACTAAAACATTACAAAAGAAAATCTATGAATTGATCAAATATGTTCCTTAATGTGAGATTAAATGTCATCTGGGTGACTAGGTAAGTAGTGCTATCCCAATCATGCTCGCGCAGAAGCAAGGATAACGAACAATCTGGTGACTTCTCTAGCTCGGTGGACGAGCAGAAAGCAAGGAACAGTGGTGGCAGAGTCATTCCATCCTTGCAAAAACACTGCACAAGACTCCATCAAAAACTTGTGTTGTTCCCATCCGTGACATCCTATGTGTGCTCTCATTACGACCCAGGTGGAAGAGTGAAAACGCCACATGTTGCACCTGGTTGTAATATCTGCCTGGTTCTTCAGTCTAGGAGGCAATTCCTGTTGTCCTTCATTTCCGGTGAGAGAGGTCAAGATTCCCCACAGCCAACACTGTCGGCCCACCATGACTGTTTAGAGCCTCAGCCTGGCTATCAAGGCTCTAGGTTCCCTGTGGCTTCTTAACAGCAAGGTTCTCATTGGAACTGTGCTGCCAAGAGTTCCTCATACTGCCACAGGCTGTGAAATGGTGGCACCAAGGATGGACCAAGGACAAGCAACTTCAGACAAATCTGCATTAATTTTTAGTGCTTTGCTCCATTGAATTTTAGGATACAGTGGCCACAATCCCAAACCCCTCCGCATAGAATCCACACCAGATCCGCGTGGCACAATGGATTCCCAATGGGCATGCGCACAGGTTGTGCGTGGGATCCATGGGGCCTGGGATCAGCTCCAGTGAGCCCTCTCTCCAAATGATAGATCTCCATTCCTTTGGAGCTTCAGTTGAGGGGCATGGAGTGGAGGAAAGCAGATCATGGTGACCTAGATCCATGCATACATCCATGGAGCTAAGGGGCGATAGTTGATGCTTCTTTAATGTCTGCATATTTGCTTGTTTTCATTTCACTGATTAACAACATCATTTAAAAGGTCATAAAGTACATGTCATTTCATTCATAAAAAGCAGAAGTGAGTCCCTTTTATGCATACATGATCATGGCAGTCGGAAATTGTGGCTAGGGATATAAAACTGTGGGCTGGGTAGAATCTCCTCTTATGAAATTCTCACTTAAATCAAGTATTGCATTTTAAAAAGCCTTTGTTTGCTTGCAGAAAGGTAAGGACTGTTGTTAAACGCATTTATTCTTGTGCATTTAACTTAAAAAGCTTGCATAGCTTCATTTTTGTTTCCTCGTGCATTGTAATGCCTAGTTCTCGGTACATGAAGGACTTGCGAGAAAGTAAACATTAACGCGCTTCCACATGACTAATTGTTTTGTTAGTGCTATTATAGACAGAGTGCCCGCTGCCTATAGATGACAGAAGCATTTTCTCTTACCAAAAAGGGAGAAAGAAAACCAAAATACACATGCCGCTTTTGTTTTGGAGCTTTCTGTTAAATCGCAAGTTGAGAATGATATGATTTACAGTTGGAAACCTTGGGATTAATACTGAATTTATTTGGTTCCCATAATAATTTGACGTAAATGCAAAGTTCAGGCGATGCTCACCTTCTCGTTATACTGCAGGCAAGCAACGTTTTTCTTTGCAATGAACGGATAGCTCTTTAAAAAAATAAAATAAAAAAAAAAAGGGTGGAGTGTATTGTATGTGCATTCTAAACGTCGGGGGGGGGGGGGAAATAGATCCTGCTATTTATTATTTTGTGTAGAATTCTACAATCCCTTTTATATGGGTGAAACAGTACCTATCAGCCTGACAACTTCTGCTTTTTTGGTGTTGTTTTGCTGCAATTTAAAAGGGAAAAAAAATCCATTAACCACGCTATGCCTTTTTTTTATCAGAAATCTGCATTATAAAAACCAAAAGCCAAAGCCATTGTTACTTGCCGTTGAAATGATATACAGTATTATAGATCCTAATGCTGCCAAGATATATTACACCCTTTGGCAATATGTTAAGCTTCATAAAAGTGGCCACTGGTTTGGGAGTACCAATCTTCATTTTTTCTGTGTTACTGGTACATTAACCAACCCCGAACATGCTCTGCTTTCATTTTTGAAATTCTTTTCTTTTAAGCATAAAAGATTGGTCCGTAATTGTTTCCCATTTATCACTTTGTGATTTTTTTTTAATATATATATATATATATTTCATTTTGGAATGTCTGTTTTCTGTTTAATGACTGTTGATCACATCATATGCAAAGAGTTGGCTGGTTTTGTTTGTTTGTTTATTTGTTTGTTTGTTTGTGAGAACTGTAATTATTTGTTCCACCATAATAAATGGTTAGGTTTGTTGAGCTTCCTAAGAAAGTTTTTTCAGCTCTAAGTGTTGTTTGTGATTATTCTTTTTTTCCCCCCTTTCTTTAAGTTTTCTTTTTCATTCTTTGCCTGAACCCAAATACTTTAGCTGCTAGGTTAGGAGTCCTGTCTGCTTTCTTGAGCCTTGTTGCTAGTTTTTATGTTGTTCTGGTTTCTGTTTCTTCTTACCCTGCTAACTTCTAGCTGGATTCAAGGGTAAGTGCTTCCCTGTAGCTAGCACAGCTCAGATAATCCAAGTCGATTATCTGACATATGCAATGTGCTTTTTTTTTCTCTTAAATCTTTCTCATGTTTAGATTTTGTAGTAAAACTTTCCATGCTATTTTCCTGGATTTAGGCTTGAAATGTAAGTTTCCATGCTGAAAGGAGGGTGCATGTGATGTCTGCATAATTGCCTTCTCTCCCTGCCTTTTCACATTGGCATCAAGTGATCCTCTTAGTAAAAGCCAACCATTAACATTTCCTATTTTTTCATTCCAAGATCGTAAATATATGAATTAACATCACAATAAAACTCTAAATACAACCTCCCCCTCCCCCCGCCCCTTTGTTTCATGGAATTTACATCAAGTTTGACTGCTTTAATGCCTGTAAACCAGATCATTCTGCACTCTGACAACCTATTGGTTTGTGTTTTTCTTTTGTTTGTTTGTTTTTACCGTTCCAATGATTAGCGTGGGGTGGTAATGCACCAGCAGAGTGGGCCTAATCCTGGATACAGCAAAGACTAGCAAGGTAGGGTAGTAACCCCAAAGAGAAAAGGTGTAGTACTTCAAAGGGAAAATAGACATTCCTTGCAGATGCAAGGATGAGTCTTTGTGGTTTGACTCCAATCATGTAACGTCACTAAGGGATTATTTCCGTAGCACTTTGTTTTAATACCTCTCTATACCAGACAGGAAGGGATTAAAATTGGTTCGCCACCCTAGGATTCCTTCCTATTTCCCCACCAAAAAACCTATTGCGAATGAATGCTTAGCATATGGTTTCTAACATCATTCCACTATCCAAGAAACGCTTTGAAAAATATAATACAGTTCCGAACTTTTTAAATATCCTTTTACTTTTTATCCTCTGTTCTTTTTTTTTTTTTAATGAAAACAAAAACAAAACTTAAAGACTTTATTTTACAAGTTTTTTTTCCCAGTTAATTGTTCCTTCCTAAATAAACTCTACGCTGGACTAATTCTTTATTCATGTTTAAAAAGCTGTTTCTCCCAAAACATGGTGAGTGCATCCTTTACTTAAGAGGAATTGGTAGCTGCTATTGGTCAAGAGAGCTGGCAACTATGTATCTGGAGTATTCTGAATGCTGTAATGAGAAGGAGTAGGTGGAGCCATCCCTCCTGACCATGAAACAATACTCCTTTATCTTTTCTTTTCTTCTTTTCCCCTTCTTTTTCTTTCTTTCTTTGCATCCGTCTCCCCCCTGGATACCAGGCAGAATGACATCACCACTTCTAGCAGTTTCCTTGTTTGGTTTATTATTATTATTATTATTATTATTATTATTGGTTCCCTTTGTTTTATTTTTGGGGAGATGTCTGATGGATGAGGATCCTAATCAAACATTAGCATAGTATGTTGACTTGGAAGAAATTCCGGATTTTTGCCATTGTTTTTTTTTTTCACCCCTCCCCCCCAAAAAAAAAGAAAAGAAAAAAGAAAGACTGAATGTTCTGACAGTATTACATATATTTTGCACTTAGAATGCATTGCTATTCTTAGATTTATTCAATAATTGTGTGCTCTAGTTGCTTTGTTCTATCTAGAGAGCTATATATCTCATCAGGACAGTGCTATGTCTTCTTGTATTGTCAACTTGCAGATGCTACCTTGCAGGAATGCAGTATTAAAATAAGAACTCAATCTTCACATACATTGCATGATCTTAAAATATGCTGTAAATCACTTTTCAGTGCCTTGAAAAGCATGTGACTCTGGCTTTAAAGAAAAGAAAAAACACAAAGCAAAAAATAAACCCTGTAAATTTCCCTAATCGATCAAATCATAATACTTGAAAATTAAGGGGAGAAAAGAAAGAAAACATAAGAAGTTAGTTTTCAACCCGGTTTACATAGTGTATTTAGTGATTTACAGTAGAATGCATTATTGACTATTAAAACATTAAAATGAAGTTGATTAAGTATGTTTGCATATGCTGTAGGGGGGGAAAACAGTTTTTAAAAAGCATGGAAAATATTCTCGTTGAAATAATTTATTTAATTTTATTGAATTTATTTATTTAATAGATTTATACCCCGCCCCTCCTGCTAAAGCAGCCCGTGTGGCAAGGTACAGGCTCAGTGCTGTGAGAAATCTTTACACACTAGACTAGCCCCATTCATTTCAATACCAATTATTGATTGATTTAACTGACTTCATGCCAGTGGCAAGAGTGCAATATACCTTACGCTAAAAGGAGTAGGATAAGGAACAGCCGCACAATTATAATTGCCAGAAAATGCAATAACAACAGGATGGTATATTTAGTGCCCTACTATTGTATTTTATTTGCAAACTAGAACATCGAACTGTGTTCATTTCTACAAATTCAGACAAGGCACACTAGGCATTTCCCCTATGGTGCTTGGTTAACAAGTAGTTACTCTCAGCAGATCTGCTAGTTCTGCTTAACCTACGAGACCATGAAGGAACGTAGCACGCAGTCAAGTGTGTGGGCATAACACAATGGGCAGGGGGTAGCCTCCAGTTCCTTTTAGCCTCTCTCCCACTGCTGTGCATAGCTGAAGAGGAACAAAGTGGTTGAAAAACTTATCCCACTAGTCTGACTGTGCCAGTGTAGACTCTTCTAGAAATATCTGTAAATGAATATCTGCCATCAATCATTGTCATTCTTTTATTTCATGTCTACTGATGAGGTCGACTTAGTGTCATTGTTTGTTACTGTCCAAAGCATATCTCCATTCTTGTAATGTCAAGCAGATATGACAAGCTCACATTTTCCAGATGAGTAAGATACAAAGTCACCTTTTAATTTACAATTTATTTATTTATTTATTTATTTTTACAAACACGATGTCTTGTAATATTGACTTGGATGTTCAGTTGCCTTTGGTACTAAAGCAAAGTCACTCATGTCTTGAAAAATCAATGATTTGAACTCACAATTCTTATGATAAAATGGCTACACTATAGCCTTTTATAACAAGAATTCTTTTATGGAGCTTCTACTCCACCCTCCCTCAAAATCTGTCTGAAGTCTTGTTGAATGCAAGAAGAAAAAGGAGAAAGAGAAAGACATTTGATTTTTGATTTTTTTGGTCTCTCTCTTGCAGTCGACTTTAGCGAATAGCATGAGAGTGGCCGGCCCTGTTAGAACCTATCTTATATGATGGAGAGACATATTTTTTTTTTCATATAAGAAAAAAAAAACTAATCATACTGGTATTGAGAGATTTTTAAGACTATGACTTCAACCATGTATGGAAACATACCTTTGACAGAATCATATTGCTGATTGTTTGCTGCCAATGGGAGAATAGGAGACTTTTAAAAAGAAAAAAAAATTGTTATAAAATATAGAACAATATAGAATGAAACAACAAAGATACCATAGAAGGACTGAGAAATTGCTAAAAAAAAATGGCTTCAAGGAAGGTTAATATAGTCTAAAATGCCAGTATAATTTGACATGCAGTCTTCATACCTATCAGCTTTCACCAGGTAAATATTGGTGCAGTTATCGCCTACCAAATAAGGCAGCTTATCTTGGCCAACAGCAAGATTTGGATTGTTTGGGAAGCTTTAATCGGCAAAGTGCCAACTGAATTGGAACAAACACCTTGGAAAGGGATTGTAAATTACTGGAGAAGCATTCAGCTCCAGATCTGCTTTTTCTAGTACAAGAAAAGAACAGGGTCATGAGGACAAACATGTTTGACCACAACTGCTGATTCAGGTTTCTAACATGTATTTGTACAGTTTGAGTATGAAGTAGGTTTTTCTTTTATTTATGTAACTTGTTTAAAATCATGTTCAAACTGCACAAAATGCTTCTTTTTTAAAAATGGTTTTGGATAAAATGTGGTGGTTTTTATATGAAGCCATAGTATTTAAATTAAAATATCTGATGCCTGTCTGGGAGAAGTGGGAGTGGAAGGGGGTAATGTGTTAAGTTATTATGCTGTTGCTGTTTCTAGGTAGACCAATGTTTGCAGCACGATTGGTTTCTAAATTTCCAATTAAGCCATGATCCATAAAAACCGAAACCCAATCAAGAGACAAAAGCAAATTTCAAGTTTCATGGTGCATTTATTTTGTAACGTTAAAAATACAGCGAGGTCTAGTTCAGGCTTGTCATTTTCTTGACTGGGATTTTGAGTAGCTATCCAGGACAACCTCTTAATTCAAACTGAATCAATATGTGCATAACACACAATGGAATGATCACCCAAAGACATCTCCAACCTGAATCATGTTTGATTTTCATGCAAGCCCGCCTCTCGAGAGGACACTCTGACCATTTCTGAATTTAGATCCAAGAGGATAATTTGCACAACTTCCGTTACCTACACAAAACAGCCACTGAAGATGATGAGATGTTTGCATAGATAAGAACTGCTGCATTGAGCTAGCATTATAAAAGCTTTCATTTATGTCTGCTCTTTTTCTTTTTTTTCCTTTCCTTTTTTTTCTTTTTCTTTTACTTTTTGGCCACAAACTCATGCAAATTGTCCTGTTTTGGAATACATCATGGTCAGCCAAGTTCATGAAATGCCATTTATGATATCATGTGGTCATTTGGATGCCAAGGCATCTTTGGAATGATGTTGGAGGCAGGAAGAATTGGGAATTAAGTAAAGAATTGCTTTGCAAGGACTGATGAGACTTTGACTGGAGGAGCTAGCTGACCCCAACTGCCAGATGGCGGGAGGGGTTCCTCCTTTCCTCCAGGCCTTCCTGTCATCAGCTTTTTGGCAGCCAAGATGAGTGCACTCCTCTGACCTGCCCCCCGTAGCAGCTTCTCCCAGGGGAGCCAATCCTGTTGTGCAGCGTGGGCCCGGAAGTTCTGCCCCATGTGAACGGCTCCTCAGTCGATCCGTGGTGTGGAGGGACTTGTGACAGCAGCCCCCATGCCCGTATTCCCAGTGTAGGAGGGAGGGCTGCTCATTTGAACTGTCTTCCCTGCCAGCCCAAAGTGTGGCAGCTGCATTGACCTTCCTGGGGTGGGCTGGAGATCCGGCTTACCCTTGTCTCCTATGTTTTCACCCATATCAAGGTCCTATTTATCTTTTACTCTTCTGCATGGTGCTTAGTACTTCCCTGCTGAGATGAAATTTGCCTCATGTACACAAAGTCATTAAAACCATGCCCATAAGATAAAACTGAAACATATTCCACAGCAGTCTAGCAAGGGAAATAAAACCTTATTTTATAATAGATTTTCTTGAGCAAATTAGCTAACGATAGCTCAGCCAAAAAGGTGAACACCAGACCATGTTGGAATCAGTAGCAAAGCTTCCCTTGTGACAATCCTCTAACCGATGTCACGTTAGTGAGAACAAGATTTTGCCATGAAGATTAAGGAGCCCTTTCTAACTTGTAGCTGGTCCAGTAAAGGCTCTATCCTAAACATCAGGATTAACAGGAAACCATGGCTCATAATTGAAATGTAATAAAATATACGAGCAGGACTGGCAAATGAAGGCCTCTACTGAGAGGAATTTGAGGACACTAATCTGACTATTAACAAAAATAATAGCAATGCTAAAGCAAGCCTGATATTTCTGTTTGAACCGTAATGCTGTTTTCTTGATCTGAAAAAGCTGAACTTGAAAATAGCACATACGAAACCTTTAGTGGTGTATTCATATTAATCATATTGATCTTGGCCTAGAGGGACAGAGACGATGGGGCAAAAACTGTCAAAATAGACAGGGACCAGCCAATTGGCAAGTTGGTAGTACTCTGCAATGAGAGAACCAAGGTTAGGGTGGACGTAAACGCTTACAGCCGGGGGCAGGAGAAGACCAAGGGTGTTGTGGACATGATATCATAATTCTTCCTGTTGGGAAGCACCCTATCCCATGCCCTGACACACACACAAATACACACACACACTTCTGAACCGACACACACACTTGACAGCATCTGACTCTAGATGGAGCTGCGTTGTCATGCTGGACGTGAGGACTCAGAATGAGAAAGCGCAGCTGGTGATGAAGAAACAGACTCATAGATAGAGGGCAAATGGGAGACCATCACATTGAACAAAACAGACAAAATTATGCCCTCAAATATTGCAGAACTTAGTTTAACCCACAGTACAGATTTAGAGTCAAGACGATGTCCAGCTCACTTAGGGCATTAAGTATTGCTTATGGCTGCTTGAAATGTTCCATGCTTTAAATCTGTATATGTTGTCATTCAGATGAGCGATCTATTTCATAGCAGAATACAGAGACAAATATGAGAGCCTATGAGCACCTTAACTGGTCAACCAAGAAGCTTGTAAAAATATGCAATATTTCATATTTAAGGAAACTTTAAGGAAATACTATTATGGTTTCCTTGCAGGGCTCTTATTACACACACACACACACACACCCCTCACACCACCCGTTATTTTAAATAACCTTAATAGTTCCTTGTTTTGCTCTGGAAGCAAATTCTATACAAAATTTTCATCCAGAAGCCCTAAATCTTAATTGAGTGTGGGTTTTTGTCCCCTTTCAACCTGCTGTATTGTTTTAAGACCCTAGGAGGTTGTAAACAGAGTGAGGATTTAAATCCTGCTTTATTTGTTAAGGATTTGGTGTGACCCCATGTAGTAGGAAACTGAGTCAACGCGGGGGGAAAAAAGGAGTGAAAAGTGTCTTTTAATTCAGTTGCTTCCCATAGAACAAAGGCTCTGTTCAGGGGGGCCGTGTTTGGGCCACGCCCTGATTGAACTGTCTGTTTTATGGTGCTGGCGACTTCAGTGTATTTTTAGTTTTCCATGTTGAGATTAATTAGTTAGCCCCTAGGAACTTGAGCCTAAAGACGTCACCCAAAGAAGAAAAGTGTGAATACATCAAGGCGATTAATTCACCACACCAAAAAAAAATAAATCAGCTCATAACCCTAGCTGAGTCAATTCTGTTTGTCTGTAACAATGATTAACAGAATCAGGCTACTTTCTCAGTGAAAACCAAAGCTACATCTCAGTGTAACTTTATCAGCTGTGCTTAAATGAGCATCCTCTTTTTGATATTTTGAAGTAGCATTTAAAACGTCTTGTTTAAAACAAAACAAAACAAAAAAAGAAATTGAACTACGTCTTGGAGGAGACAAATATTTGGCCATTTGCCTCCAAACAATTGTAGCAGCTTTATACCTGGGGGGGGGGGAAACGAGTAAATTTAGAGAAAATACTACAGACATAACTTTCTTAGAATGGCAGAATCTATTGCAACTAATCACAAGTCGCTAAATAGAAGCCAAAGCCAAAATTCAGTTAGCAAATAGTGTTCTGTTAGAGAGAGAGAAAATATGTTACTTGGTGGGTTGTTCTGTTTTTAAGTACAGAATAAATGCACTGTAATGAGCAGTTGACAAAGTGTTCATCTCATCTGTTCGGCCTAAACTCAAGAAGATAGTCAAGAAGTGTTGCAAGTTGACAATGGGAGCTGAAGGAGATACGCTTTAGAAACTCGGGAGAACAAATCGCAGTGGGGAGTTAAGGAAAGGGAATTGCTTACCTTTCATGCTTCATAGTATATGTTTGATACGTTAGGTGCAGTACCAAATATTTATCTAAATTGTGTCTTTTTCTATATGTATAAATGAACAGATGCAGATAGAGCTCAAAAGCATGGCATGCATGAATTTATCTCTTCCAATCCCTGTAACTTTGACCACGCTGCACTCTTTGAGATGCTCCAACGCCTCACTTTGGACCACAGACTTAATGATTCTTATTCTTGTCTGGCAAGTATATTCTTTGGTCTCTAGGGGATGTAAACGCTGGACTCCAAAGTCCGATCTAGTGAAAGTGGGTGCCATGCCCCTGCTCTCCGCAGAAGTGGTGCCTGCTTATGCCAGGTCTGAATTTGGTCTTGTAAGATTTGTGTTTAAGAAATATCATGCCTTGAACCTTCTCTTGTTCCTAGCAACTATGTGCTGAATGCCATTTTTGTGTACCATTGATAAGGTTTGTGTGCTACCATTGATATGTTTATGGTTGTGTAGCATTAATACCTACAAAGATGAATATTTCATGACCAGGAAAAGATTGTAGATCAGGAGTGGGGAATCTCAGGTCCATGGGCCGAATGCAGCCAACAGATAGTTTTTATGTGACCCCCTTGCAGTTCCTGGATCTGACCCCTCAATCCACTTACTGCCCCCAAAGCACTTAATAACCAAGTCCCGGGAAAGAGATTAGAGATGAGGGCATGCACACAAAAGTAGGGAAGAAGTTCCATAACCTCGACCTTCCTCTTCCTGACAATACAGCCTCTTCCCAACCCACAGCCTTCAGACCTTGGACTAATTTTCAAAATTTCCCCAGGGAGGAAAAAGGTTCCACACGGCTGTTGTAGACAGTAGGGGTAGCAATATTTTAGTTGTACCGCATAGCTTTGCAGAATTTCACCCTTTGCAGAAGTTTGTGAGCTCTGCCCTCTACATTTATAGGGTTGAACTTTTATGCCCAAATGGAAATTTGATGGCAAATACATTTGTGGCTGCATTTTTATCGTCCTTTCCATCAACGTTCCATTGGGCTTTTGAAAATGTTGAACATTACGAAATTCAGGTTCTGAATATTCATCATTTTTTACTTTCAGAATTCCAGCATTTCACACTTTTCCAGGAAATAAATTCTTCTGCAGAAATTACTAAAAAAATCAAATCATTTTCTTTTCAAAGCAGTTTCACAATTTCAAACCCTGTCACAAAAGTGTCATGGCTTTTCTCCGCCCACTCCAACAATAGCATGGATTAGATATCAATGAAGGTGATGCGTGCCTTGCATTTACGGCCCTTAGTGCAACGGGTCCCTGATCCATCATTCAGGTTGCTAAACACTACAGTAACGCAAATAATAGACTACAAATTGCACATATGGCTTCTATAATATGGCTTTTTGGAGCTTATGCTTTTCCGTGAATAGTTAAAAGTGCTAGATGATTTTTGGAAGTGCTGCAAATGCAGATGGCACTCAAGAGGACTTCATCTCTCCTCCTGCAAGCTGTTCCATGTAGGTGGACCGCTGCACCTGCCCAGACCTTGAGTAAATGCCTGCGCCAAGCAGCTTGCAAGATCCGAGATTTATCGATATGGTAACACAATGAAACTTCAAGAGAAGGGCTGCTCACTGTTAACTCCCAAATACAACAAGAATGCATGAAATGGCTATAGCCTTCCACTTCCTACCAAGCCCATGAAATCTGAAATTGAGATTAGTTTATTTGGTTTATTACAATCAATCCTACTGAGGGCGGTCGTTAGGGTTTCAATACGCGGTAGCTTAGATCATGGGCAAAGTATAAAAAGAGCATGATCTAAAGGGACTGGCTGTGTTCATTTTACCATTTGTTCTCAAAAGGCCTCAGGTGTGAAATATAGAAGGCATGGCCATTTTCATCACATTCACCCTGCAATGGGTATTAACATACGTGACGGCAGCATGCAGCTGACACAAACTGATCTGGATCAGGAAGCCACTTGCTTCCTGGTCAGGATGGGGGCTGGGTGCAGAATAAACATTTGCACAGTGGCGCCCGGGGGAGTGGCGAGAATGTGCAGCCAGCCAACCCCACCCCTGTGCTGCACCCAGCGGTCTGCCTCCTCCCCATGGCCGCTTGACATGGGGGCCAGTCTGGACTGGGTCGGGAACAGTGGGCTAGCACAGGTTCCCTGGGCGTGTTGGAGGCCTTCAGGGTCACAACCCGGGCTGGTCGCCAACACGCCCAGGGAAACTCCAGGCCAAACATCTAGGTGGCCCTTAACAAACATGACGGTGTCCCCGGGCCAAAGCAGGCCCAAGCAGCAGTGAGCCACCGTTACATCTGTGAACACCCTATGTAGGACAGCCATGTAATTTGATTTGATTGACAGGGAAAGACTGTGGCGGAAGCTAAGTGTGACTTCTATGGACCGTAGATTATTGTATTTGGTAATAAAACTGCATGGGGAGAATACAATTCGGGTCCGCTTAGGCACAGTGTCTTCCCTGTCCGAGGAAGTTTGGGTTGACAGGGGGGTCAGGCAGGGATGCCTGCTGGCCCCCTCATTGTTTAACCTTTTCTTAAATGATGCCATCCCTTATCTCCAGAAGCTAAATAGCCTCGCCCCAGTGATTGGCACTAGGAGGATCTCAGTCCTCCTGTATGCGGATGACACCGTTCTAATATTGCAAAACCTGGTAGGGCTAAGGAGGTCTATGCCGGGGTTTGGGGAGTATTGTGTGCAGGAGGGTCTGCAGATCAATTATGGGAAAACCAAAACAATGGTGGTGGGACAGAGGAGACCTGGGAAATTACACCGCTGGGCAATAAAGGGGAACCCCATAGAACAGATGGGAGATTATAGATACTTGGGAGTCATTGTGTCGGCCTCTGCGAGCTGGAAGCCCCATTTGAGGGCAGTAATAGGTCAATGCAGGAGCTCTGCGGGGGCCATACTGAAATTTTTCTTCTCGCAAGGGAAGACTGGTGTTGCCAGCCCTCCGGTTGTTCAGTGCCAAAACGCTGGCCCAGTGCTTGTATGCACTCCCCTTGTGGGGTCTTCCATTTTTGGAAGGGCTCGAGCATGGTCAGAACCAATTCCTGCGAGCGATCCTGGGAGTTCCGCGAGGCACCCCGGCGGTACTGCTACGGCAAGAGACGGGGAGTGCTACTATATGGTCCCGTGCTATGGCAGTGACCATGAAGTACTGGGTCAGGGTGGTTCTGTTCCCTCCACAGGAGGATTCTCTGCTCAACATGGCGGTGAGAGAGGGGCTTGCGGACTCATGGTCAGGGCAGGTGGAGGAGGCGGTGAAATCCCTAGGGTTCTCTAGGCAGGCCCTGGGCCAGGTGAGCCCCGAGGGGGCCAAGTCCTTACTTCTAAGGAGAATTTTAGATCAGGAACTGCAGAGAGAGAGGGCGCTTCTCGCGGCACAGAAGGTCACCCCAGCATACTACCCACCAAGTGGGGTTGGAGGGGAGCGGAACTATGTATTTCAGTGGCTGGACTCCAGCCGACGCAAAGCCTTCACTAGCCTGAGGTGCAACGTATATCCCTCAGAAATGAGGGATGGAAGATGGGGGGGGTATTCCTAAAGAGGAGAGACGCTGCCTGCTTTGCAAACGTCCTGAAATGGACTCCCCCAGCCACATCATACTTTATTGCCCGGCTCTGGCAGGGGTAAGAGTTACGATTTTGGGGGGATTCATCGCTAACGAGGGGGGGGGGCATTAGTGACCCGTAGGGCCTGATGGCAAGGCTACTTGGCAGCACTGATTCCAAAATGGCAAGGGTGGTGGCCAAATTCTGTTTAGCTTTCATCAGGGCAAGGGCTGCCCATAAGGAATCGACCGTGGTTTAGGCTAATCTGGTGGCAGCCTGCCCCAGCCTGCCCGGGGGCTCCCTATAATGATAGGGCCAGGATTCGCTAGAGGGATAAGAGGGGGCGAGGGGATGCGTAGCCGAGAAGTTAGGACATCCAGAATGGATAATGACTATCTTTTGTAACACTCTGTATACTGTACCAGATGATTTCTATAAGGAATATTCTGTGCTACGGCTTTTATGTTAAGTGGAACATATGTCATGTTGTATGGATTTTGTTATGGCCTTTGGCAAAAATGATAAATGGAATTTTAAAGTTTTTTTAAGTAAGACAGCCATGTAAAAAATGGGGTGGGGGTGCCAGGACTCAAGTCCACTCCAAAAGTGCTGTGCTTTCACCCCATCTGTGTGTGCATGGCGGGGGGTGGGGATAATTCAGAGGGGACAGTGGAGCTGTCCTAGTAGGCCCCATTACTTCACCTGCCCCGACTCCCATTACCACGTTGTCGGCCCTTGCTTAGATCTGGTGGCAGATGGGCAATAAAGTAACTATCCCCCTCTCCCCACCTCTGCCCGGCCCCTCTGCCCCACCTCTGCCTCCCCAGGGCCCCTGCCAGCGCCCGCCTTCTCCAGACCTTTGCCCGCCTGGCCCATTGCCAGGCAGAAGTCCGGGGGAGGCAGAGCTCGGGACAGACATGGATTTAGGCCCGTATTGCTTGGATACGAACCAAGACGAGCCAAAATCCAAATAAATTCTGGCTCGACTCAGGCTAGAACTGAATCAGAATTTTCATCTGAATTCCCACCCCTCGGCTTCTGCAGGTGGGTGAGGAGGATGCCGAGGCAGAGCGAGGCTGGAATATGCCTTGGTGAAGACTACACTCACATTCCTTGTGGGGGTAGACCCCGCACCCGCTCTCTGTTGTCTCCTCTCTCTGTAGACAACTTTCTGGGAGACATCTACCCTCTGCCCACCCAAAAAGCCAATATCATTGCAGTGAAATTCATTGATGTGAGGTGCAAGAAGGTATGATAGGAATGAGTGGTACCGTTGCATCGAGGCCTACAAGCCTTGGGGGACAGACTCCCTGGTGTAAGTGCATTCCCTGACACTTCCCGCCGGCTGTGGCATTCACACAGGAGGCCACCCACACATGCCCATGCAGTGGGCCTGTGTGGGCATACATGGGGGTATTTTGTGTGAAAGGGGCCTTGGTCTCAGGAAGAGGCATCAGTCTCTTACTTCTCTGATCAACCACTTTAATTCTGGCTTTACAGCTCCCCTGTTTTCTTCAGAGCTTCACCCAGCTTCTTGCCTGGCAGCGGTTTCACTTTCCACATTGTCAACGGTCACAAGGTTCTAACTCAAATCTATGCACTTTGCCAATTCCCCTTCTCTCCTGATTAGTTCTTCCTTCCAGCCAGTAGAGGAGGAAAATCCCGAGGAGAGTGGAATCAGAGGAAAAACCCAGCAGCATGAAGCCCACAGCCGGACACGGAATACTCCCAGCCCTGCCCCCAGCTATAAGGATTTCTAGCCGTCACCTGCTGATGGGCAGAAGCATTCCTTTCATCCAGGGCTCCCCTCCCAAGCACTTCCTGACCAAGATACTCCTCTTTGCTTCCCCCTTTTCCGAGGTGTCTCTTGTACTCTTCCATCCCTTTTCAGTTAACTAAAGGCTTTTTTTAATATTCTGCCCTGTGGTGAGCTGACTTCCACAATGACAGCCAACCACCCAATCTGCCCACTAGGTTTAGCTGTGTAGGAGCAAGGGAGCTCATCTAGCTACAACCATGTACAGAAGCCATGTCTGCCATGACATAGCCATCTTCTCCATTACTCATTAGAATTTGCCCTCCAAGCTTAGTGACCAGTTGTTGGGATTGGTGTTAAAGTGGAGAACGTTCTGCTCTGTCCAGCAGTTTTCTTTCCACTAACACAGCTCATGTTTCTGGGGATGCTCCTGATCTGTTTTTTGGGTGGAAGGGAGCAAATGCATTTTAAAATAACTGAAGTCATGATCAGAGAATATCAAGTTTTTCTCCCCAACATTATCATCTTCATGACCTCTACAAGGACAAATTGAAATCCAATGGCCACTGCTGAGGCTAATGTCCATAGAGGCACACGTGTTGAACTTGTATGAGCTTTGTCACTGCTGTTGAAAACGGATAAACTTGTCTGACGACAAAAAGTGTGGTTGGCAGCTTGCCTCACAAAGAGAAGCATGAACTAGACTTGTCAATAATGAGCTCAGTGCCTCTCCATCTGGTCTCTACCCTCCAAAGGCTCAGTCAGCCAAACTGGTTGAAGCCCAACTAGTACAATCTCTCTCATCCTTTACTGGGACATCCGTCCTGTGGAATTGATTAATTTAGCCGGAATGCATCATCTTGCAACAAGTTTACTATTCTTAGCAGTGAGAAACACCCAGTTGCTACCATGCTCTGGTAGGTTGGGTTAATTCAAGGACCAGTGATTCAGAAAATTTCCATTGGCCTAGATTTTGAAAATGCTACAGCTAAAGAAGAAAGAAAATAATTCTGCCCATACTGTAGAGAGAGGAATGCAAAAGATTCTTCATAATGCAAGCGATTTGGCACAAAGCAGTCTCCAATCACAAATGTTTAAGGTGTGTTTTTTTTCCTTTGCTGCTTCATTGGTCATATATTATTACTTATCATGGTGACCTGGGAAGACAATCCGAAAAGAAGTCCAGGCACCAGGATGTCATCAGCTAAAGATAGCAGGTGGTTATGATTGATGTCCTTCAAGACCACAGACAATGGGGATCAATGTTCTGAGTAGGTAAATTTCTTCAAATTTGCCTTAAAGAATCACAGGTGACATTGGCCTTCAAATGAGTCCTTTGGGAGCAGAATCAGCAGCTCAAGAGGAAAAGCCTTCTTTCTCACCATGGAAAGCATAATTCCACATGTTTTCCCCTTCTTTTCAGTGTGGATGCAACCTAGTTGTAAAAACTGAGATAAAACTAACTTCTCTCTACTGAGGGAGGGGAGAGGGAGTAAATTTGTTTTATTTATTTATTTATTTTATTCATTCAGATTTATATGCTGCCTTTCCCACAAAGCTCAGGGCGGCTTTCAATCCATAAAACACAATAAAATTTATACGATCAAAACGCCCATCCCACCCTTCAAGCTCTCACCCTCCCCCACCGTCCTACCCAGAAACACAACCAATGTCCATGTTGATAGAGCGACGTCTGTTAGCAGCTTTGAGTATCACTGGTCATGAGGTTTAGTTGACTTTCCAGTATGACCTGGTGGGAGCGTATCTTTGTACATTTTTACTCTTCTTTTCAAGTGGTTCCATTGCCACTATCTCAGTTTAGCAATTCAGGGTATTTTGTTTGGGTGTCCATAGAGCCAAAGCAGGTAGCTCATTTGCTATCCACGCGAATATCCACATTTTTGAGTACCGTATTGGGTACTCAGTGATCACTGAGTACCTGATCACTTTGGTACCTGATCACTAATTGGGTACCTGGATACTTAAAAATCGGTCATTTCTGGTACTGTTTTTTTTCTTTTTTCTTTTTCTGTTACCAGTCAGTAAATCGGGACAGATAACTGACAAATAGAGACCAGAAGTTGAAATTCTCAGACTGGAAGTCGACATTCTGGGACACTGAGTCCCTAAATCAGGTTGAAATTGGGTACTGATCATTACCCAATATTTTCAAGTCAACTTGAGTCCTGGAAATTTGGCAGATATACCAATTTTTGCAGGTACTCGTTCCTGCTGTGAGTGTCAGGTGGTGGAGGGTGGGTAAGTCAATTATTGTTAACAAAGTCTTCCCTAGTAATGCCTCATTTATTACACCACCCTGTCACCATTTTTGTCACTGTTGGTTGCTTTGCTGTCCTGGGTAGGAAAGGAGCAGATCCATCAAGAAGCCGCTCATTCCTGCTGCAAGTCCCAGCAGAGGGCATAATGGGATCCCAAAATAAAACCTCTGCCTCCTGACCCAGAAGCCTCTCTCTGCCAGTTGCAAAGTTATTGAGGTCCAACCAGCTCTTTCTGCCTGGCTTGGAAAATGCTGTGATGAATTCAGAACATTTCTCCATCCTAAGCTGGCCACTTCCTGATTTCCGCGCATCATTTTCTGGACTGTCTAGACAAAATTGGGATGGGTGTCATCCCTATTCTAGAAGTTTGCAAGACAGTTCCTCTTCATCCCACAAGAGCTGCACACGGAGAAGTCTCACAATGTGCCGACTTCCCACACCACCTGTTCAGCATGCAAATGTTTCTAGGAGGCCTCTAAGGATAACTCAAGGTGTTTGGGGCACAGATGTCCTTATGCTGATCAGCCTCCACTCTGTCTCCAGCCGAAATTACACAGTGTAGTTACTGCCCCACTGCCTGACTAAGACGAAGATCTGTATGAAAACAAGCAAGCTGACTCATTGCAAATAAAAGACAAACAATGCTTATCGCAGAGAGACACATTCAAGAGAAAAAAATGGGGCAGTGTTAGAACTGAGAGGTCCTGGTCAGATTTGACAGTCACAGATTCCTCTTAATTCCATCCTTACCGCTCTTGGACTTTCTGAAGAGCTCAATTCCATTCCTCATGTGCAGCTGTTTTCTCTACCACTGACCACATAGAAGTTACCCAAACCTTGTGATTTGCAGGTTCGACACACAACAGATCCTAAAGCATTCTGCTCAGAGATATCTTTGAAATTCATCCAAGGGCGAGTAAGATTTGGAAAGCTAAATCCTCATTTTCTAAAGCTGGGTCCCTCCCCAGTAAAACAGAATTTTGTCAAATTTTATTCCCTTTTTCTCTTTATTTGATTTGACAAATTTGATTCCCCAGCCCTCCTATCACCAATTTTTTTTTCCATGACATTTCACCAACATCTAAACAAAAACAAAAACAAAAAAAATTCAATGGAGGAATTGGAAAACGCAAAAGTTTGACATGTGCAAAATTGAGAATGTCAACGTTCAGAACAGCAGCATTTGGAACACTGAACCATCATACTTTTGAAACAGAGGATGTCGAACATAGGCAGGTTGATGTCATCAACAGTGACATTTTCAATGTGGCATAATTCAGCTTGCATGTTGAAATTTGAGAATGTTCTATTTTTTTAAATAATGATTTAGTTTTGAAATTTTGAAATTTCCACTGAATCAAAATTCTGGCCAAAAAAGAAACCCTTTTGATTTCAAAAATTTTGATTTTGAATTTTACCATTTCCAATATGCCAGGTGGCAGCAGCAACAATGGAAGAAGAAATACAGATCCATTCACTCCCAACCATGGGGATTCTGATTGGTTACTAAACCACCGGTGGGAATTCTCCCTGTGAGTAGAAGTGGGTGGGATGTCACTGCTGCCATTTTGTCATAGATGAGCCCACAAGAACTTGTGGAAGTGGAGCTAGTGGGTTTTGTGCCATCATGACAGCCCCATATTTTGATGAGCGGAGTCTCTCTACTTTGGAAAGTCTATTGGGGGATTTCCACCATCAGGCCACTTGTTATCCCAGTGCCACTTTACCACCACTCATGAGTCAGGTTAGAATAGAAGGCCCACATCACATGCCTCCCTCACTACACCCCAGCCCTCTCAGAATGTAGAAGTCTCCAGAACTTCTTAGTGTCAAGGAAGCAACTTAAATCTGCATGTTCATGAGTGGGAGAGATCCATGTAAAGGACACGGTGTGGGCGCACACGTTGAGTGGAGGTGTGTGCGTGCTCCCACCTAACACACATCCCCACGCACTTCCCCACTCATCCCCATGCATGGAGCAACCGTAGGAAGCAGCAGTTGCTCTATGCATGGAGATGAGTGGGGGTGCATGGGGACGTGTGTGCGCTTGTATTGTGGTAGATAAGCTTGGGATTCTTCCATAGTATGCATGCCCCGCCCGCCTACTGTGCATGCACCGGCGTGCCCATGGACACACACACACACACACACACACCACTCTGCAGGGGCCATGTAAAAAAGGCCTAACAAACCTGTAGCCAGTCTTCATTCCAAACTCCCAATGAAGGATCGGCATCCATAGCATGATGCCCACTGCATTTATGTATCTTGAAACACTGAACCATCATACTTTGGCTTTTTTAGAGACAAGCGCCTCCCCAACCATTGCCAACCCATCTCCCACCCACTATACATGAGTGCTTTTAGGCCCTTTTCACACAGGTAACCGTGGGTGGGGGGATGGGTGTGCTGCTGCAGTGGGCGGAGGTCGGGGTGTGTCCGTTCCCATGGGCACACACCCACAGAGCCTCCCCCCGTTTTCCGGATGGCTCCATGGGTGGGTGATTGGGTGGAGGTAGGTGTGCGTCGGGAGCTCACATGCACCCCCACCCACCGCCCATGCTGTTCTCATGGACAAACACCCATTCCCCACCCACCCACCACTGCAGCATTCACACGGTCACACACACACACACACATTGAACACTCTCCAGCACGCCCAGTGGGGGTGGGGGGGCATCCATGTAAAAACTGCCAAAGACAGGCACATTACCACCCACCTCCCACCCATTATATATGTTGCAGGGCACCCATAGGGCACCCCTGTATAGTGGGTGGGTGGTGGGTGTGTAGTGGGGGAGGTGCTTGTCTAAAAGTACCCTTTGTTGATATCCCAAAATTTGTCCCTTTAAGGTTCAAAGTAAGCTCCTTTTCACTTCCTGTTCTCTACAGGCCTAGGGTGGCCATACCTCCCCTTTAAAAGAGGACACTTATAAAAGATACATGGTTCAGAGCTGCAGTCGAACCAATGCATCCCTGCAACATGCATTTTGCATAAGCTGCTTCTTTTAAAGGGGAAGTACGGCCACCCTATGAAGGCCTCAACTTGATCTAGGAATTGTGTTTACGAATTTGAAGCACAAAGATAGAGCAGTGAATTGAATGTCACCTTGAAATTGAATGCTTCTGATGACCAGCCAAACCAGAACAGGAAGACGTTTTCTAGTAGAAGGTGTTTGTCAGAAATTAGAATCCCTCCCCCCCCAAATGAAAATGTTCACCAAAACTATTCTGTTTCCATAGATTTTTTTATTTTTTTTTAATCTTGTAATTTTTTTTCTTCTGAAATCTTTTGAATATTTTATGCCTTATTTTATAGGTCACAGGACCCATATTTTTTGGAAAATTAAAATTCTGGTTCCTGAAAAATCTTCTTTTTTTTTTTTTTTCTTTCAATTTTTGGCCCTCGGAACTGAATGAAAACTCTAAATGTTCTGGAACCACAAAAATAGTTTGCAAAATGAAAATACGTAACCGTTTTGAAAAAAAAGTGCAAAAAGCAAAACCCTCAAATCTAAACAACAGAGGAAAAGACACCTCTGCAAAAGTGTGTTTGTAATGCTGCTGATTCTGCAACGGTTCTGAGCCTGTATCTTTATTTTCACGCATGCATTTTTGGGCGAATCCAGCAATAAAAGGAACGATATCTGTTTCCCATGTCTTTGATTTTGTCCCTCATTATTTTAATCCCTTTTCAATCTGTTTTGGAGATGGCCCAAAATGGAGAAGCAAATCCCTTCGACTGAGTTCTTAATTGATATTTCTTCAACTCTTCTCAAAGCAGCTATTTTGGCAACTAGGAAAGATTTGGTGTCATCTGAGCGGTAGAGAATATATTTTAATCTTTCGCAGTAGCGTTGTTCCGACGATGGAGCATTTGGGTTGGCAGATGGGGTAGCAACGAAGTTGCCTCAAGGGGCAGGGCGCTCTCCTGCCCGCTGCAGGAACTTTTCAATTAAAAGAGGAAAGATTTTGCAGTTTGAGGCATTCCAGAGCTGCATCTTATCAATTGTTTAACACCCAAATCTCCATGTAAATATTGAAGACTTGGCAGCAGTCTGGGAAGTGTTATGTGAGTATGTTCTTATTCTAGCTAATGACTTTGCAAATGGCTGCAGCATTGACTACCTAAAAAGCTACCACGGCTATGGATCATCTTGGCACGGGGGAAGCCTTTTCCCGAGAATGGTGACTTCACCTCTCCCTCCCTCCTCTGGACCACTGGGAGAGATGTTCAAACATGAGTCACTATTTAAAGAGATGGTTTTGTTTAAAAAAGGACATTATTATCTGTTAAGTATTGTGCCAGCAATGCACCTGGCACTTAAAAATAATTAATTAGAGACAGGTTCCTGTCCCCCAAGGGAGTTGAGACGAAGCAAGGGAGAGGGGAACGCAGGGAGAGACTAGGGCTACGCTGAATAGTAAAAAAAAAAAAAATAATTGTGAGTATTTCCGTGTTTCTGAGGATTGGCTCCAAGTGTTCAGCATTTCTTCAGTAACTCAGACAAATACTTGATACTGGTACTCAGTAAAATACTCAGTAACATTAAAAACGAATACCAAATATTTTCCAAGTACTGAATACCGAGTTCTCTTATATAGGACCAGGAAAAGCCCCGTATGTTAACCATCTGAGGATTTCTCCAAGTACTGAATACTGGACCGAGTACTGGGCCAATTCCTCGGTTACTCAGTATGCATTAAAAATGAGTCAAATACAGAGATAGTTAGTAAAAAAAATGAGTAATTTTGAATACTGAGTTTCAGCACTAGAAGAGAGAGGGATACGTTCCCAGTGTTGAGAAGTTGCCGATGCACTTGCTTGGCTTAGGCTGCATTCCCACCTGCAGTGGCGGCAGCGGGAGGGGCGAGGGAAGATGCGGCAGCACCGAGGAGCTAGCCAATGGGAAAAGAGTCAGTTCGAACAGGGATCTGCCGCGACTTCTCTCGCGCATGTCAGGGCGCAAAATCCTGCCCTGACATGCGTGAGAGACGCCGCGGCAGATCCCTGTTGGCACCGGCTCTTTTCCCGTCGGCCGGCTCCTCAGTGTTGCCACATCTTCCCTCGCCCCTCCTGTTGCCGCTGCAGGTGAGAACACAGCCTCAGTGACAGAGGACAAGGGGGATCCTGAATGACAGAACAGTCGAAGAAGCATCAGGTAGCAGTCTGTGTGGATGAGGAGCTAGGGAAAGTCTGATGGAAGAAGTAGGTTTTTAAGAGGGATTTGAAGGTTGGGAGGGAGGGAGCTGAACAAATGCATTCAGGAAGAGAGTTCCAGGCATCAGGGGCAGTGCCTCGTAAAGCCTCTTCCACTACGTAAGTAAAGCATCTTCTGCTGTGATTCTCATGTATTTTGACCTGAGAGGATTTTAGTCCATGGTGTTCTAATCTAAACTGCTGCTGACATTGAAGAGAAAAAGTACACCACCTTCAGTTCTCGTCCTCCAGAACCCATTCATATGCCCCTTGGCCTATTTCTATGCTGAGCTAAAAGTCACAGCTGCCACGTTACCTGATCTCAACAGGGACAGAGTATTGACCGAGGCTGGAGTGGCGAACCTTTTCCCACCAATGGGTCACTTCAGAAAATGAGTACAAGATCTGCAGGCCAGATAGCACTTGGGTATGGAGGAGATGAAGGAGTCTTCTCAGGATGTGGAAGACCCAGGTCATGGAGCCATGACACAGAGCCCTCCCACTGTTCTTGAATGCATGCCTTCATCTCCAATCCCTTCCCATGAGTTTGTTGTTTTGATGCTTGAGGGGAGGGACTGGATCAATGGGCTGAATCCAGGAACTGGAAAGGGGCCAAGTGAAAACCAGCCGTGGGCCAGATTTGACCCATGAGCTGTAAGTTCCTCACCCCTGGTCTAGGGTAAGTCTGAATATATAATACCCTAAGAACGATGCTGTTGAATGTTTCATTCATATTAAAGTCTTTGTCCTGTTATAAAGCTAACTAAAACTCGAAACGTAAATTTCTGGGCATTTGGGGGGATATTTCATTTTTCTTTGTGTGCAGAGGGACGGATTATTGACTTTGCGATATTCGTTACAGATTCTGTGATTGTCAACTACGTTTTAGTCATGGACCCATGTTCACTGGGCTCAATCCCGTAGCCCGCGGATCCTGTACAGACCTGCATGCACACAAACCGTGTGCATCCCCGTTGCTGGCCCATTGTGCCACATGGAAACTGTGCACATACGTTCACGTGCAGCTTTCACACAAGATTCATGGGCCATGGGATTGAGCCCATTGAGTTTTTCCCATTGCCACCAACAGGGAAAACTCGGCCAATACAGGTCTTTGGTTTTAATGTAATGTTAGCCAGATATCCCAGCTCCTGGTGCACACCATTTATTAGGATTTAGGCTTTGAAATACCAGTATGTTCCTTGCCTTTCCCCCCAATATTAGATTTGTATTCTCTAGAGCTGAAACGGGGAGCAGATTTGCTATCCACAGGTAATACCCACATTTTCAAGTACCGCTTCAGTATATCAGAACATAAAACTGGGGGGGGAAAGGCTGGCAAACAAAAACAAATTGGACCAGAAGTAACCAAATCGATACCAGAAGTCGACTTTCTGGGATGGAAAACCAAAAATTGGGCATCAGAAGTCAAAAAAACAGTACCACCAGTTGACATTTTGGGACCAGAAGTCAACGTTCCAGATCGGATGCCCAAACCTGGTAGAAATTGGGTACCAATCAGTAACCAGGAATTCATCAGGTGAACCCATTTTTGCGGGTCGTGTACTCATTTCAGCTCAAGTATTATCCGTTATTCATTAATATTCTGTCTCCAGACCAAAGGACAAGTGTGTTTGTAATGAACTCCCTTTAAATTCAAGTCTCTTTATTTCTAAACAGGGTTGGTTTAGCCCTGGCCAGGTATTTGTGCTGGATGAGTATTGTGCACGTAACGGAGTCAGAGGCTGTCACAGACATCTCTGCTACCTCAGCGATTTGCTTGAGCGAGCCGAAAACGGAGCGATGATCGATCCCACCCTACTTCATTACAGCTTTGCTTTTTGTGCTTCCCATGTACATGGCAACAGGTAAGAGACTGGGAACTCTCCGACAACAAGGAATGACGTTCTGAAATGTAGGTTTCCTTGGATAATTCACAACAAGTCCTAGTGTTTTCCGACTGGATGTTTGTCAGCAGTACCTCCGATGGCATGATGGGTTTGTTTATTACTCAGCTTGTTGAATGGAATGCAATAAATATCAAGCACAGAATCCAAAATGCTGACTATCGCTTTGTTCCCCTGACAGCTGTCTAGATGCCGTTTTGAATAAGGTGCAACTGGGTGTGTAGCTGCAGTATGTTTCACGCATATGTGTGGCACAGAGAGAGGCTCACCGTGTGTTGCGTTAACTTGAATTGCTGTAGAGCATTGTTGAACAGAGTTAGCCCCTCGTAGTGCTTGTTCACTTCTTGAAGTATCGTGGCAAAAAGTATCGCTAACGTCTCATGGCAAAAAGTGTTGCTAGGATAAGTTCCCTTTTCTCTACTTTTATATTGGCATCTGTAATATCAGTTGCGTTGAATTTCCCCCTCCCCTTTTTTTTTAAAGTTGCATTCTCTACTCTGAGATGTCACCCTCTCTCCTACATATGCTACTGAATAAGAGAGTGTTATAAAATAATGAAGTGTTTTGGTAAACTCTCTGGTAAATATCATCGTGAATTATGATACACATTGTCTGGATTTCATGTTGTGAAACTGCCACTCACTTCACAGTTAGCTTTCTGCATCTTGCCATGGAAACAGAATTTGGGGTTTGGGATTTTCTTTTTTCGTTCTGACTTTGCTTTTTCATCGGCTATTTATTTTTTTAATTTGCTGATTATGATTTGGTTTCAACTTGTGTTCTTTCCTTTCTTTTCATCATGCTCTCTTCTGTTTCTTTCACTTTTCTTTTCTTTTTTTTTTTGCTGCTGGCCCCACCCTGTTCGTTTTAAACTCCTTCCAACCAATCCCTCCCAAGTCAAAAAATGGAGGAGATACTTAGCATCTTACTGCCAAACACAAGCAGTGATGGGGGCAAATTGTCTAATGCCCCAGCTGCTGAAGTGGAGACCAAAAAGGATTCCAAAAAGGAGTCCAAAAAAAGGAAAGACTCCAAATCCCAGCCACCTCCAGAGTCCAAAAGGTAAGAGCCGTGCACAGTACTGTGTTCTGTAATCTGGGAAGATTTGCCGGTCATGGAGCATGGTGCGCTGTTTGCATTTCCAATGGGCGCAAAGAGCATCACAAAGGGGGGTATCAATCCACAGTGAAAGGGTGATAGCGATGGTAGGGCAATTGCCAGCCCCGGGGATCCCTCCTGCAGCCCCATGTGCGTCCCATTGCTGCAGGCACATTGTGTTCCGCGGAAACTGGGGAATAAATGGGCTTGGGATAGGCTTGTGTGTTGAATTTTCAAAGCTTCTTGGTGACATGGGAATTCGAACCGCTTTTTCGTGAGTGATTCAGGAGACAGAAACTCATTGGCAAGTTTTCTCCGCCACCTTTAATCCCAGCAAATTTAGGAGGCAAATGGATATTGCAAATCAGCTCTACAAAAAAAGTAGCCTTTGCAGCAGTGAGTCAGAGAAGATTTCTGCGATGTGAATGTGTTCCTAGACTGACAGATGAATCACTGGTGTTGAGTAGTGCTGAAGCTATACAGACGATACATTACTAGAGGAATTTGGCTGAAAGCCTTGAGCCAGGGCCCTCCACATTCAGTGAAAGGATTCCAGTGGGCTTTGGATCCCACTGAAAAACCTTTCATTGAGTTTGGGGAGATCTAGGCTTTCAGCTAATTGGCCAAAACCTGGCCCCAATGACCGTGGGTGGTTTCAGACAGGCACAGGGCTGCCCTCCCTCGGAGCTACTCTGGGGGTGTTCCCCCATGTCCACCTGCTCCCTACCCTGCCAGGGTTTAGATCAAACAGACCCGGTGGGTTTTCCGGCCCGCGGTCCACCTGCACCCCACCCCACACCCCCACCATAGAGTTGCAGGCTAGAGCATCCACAACACTGTGGAGTTACCCGGGGCGACACCTGGCAGGAAGCGGAGCAGCAGCATGGGTCTGCACATTAGGCAGAACGCTGCTCCAGTTTGGGTCGGTGTCCTAGGTTGGGCCGACCCGCTTCGCCAGCGGTGCTCTAGGTTGTTCCTGAGCTCGTCCATCTGAAAACACCCAATGTGATAGTGAACAAAATCAATTTTCTGTGGCACCTGTGGATATCCAGCCTGTCCTGTGTGTATTATTATTTATCATTTCTATAGTACTTTCAGCATTCAAAGTGCCTTACAATCCTTATCTAGTTCACCATTGCAACCACCCTGTGAGGTAGGTTGTTGTTGTTATTACCATGTTTTACAGATGAGAAACTGAGCTGAGAGACTGTGACTTGCCTAAGGTCACCCAGTAAGTTCAAGACAAAAGGCCCAATCCTAAACTCATGTGTTCACGGCCATGCACATCACATTCCCTACATTAGAGTTGCACACACATTTGCACATTCACCTTTTAGTACTGGTCTGCAGGATAAGATTTGAAATTTTGTTGTCCACGTCCGAGTCCACTAACTTATTCACTAGCTTCCACTGACTCTTTCCTATAGCACCAGTAAAAGGAGAAAGATGACGAAAATGGAAATTAATTAGAAATAATTATATTTGTCTATATTTACAATATTATTCTATCATCTCAAAATAGTTAGAAACCAGTCATCTGTCCTTGTGAAAAATTAGTTTCATTCTTTTTCATGACATTCTGGCTAATTCTCACCAAAAGGAATTCAGTTTCTACATTTTGGAAAAACACCAGGTGTCTTTAGACATAACAAAGATCAGGTGTCAAAACCCCTAAGCACGTGTTTGGCCGTTGTGTGTCAGCACCATAACAATCCCAACATCAATTTGGCCCCCCGTTGAACACGCAATGTGAACACCATTGCATCACAAGGACAATTTGCGTGTTTCAGCTGAACACATGTCTAATAATATGGTGTGACGTGTTAGCAGGTACAGCACGGGGAACGAGGTGGCAGTGTTTGCGTGTTGAGATCAGGTGGCGAGAAAAACACCGATTTGCCCCAAGATGGGCTGGGTGTCTAAGCAGCACCACATGGGGAACACAAGGCCAAACTAGTGTTCATATAAAGGTCAAAGCACACAGTCACACACCCGTTGACGTTATGTCTAAAGACACCCAACATGCATTTTCCATGCTGACACTATCAAAGTGAAAATCCAGGTTGCCAGAGGGGAGGGAATTAAATTGTACACTTCCATCATTTTCAACATCCTGAATTTTTTTCACAGAAATCTGAATTTTCATAAGAAATCTTGAAATGTTTCACTCTGCCCCCCCACCCCCTTCCCCCAAAATTGGTTTTCTTCAAAATGTTCATTTTCCTCATGAATTTTTGACCCAAATCGAATGTAATATCTTTATGATGATACTAATTGTAAATTATGGAAACCTACCAATAATATAAACACCGGCCGTTTTAAAATGAGACAATACCACGTACATTCACTCAGCGGACATGTGTGGCGCTGCCTGTGTAAAAGCAGCGGCAGGTGGGTCCTATGACCCACACATCCCACCCCCCCATCTCCCCCCATGGAGCAACCGGGCAAAACCCAGGTTGATCTACGCGGGGACATGGGTGACTGGCGGGTGGAATGACGGCACACACCGAGCACACACCCATCTGCCGCTGTATGGTGAGCCGGATGGGTAGCGGGTGAGGTTTTTCTTTTCTTTTTCCTTCACGAGGGGTTTTTTATTTTTTTATTTTCCTGGACCTTTGATGTTTTCTGGTTTTTAATGGCGATTTTATATTTGTATTTATATTTATACTTTTGCATTTTTAAAAAAATTATAAATTGCCCCAAGCTGCCATTGGGCAGGAGGAGGCAGTATATAAATATTGTTATAAATAAAATTAAATCAATAAATAAACCCTCCCCCATGCACCAGAAGTTTGTGCGTGCTCCACTCAGCACACACGGACTCACCCCCCTGTCCCACCCCCACAGCATTCATATAAAAACGGCCACTGTCTCTGTACCCCCACCTAGCACATTGGGGTCTGGGATGGAATTACAGCCTTAATAATACCTGATGACTGTTGCTATGGGTAAAAACAAATGTTACTGTGGCTTGGTGGCAAACTGGCCCAGGTCGGGTTGGGAACCCACCATGGACATGGTCCCAGCCAGGTCAGGGGCCTGCGGAGGGTGTGGAGAAACAAGAATGTTCAGCCAACTGGCCCCACCCCATGCTGTGCCCAGTGCCACACTCAACACCATGATGGGCAGCCTTGGTGGCCAATGATGGCTGGCCATGGACCAGCCCAGGCCGTGTCTGCCAGCCCAAAAAGACATGATAGTCCACTGTGGCCCACCTTGGCCCGGTCCGGCGGACCTTAGCCCAGGCTGTGACATCAGAGGTTTCCTGAGGTCAGAGTCCGGGCTAGCCATCGATACAGTTCAGGGCAATCCTGGGCCAACCTCTGGCGGCACCTACACACACGTGTAACTGAGTTTGGAGCCACAGCATGACAAAGCGGGCCATCGCAGGCAGCTGTCACATCTGTTATTACCTATAGTATGCTGTTTTACCTTCTGAAACTCGAGTACCTTGGGATGGCTGTCATCTCAGTTGAGCCACTGGTTTTGGAAGCAGGAACATCTCAAGTTGCTACCCATTTCAGCTACTTTCCTCAAAGATGGAGACAAAGAAATTCACTTGGTCTCAGTGGTCCACCTCTTACATTTGGGACCAATGGGCAACCACTCTTTCTCATTCCTTCAAGGATCACATCTTTAAAGAGCATCTGGGGGATATTTGTGTAATAGTGATTAGGTTGAGGGACGACTTAGGAGAAGTAAATCTGTATTTGCATGCTAATGGACCATCTAAAAATGCATCTGTGCCGCTAAAGATCTTTTGTGCACAGCTGCTTTCATTGACGTTGCTTTTCACAGGGGCTTTGTCCTCTTGGGTCATGATTTTTCAGTGGTCATCATGCAGACCAAACCCCAAAGGGTGTCTTTAGACATAACGCTGTTCAGTGTTCTGTAACACAGTGTCCTACCGTTACGGTGTTTAGACATACCGTCAACACAGTGTTCACCCCAAACACTGGAAGTGAACCCTGCCAGGTTTTGACAGTTTAATCAGTGTTTGGGGTGAACACTGTGTTGACGGTATGTCTAAACACTGTAACGGTAGGACACTGTGTTACAGAAGACTGAACAGCGTTATGTCTAAAGACACCCATATAGGCTTTAATGCAGGGCTGAGGGCCATAGGGGCCCTTATTGTAAATTCCTGGGGGAAAGGGCTATGAGAGCAATCCACTTACACTGGAGTAGCCCCTCCAAGACACAGGAGTAGGGGGTGCTGCTCTACTTGGCCCTAGCAAGACCTCCCCTGGAGTATTGTTGTGTTCTGTTTGGGCACCGCACCTCAAGAAGGATGTCAACAACTTGGAGAAAATTCAGAGGAGAGACACCAAGATGATAAAGGGTCTGGAAGCACCCTTCTTCGAAGAAAGAAGACTAATGGAGGAACATGATAGCAGCTGAACAGGAGAGGGGAAAGAATGGAGTGTTGTGGGACTCCCCAAGTGAGATCTCAAGGGGACGAAAAATAATCCCCGAGCTCCACACGCTGAGTTCTTCCGGCCAGGAAGAAGCGGAACCATTCAAGAAGAATCCTGCCCACCCCGGCTCGGTCCCACAGACAAGTCACCAACATCTCATGGTCAACAGTATCAAAAGCCGCCGGCGGCGCTAACAGAATTAGCAGGGCTAATCCTAAACCCCGCAACACGCAGCTTGTGCGTGCACCTGTGCAATCCTTAGCTGGGGTGCACACAAGTTGTACATGCACCACCCTCACGCTGCGGGGGTGCTTAGAATCGGCCCCTATATAAAAACATGTTCCAAAATACACAGGCAAAACCAAATAATATTCCCCAGCCCCCTAATATATTAAAATCTGATAAAATCCCCTAAACCGCAACTCCCAAACCCTACCTCTCTCTGCCAAATGTCTGGCCAAACAGAAAGGTTCCTCTGGAAGATGTGTCAACCTGGGCTTAGGCGAACCTCTAGGGCAGGGAGTTCCATAAGTGTGGGGCAGCGACTGAGAAAGCCTCTCTGTGGGTCCTCGTACAAACGTGATGAGCAGATCGTACTTGCAAGAGGAAGGTCCCGGCTGACCTCAGAGTCCACAGTGGGACATGAAGGAAGAGGCAGTCTTTCAGATATTTGGGGCCCAGATCATTTAGAAAATAAGGCCCGTTTTACACGAGATGTAGGTCCACTGCATGGGCATGAGTGAGTGCTTCCTGTGTGAATGCCAGGGTGGGTGGGCGTCGGCGTGCATTCAATTTTCATGAATTTCGGTTCTCCTATTGGTTTCGCTTCTCTCGGTTTTGGTTTTTTAACATTGCATTTCCCCCCCATTGAAGTCAATGGGGAAAACCAAAATGTTAAGAATCCAATTTAAAAAATCAATGTAAAAGAACGGGCCGAAACTGAAAAAGAACCAAAATTTTGGAAAGAACCCAAAGTGCCATTGTCAGCTGCTTTCAGTTCTCGGCAATACCAAAAGTCCCATCCCTAAGTAATATTGTTCCCTTTTTAATCAAAATGGGTTCCTTTTCTTTTTTGGTAAATGCAAATGTATTTAATTTGATTTTCTTCAGAAAACTGGGAGTTACATGTTTCACTTTCGGAGGCCAGAAACGAAAAAGCAAAACCCAGCGACGGGTAGTTTAGCTTTCTGCAGAATGAGGTTGGCTGTCAGTCAGAATCTGCCACTCCAGTAATGAAGGTAGAAGAGAGAGATGATTCTGTGCGGCTATCAATCTCCTATATTAGCGACAGATATCAGACCGAGATATTAGGGAACGGAGGTGGGTTGTCTGTTTGTATTGTGTTTGTCTAAGGTCAGACAGTGAGACAACAGTAGCTTGCAGTCAGTGAGAAAGTGCAGAGAGAATGTGATTCAGATGGTGCAGGACAGCCTGAAGGTCAGGAGTGACAGAATGACAGGCCATCAGAGAGAAGAAACTAACTAGCCGCTGTCCAGGGTCCTGCTTCATGAATACAAGCTCGCTAGCTGATCGGTGTCAGTACAGGACAAGAGCCCAACTGCTGCTGTTAAAAATACACCTCTAGCTGGACTCTCTGGCCCTGTTGCCATATCATGCACAATAGGATTTTTTTAGATTTTTTTTTAAAGCAAGCTTGGTGATATCTGATGATCTGTGTTTTCTCTGGGAAGCTGGATTCTTTTGTGTGTTTTGAACGGATGCAGTTTTTAGATCTCTGGAGGGAAGCTATGATTGACTTCCCGCTACACTGAGGGCATTCTGCCCAGCAGAATCTACTTGCCTTTTCCTGTTTGTTCGTGCATTTTTATGCAGTGCGTTAAAATCAGAAGTAAATGAGCAGCAGAAAATGGCAACCGTATCCTACCTTTTCCCCTTCTGCGAACATCTCTCTGTGTGATGTAAAGCCGCATAATCGATAGGAGAACTCAAGTAATGATAATAATGATTATTTTATTTACATAGCTCCCATCACCACCAAATGGCCCTTACGGGCATATCACAAATACGGAATATCACAAACAATATTCAATAAAATGCAATGCATTTAAAAACAATTTTAAGAAGAAAGGATAAAGCAGGAAGAAATTAAATCCAGAAGTCAATCTTCTAAAAGTCTTTTAAAAGGCTCCAATTCTCAATCCTTTGCACTGGCAAAGCCCTGTTAACGTCAATGGGACCCTGCCAACAGCAGTGCTTTGGGGATTGGGAGCGCTTGATGCCAATAACGAATTTGCTACAGTTATTACGGCTAAGATGATTGTATAGCAGGCTGGTTAATTAAAGGTCACTGGAATTAAAGGTACTAGAATAATTTCAACACTGTGGTGCACTGGCAGCAGCGTGTTGGACTTAGCAGTAGGAGTCCTGTGTTCAAATCCTGTTTTTGCTGAGTAACATTAGCTCGTGAATGGGAACTGGGGTGCTGGGAGACAGGCCTCCTCTATATGGTGGCTCAACAGAAACAGAATGATTTTCCAGTGTTGTATCAGCCTTAACTCCTGTCAATGGGACTCTGTCACTTTAAGACTGTGGAGACAGATGGATGAAAATCTCCCTATCTGTACAGAATGACATCAGAATTGAAATCCCCTCTTTGTGGATCTCACCCCTCGCCTACAAGCACCATTTAGTTTCAAGTTGAATCAAAGCTTGTAAAAATAAAAGTAAAACGTTGCTTAAAGTAGGGCTGGAACGAGATTTCGCCGTATGCGAAAAATCTTGTCAAGAAGAAGCTGCTCTACAAGATTTTCTGTCTCAAAAATCTAGCAAGAATCAACATTGTTGCCAGCATTCTCTCGAGATTCTTGAAAACGACTGCCATGAAGCTGCACATGCACAGGATGGCCGTGACGGCCCATATTGCATTTGCACAGAGCATCCGGGGATTTCTGTAATCTTGCAAGATTGTCGATAAACCTCAAAAAAACCGATCTGCGCATGTACAAAATGGTCTCCAGTGGCCCATGCATGCGCAGAACGGCCGTGGGAGCCGTTTCTGAGTTTTTTTGAGACTTTTGCAAGACTCTTGGCCGCAGGCTGCGAGAGTCTTGCGTGTTATCACGAGAATGCAAAGCATTCCTGTTTCAGCCCTAGCAGAAAAATAAATAAATGTTGTTTCCATGGCTTTACACGGATTGTTTTGCCCTGCCCTGATAACATGCGACTGATCGTTTTTGGGTGAGGTGTGTTGGAAAGGGCTTTACGTGTGCAAAATGGCCCCAGGTGCCATTTTAAGCATGCACAGTAATTATTATTAATTATTATTATTTATGAATAAAAACAAAAATGAATGAAATAAAAGGAATGTTGCTTTCCTCTTCATTCGTTTCTATTACCTTCGTTACAAAAACAAATTGGCCGCCATTTGTTTTCGTAATCGATTAAACAATCCAAAATTGCACACCCCTAGAATCTAGCTCATTGACAGTAACTAAACAGCCTTATATAAAAGGAGTTGGTTTTCTTGATCTCAGCTGCCACCGTAGTCGGCCCTGTTGTAGTCAGTGCACTGCCTAGAACCTGCCTTGGAGTAGAGAGATGGACTAGATGACCCTTGAGATTCCTTCCACCTAGAGCTGAAATGAGTTCCCATAAAAACGGCTAAGCCCATCAAAATGACAGTACTTGACCTGACCAAATAATATCTGGTACTTTGTAGGCTACCCTGTGTACCTAAATATCATTTTGGTCCCGATTCTTCAACTTCCAGTACTGACTTTTCTGACTTCCAATACTGGTTTTTTTTTTACTTACCTTCCCAATTCTTTTGCCACTTTTCCAATACCAATCGGTATATCTGAAACTCGTTAATGGTGATACCGAGTATTTTCAGGTAATAGGGTGCCCAATCGGGACTCAGGTGGCATTGTCGGGCATCCAAAACGGCACCCAAAATTGCAGGTTTTATCCGCAAGTAGAAAACAAGCTATCCATTTCAATTCTACTTCCAACCCTAAAATTCTATGATTCTGTGTCTCTTCCCATGTCTTTTATGCTTCACAAACACGGCTAGCAATCAGAATTGGCATCCACCAATTTATTTTCAAATTTAAACTTGCCCCACCCCCCAAGAAATGTTTAAAATAGACTGGCATGGCTGCCTGTCTCCATGATATTTCAAGATTTTCTCAGTGTTGTTTGGTTTCTATCACACACACACAGGAACGAGATATTCTTAAAGAGAAACTTTTATTTCCCTCCCTCTCCCTCAATAAAGAGCTGAAACTGTTCACGGGTGTGAGGAATAGGATCAACTCTAGATGTAGATGGTGGACTTGATCCCAAACCCCTGCACACGTAGCCTGTACTCAGGCCATAGTCCCGCCAACACAGATGCACGGGAGATGCATGCGCAGGTTGCATGCGAGATGCGCGTGCACTGTGTTTTCACGGCAGGCGAGGTTTGGAATCGAGCCCAATGTCATTATATTTAATTGGTCCATGTTAGTCAATGGCATGATATATTGGTTGCTTTTAAATGAACAGCAGCCCCGGTTTTGCCCACACCAGCCTACTTCACCCCCAGGTTGGCCAGTCTGTTTAATGCCCCAGAAGTGCAAATGGAGCAGCAGCCCTGCTGGCAACGCTCCGTAACATCCCAGAGCAGAGCACCACCGAGAGAGCAGGCCAGCCAAACCCAGGGTGCTGTCCTGAAGCAGAGCTGCTGTCTGTCTGCTGGGCAAACCCACACTTCAGTTCCGCGCCCGGCCAGCCATTGCTCCTGAGAGCACTATAGAGTTGCGGGCAGCAGCCTAGAGCTTCGGGCGATTGGCTGCAACTGTAAAGTGTGGAGGGGCGCCATTCGCCGGGTCCATCTAATGCAGACCCAGGAGAGACTGGAATTGGCCGGACATGAGGGTGTACCCCTGCAGCAGCTCTGCGGCGAGCAGCCTCAATGTCTGTTTGTTTACACCCATTGTATCAATGATTCATAGGTTTACAGATTCATATTACATGTTGTAATAGGGTGGTTTACCTGCAGCCAGAAAGGCCCTGGTTCTGAGCCGTTTAACAGCTCTAACCTAGACAGGGAGCTGTGGAGCATGCCCAGTGAGGCTTTAAAACTGGGATTTTCCTCTAAGTCCCGTGACATGCTCAGTTAGGCTGTGTGAAACTGAACATACTTCGGCCTATAAAGGGGCCTGAGCTCAGTCCTAGTGTGGTGGCCATTGAGGAAGGAGCTTCCTGCTTGAGCTATCTCCTCTCCCTGCCAGTGACACCCCCTCCCCCCGGACCTAGCATGCAAGGACCTCTGAGGAGACACAGGAGGCAGCACAGAGACCAGGTGGGATCTGCCTAGGTTGGCCACCAGTGAACCCTGAGGGTCTCCAACTTTGAAAGCTGAACCCCAACCATGGCGGACTATATTGAACCCTGAAAAGTCAAAGGATACTAGAGGGTATTAAATCCTGAATAACAAAGGGCACTATTTGGAGACGTAGGCCTTGGTTGTAAGGGGCGGTAGGAGGCCAAGGGTGGGACCCCTACAGGGGTATCCCACAGAGTGCACCGCCTATTTTGGGATACAGTCAGGTTGGAGGACTGAATAGGCATGGCAGCGGGGTTGGCTAATTTCCATAGAAACACCGCAGCGCCCTCATGTGGCCCTGGAAGACCACGCCCCCGCTACACATGTAATGTCGCAGATTCCAGATTAGGACACTGAGCTGCATATTAACTTGATCCATAATTGCTATGTGTTTATGCATAGCATGTTACATGCATGGGTTGAGATGGTGGGTAGAACCAGCGATCCACAGATAAACACCCTCATATTTCAACTGACATAATCCTTACACTAGGTTGTGGGGAGAGCAACATCATTATTTAGCATTCATTTGTCCCAGGCATGGTATGTTTTGGATGCCCTTGAGAAGCACTGGGCCTTGGTGAAATGTAGTATATCCCCAAAGTGTCACACCTAAGAAAACAGAAGTGAAAGTGGACCAGAAGTTACTGCACTGGAAGAATTTATTTTGGGATTCTCATCTAGTGTGTTTATTTTGTAAGTTCCTTTAAGAAAGGAGATGAAAATAAAGGATTACAATTAAACAATGTTTCAGATATTGAAACGGGTACCTAATTCAGTACCTGCGGATAATACCTGCATTTTTGAGTACCTAAATACAAAAAAAAAAAGCAGTAATTTCTGGTACTGATTTTTCAATTTTCCACTTACCAATCGGAAAATCTGGATGAAAAACTGAAAAATCAAGACTGGAAGTCAACATTCCGGAACTGGAAGTTGGCATTCCAAGACACTGGCCATCCAAACTGGGTCGAAATCGGGTACTGATTTATACCCAAAACGTTCTAGTCAATTTGTGTACGGAAAATTCAACAGGTATAACCATTTTTCAGGGATTCATTTCAGCTGTAATTTTTATAATTTATTTATAATGAAATTTATATGCCGCCCCCCTCCTGCTAAAAGCATCTCGGGGCGGCTAACAACATACTAAAACAATTCAAAGCAGCAATAATATAATTTAAAATACTATTAAAACACTATATAAAACACCCACCCTAACCCAACCCACCGTAACTGGGTCCGTTCACCAAAGAAAGGTGGGACATCATGGTCACTAATGTAAAGTGACCAATGAGAGTGTCCATGAACATCTGTAGTGGTCTGTTTGGGTACATATGTGTAGCTGGAGGGAACACATCTGTTGATTAGAAACCTGGACTTTTCATCTCATGATACCCACTGGAGTTGAATATCCTCTGTGCTGTGTATAGTTGGAAAGGAGTGATGTTATAAGTTGCTAACGAAAAGGCATAAATAGACAAGGTTATGTCTTTGCTTAGAGGAAAACAATGGCAAATTCTCACTGACTTCAGTAGAGTCAGAATTTGACCCAACATCTGTGTTCACCCAAGTTTACCTTCGGTAAGTTAATCAGGATTCATTGGATGTATTAAGTCCACTGTTTATGGCTGTGTTGATCACACACGTAAATATTTGTTGGCTATGCACAGAGTGTATTTTCCTTGGCACGGCTTCGTTAATTGTAAAAGGTGCAAAAGGCAATATCTTTTCATTTCTAAGCCACCTTGGTATTTGAAACAGGCTGATGTCAAAGAGATTAACCCAAAAGAGTTATACTGTATATTTATAATTGCATACAAATGCATGCTATTGCTTCGTATATTAGCCTTTCTTAACAATCATTTTGATATATTTGTTTTAGCAGCATAACTACCCCCGAGGGCATCCGGGTGTAATTAGAAAAGGGCATGGGGGTGGGGCTTGCAGAAGCATTGGCCTTAGGACCACCGGTCCTAATTATAAATTATAATTAACCCTCTGATTTGCAAAAATAGTTGAAAGAAAGAATTGCCATTGTTTTCAAGGTGAAAACATGTTGTTTTTTCCATTTCAGAATGAACTTTTTGTTCTTTTTGTTCTTTCCTACTTTAAAAAAGCCTTGAGGGTCGAAGAAAGAAAACATGGAATTAGACATTGACAGAGGAATTAAAACATCTTCTATACAGTTTTGTTCTTTTTCTTTTTTACATTATAAAATCCCTGGGTGAAGCCATAAGTCTGTATTAGTATCAAGCTACATTCCTCTCATTATAGTGGCAGGATCAATATAGTATCTGAAGAAAAAATCTGTTGCCGTTCAGGTTTGAGACTTTTCCTTTGCTGTAGGATGACCTAAACTCACAGAGAGAGGCAATCACTCAGTACGTCTGGGTAATGCGCTCTGTGTACGTTTGTATATAAATACAGCGTACGTACAGTATGGCTTTCATGTTTCCCTCCTCCCACTCTGTATATCTTTTTCCCCACATCAGGGTAACATACACCATATATGCACATCATGTATGCTTTTTACCATTGGACTGTGGCTAGGTGTGCTGTCAACAAATGATATTTCTTTGCTGCAGAAAGCCGTGGTTCTGTTAAATACAAATCACTAACACCAGTAGAAATATTAAATTAATTTACCTGACTTCACCTCCTTTCAGGGCCTCCACTTTACGACAAGAAAATTGTCCAGATTAGAAAGGTGAAAATAAAATGATTATAGCAAGAATAGCTAGTCTTACCCTTAGTGTGCGTTGCAAAAGGAAAGATTTAAAAATTGTGCTGAATTTGTCTTTTGGCATTTCTAATTTAATTCCCCAAAGTCAGGGCACTAAGTGCCGTGTTTCTGCTTGCATTTATATAATTCTACTGATATCCCTGTATTTGTCACTAATTAACGAGCTCCTCGTGCTTCGGCTTCTGGGGAGAAGAGCAACGAAAATTAACATAACGGGTAAATCGGAAGATGTGCAGCTGGGTTGCGCTATTTGAAATTTGACAAAAAACCTTTGGAAGTATTATTATTTGTGACATGGCTCAAGATGGGGGATTGTGAGGAGAGTAAAGATGACAGAACTGGTGCTAACCACCGTGACAAGAACTTGAAAAGCAGCCGACATGACATCTTTCCTATCATGCTGCCGAAAATGTCAACTTTGTGAAGGACAGTGAGAAAATGGTTTGCCGAAAATTTGAAAGGTAGATTCAAGAGATGCTCATCATGTCAGATGGAATATAGTCCACAGCTGTTTGAGAGAGGAAGTCCTTGCAATTGTGATGGCTCCTAGTTGGCAGCCCCTTCCAGACATCCATGCTGCTCCAAAAATGGCTACAGTTGACCTGTAGACAGTCTCAAGTTTGTAGCTGCATGATATACAGGAGGGAGCTGAGATTGTTGGTGACTTTTTCTCTTTTTTTCCCTACTAGGCAGCTATGTAGAACAATGGAGCTTTTAATTGTGATGAGATTTGACACTATGACTTCTGGTAAAGGACAGGAAAAAAGATGAAAGTCTACATATTTATTACCAGCCTGGTGTAAGAATACAATTTTTTTAAAACCACCTTGTTGGCTGATAGCTAGGTGGCCATGCATTTGCCCAAATTTTAACTGTTTCAGCTGCAAGATAGCTGATCAGCCTGTTTCAACAACGTGTAAGCCTGTGTCATCAAGGTCTTTGGAAGAGCAGGCGCTTAAATTAAAAACTCTGAACGTATAGGCAATCTAAACCACACTGATCTGGTTGTGACGAATCATATGTCTAGAATTATTAATTATTATTTTTATTATTATTATTATTAATTTTATTAAACATTTATATAGCATCAGCAATGTACCTGGCACTTTACAGTTGTAAGAAAGAGGCACGGTCCCTGCCCCAGTGAGTTTACAATCTAAGAGAGACAAGGGGGGGGGGGGGAACAGAGGAAGAGACAAGTATACATACATTTTATTTTTTTATTTTTATTTTAATAAAAGACTTAATATCCCCCCCCTCCTGCCACAGGCAACTCGAGGTGGGTTACAACAACATAAATCAACAGTTATAAAACCATAACATTATAAAAACATACCACTCCCCCCATCCGTCTCCTCCCCCACCCTCCACCCATCTCCCCGCCAAACGCCTGATGGAAAAGCCAAGTCTTACAGCGTTTTCGAAAGGAGGGAAGGTCCAGGGCCAGATGCATCCCTACCGGAAAGGAGTTCCGCAGCCTTGGTGCAGCCACCGAGAACGCCCTCCCCTGCGTGCCCCCCCTGGAAAACTCAGGGGACCAAAGGAAGGGCATCCCCCGATGACCGCAGGGGCCGGTCCAGTACCTGGGGGGGTGAGGTGGTCCCGCAAATAGACAGAGCCCAGACCATTTAGGGCTTTCTAGGTTAAAACCAACACCTTCAATTGGGCCCGGAAGACTATCGGCAGTCAATGCAGAGAACAGAGCACTGGTGTAATGTGCTCCTGGCAGCCCAATCCCACCAAAAGACGGGCCGCCTCATTCTGCACCATCTGCAGCTTCCGGGCCGTCACCACGGGTAGCCCCACGTAGAGAGCGTTACCATATTCTAGTCTCGAGGTGATGAAAGCATGGATGATGGTGGCCAGGTCGGAGTCTGAAACATACGGCCTAAGCCGATGTACCAGATGTAGTTGGCGAAAGACACCCCTCGCCACAGCCTCCACCTGAGCATCCAGGCAGAGCTGCACATCGAGGAGCACCCCCAGACTCCACACCTGAGTAACCAATGGAGAACTGACCCCATCAATGATGGGGGGCGTTAACGCCATCACCTTACCCACCAGCATCACCTCCGTCTTGTCGGGATTCGATTATTTATTTATTTATTTATTTTGGACGCCCCCCCCCCATGCCTATGGCATCCCGGGGAAGCTCACAACAGGTAAAACCATAATAAAACACATAAAAACATCAAATATAAATGATTTTTAAAAACTCCACAGCATGCTATACATTATCCCTCATCCAATCCCCCACAGCCGTCAGACACCAAGTAAGCAAGGAGACTGCGGGGTCTGGGTCTGTTGAAAAAGAGAGGTATAGCTGGGTGTCGTTAGCATATTGGTGCTCATCGAGAGGATGCATATATATATATGTTGAACAGGAGGGGGGACAACACCGAACTCTGCGGAACACCAGACGTGAGGTCTAGGTATGATGAAAAACACTCCCTGAGTACCAGTCGCTGGGTTCTCCCAGTCAGAAATGAGCGGAACCATTCAATAACAGTCCCGTCCACCCCTGCACGGTCCCGCAGTTGCGCCACCAACAGCTTGTGATCAACCGTATCAAAAGCAGATGACAGATCTAATAGAACCAACAGGGTCGAACGGCCCCAGTCCATCTCCCGTTGCAGATCATCCACAAAGGCCACAAGCGCAGTCTACATGCCATAACCCAAATGAAATCCCGAGTGAGAGGGATCAAGAAAACCGACGCAGTAAGTTGCCCCTGCTGCTGAGCCATCACCCGCTCAATAACCTTCCCTAGAAAGGGAAGGTTAGAGACAGGTCGATGGCTGGCAAGGGAGTCAACGTCAAGCAATGGTTTCTTGACCATAGGCCACACCACCGCCTCCTTGAGACAGCCGGGCACTCTGCTCTCCCGAAGGAAGGCATTGACCACCCCCGCCAGCAACGGCCCCATTGTCTCCTTGCAAGATTTAATTAGCCAAGATGGGCACGGATCTAATTCACCAGGTGTCACTGACTAAATTGATCCCATAAAACCGCACAAGGCATGACTTCCATAATCTCAGGTTCCCCTAGTGTAATAAGTGCAGTGTTGAAATCACAGTGAATACGAGCAATTTTATCCACAAAATAATTCACAAACCTATCACAGCGTACTATAGATGACCACTCCAGGGTGGAGGGAGGCCGGACTGACCAGCTCCCGCACCAGCCGGAAAAGCTAGCTGGGCGAGATTTTGCAGATGCTATGAGAGCAGCGAAAAAAGCTTTTTTCGCTACCCTCATTGCCTCGGCATATGCTCATAAATTGGCTCTATGCCACAATCTGTCAACTTCAGTACGATAACGACGCCACCATCACTCCAACCTCCACCCTTTTCGCTTCAGCACTCGCAGCTCCTCTGAAAACCACGGGGGTCTGCAGTGCTGTCGTCTCAGCAGCGGATGTCTAGGCACCGTCCAATCAATGGCCTCAGTCAACAGAGTGTTCCATAGTGCGATGAGGTCATCGATGAGAAGGTCATTGAGGTCAGAGGGTACCTCCCCGAGAGCCAACCGGAACCATTCCAGTTCTGTTAGCCTCCGGGGGCAAACCATTCAATTTGGCTCCACACCCTTCTGGGGGCAGACAAGTGCTAAGAGAGAGGTCTATAGGAGATAATGAAACAACCATGACAAAGGCACTGCTGATATCTCCCCCAATAATGGACCCCCCCCCCGCCTCAAGGCTGGTGCAAAACATGAGATCAAGACTATGTCCCCCGTGATGCGTTGGGCTGCTGACCATTTGGGACAGGCCCATGGTTGCCATGGTGGTGATGAACTCATGCTCGGCCCCCCCGAAGTCAGCGTCGGTGTGGATGTTGAAGTCCCCCCAAACGAATGCCTTTTGGGACCGCAACACCACCTCCACCACCACCTCTGCCAGAGCATGTAGAGAGGCTGTCGTACAGTAGATGCACAGTATATGAGCAGTACCCCCAGACTGTCCCCTGCCAAATCGAACACCAGGTACAGAGCCTCAATCCCTACAATGGTTTGCAACGGATATCTCCTAACCGACCACCTCTCTCTAAAAACCATAGCTACACTGTCTCCCTGTCCCTCCAACCATGGCTGATGCTGCACGGAATACCCGGCCGGAACAAGATCAGCCAGAATAGGCCCCGACTCAAGATCCAGCCAGGTTTCTGTAATGGCCATGAGATCGGCGGCACAATCCAAGACTAATTCCTGGATAGTTGTGGCTTTATTAACCACCGATCTCGCGTTCAACAGCAGCAGTGAAGGGTCGAGGGTCCTCTGATCTCAATTCCCCTGTCCAGCCACTAAGGGGTGAGTGAATCGGACCTGCAACAGGCACCTGTGCCACTTCACTGGTCTTATACCACCCCATTTGGACCCATATCTCCCCCATCCCATCACGACCCCAGTGACTGCACACACACACCCGTGAACTAGATAAGGTTTGTGAAGCACCCTGCATGCCGAAATCACTCTGTAAACTGCAAATAATAGTATTTCTGTCAGAAAATGACTCCTAGCTTGAGCCCTTTCAAGCCAATACATCAAATACACCTTTCTCAGTTTGTAAGTTGCTGATACGTTCAACCTTATCAAAGACTGAATTCTGCATAGAGCTGAAAACGATAGCTTATTGCCACTCACAGATAATACCTGCATTTTTGTGTACGGTCACAGGTATTCAATGGGCTGCCCAACCATCAATCAGGTATCCTGATACTCAAAAAATCTTTAAATTCAGGTACAGAGTGTTTTTGGGTTGCTTTTTTCCTGGTTACCAATTGGTAAATCAGTCAACATTCCAGGACATTGGGTACCTGAATATAGCCAGTCGGGTACTGATATTTCTGAGTCGAATTGGTTACCGGAAATTCAATGGGTACACCCATTTTTGCTGGTACTTGTTTCACCTGTAATCCTGAGTCATTAGAACTGTGTGTTTCGTGTGTCTGGGTGACTGAAATTCGAATGACATCTTCACTTTTGTCCTTGTGTATGTGACATAGAGCATGGATTATCTTTAAAAGTTTGCTACCTAACTTCACATCAACTTGGGTTGCCCAAGGTAGTCAGGCAGCTGCAGTTTTCACCTGTATCCTCCACCAGTGCTGACTTGCTCCCCCTGAAGGCTAGACCAAGCCCTGAATTTGACTAATAAATACCGCTCACATTTGTTAGTTAAAATATGCTATATTCTGTAGCTACATTTAAAATACAATATCAATTCTCTTTTTTTTTATAAATTGCCTGTTGCTTCAAAATAGCTGATGACCTAGTTTTGTCCTTCAAAAATAAGACCAAATCTGAACATCTAAGGTGGACATATATTATATTATATTATATTATATTATATTATATTATATTATATTATATTATATTATATATTCCCCCTAACTCAGAATCTAGTTCCCTGTAACTAAGGCCTTTTTCACATGAGATGCACCCACTTATGAACACCCTGAAATCTGGGTGTTCATGAGTGGGAGAGCCAGAACGCGGCATGGGCGCCAGTGGGGAGGTTTCCGTGCCCCTGCCTAACGTGCATCCCCATGCACCTCCCACTCATCAACATGCACAGCGCAACTGGAGGAAACAGCAGTTGTGCCGTGCGTATTTATGAGTAGAGGGTGTGTGGGGATGCGTGTACCCCTGTATGTATGCCCCACCCACCTCACACGCACCGGCGCACCCACGGACTTCTCTCCCCCCCCCAGCGCACCCACGGACTTCTCTCCCCCCCC
>QEPC01006549.1:1408644-1461330 GCA_003113815.1 Sphenodon punctatus | reverse complement strand
CCCCCCCCCCCCGCGGGGGCCTTGTAAAAACAACCTCTGTGAAGTACGTGAGCCTGCAATTTCTCAACCTCCTGAATGTACTCGTGTCTCTCCCGATGTTCGCCTTTCCCTTGTTTCCCCCTCCCTTGTCTCTTAGATTGTAAGCCCCTTTGGGGTAGGGACCTGTCAGTAACTATTGATTGGACAGTGCCAAGTATATTGCTGGCACTATATAAATAATAATAACTAATATAATGTCTTGTCTTATCTTATCCACCTTAGATGTTTGGGTTTGTTCTTATTTTTTCTCACACTGAGATATTCTGTTCCAAATTTCAGTCTGAATCAGTTTTTTACCCACCCACCCCCACATCCCCAAAAAGGAGTCCTCAGACTGCTCTGCCAACCCAAGCCTAGTACATTTCTATAGGACCTGTCCTGCTGACATGGTGCTTTGAGGATAGGGCTGTTAAATGACCCTGTACAAATGGAACTGCAAGTTGAATTCAAATGACAATGCCATAAAACACACACGCTGTAGTGCTGGCCTTGGAAGACGCTTGGGTTAGAAGAGTTGTGAGAGGGCCTGCTTCTCTCCCCGGTGCGAGAGGGGTTGAGAGGGAGGGTGTCACCTGCTGGCAGCAGGGGGCAGAAGGAAGTGGATTGTCGGGGGGTCCCTGGTGTGAGTAGGGCGTAGAATGACTGGAACTGATACCGGTAGAAGGGAGATTGGGTTCATTAAGATATAATGATATGTTGATGTTAATTGGAGGGGTGGGTTTTCTTTTTTTGATGTCAGATCCCCCTGTGTGGGATATGGCCCAAAAGCTGTCGCTGTACTATATTGTTGTTTTGGGGTTTTCCCCTGTGTGGGATGAAAAAACCTACATTCTGTATTTTTGTGTTTTGCTGTGAGCCGCCTCGAACTGACTTCGGTTGGGAGAGTGCAAGATATAAATTAAAGGCGATGATGATAAATCTGATTAAGTCTCAAAGAAAAAGGCTGGAAATATCTACAAAGTTGTCAAACCAACTCTGCTTGAAATTGTTAAGAGAACATTTTACCTGTGTTCACAACCTGATATTTAGGATAGAATGCACTTCCGCGCATCTGTGGTCAATGAAACACTGACTGTGCAGACTGTATTTTTATTTTTTTTTAAGTTTAGGGGCCTTTTGATTCTTTAAAAGGAAAATAAAGCTTACCAATTAACCCCTGAGAGGAGGTTCATTTGAAGCTTTGTAATCCCTTGCCAAGCCTTTTGTATAGCCAAACCAGTCTAGTACTAAGGATTTACAAAGCTTAATCCGAACACTGGAGGAGGCCTTTAAGTAAGAACATTTGTTCAATTTTAAGACATCTTACGTTACCTAAAAAAGCGACTTTGTTGTTATAGGCTACATAGTAATACACAAATCCGTATACTTTGGTTGTCAATAATAGAAACTACCAATGTTGATTGTCTGGGTTGTTGATTCCTTTGCTGGATGGATTAGACTAGCACTCTACCCTCTTCGCGGATTATGCTGTGGAGTGAATTTTACGATGGGAAAGTCTTGGAGGGGAGGGGAGCTGGATCCTTCTCTCACGCCAACGTAGATCAAGCATTTGTCAGATTAAATCAAGAGATTTGCATGGGTGTAAAACCAAAGTGACAGGTGAATCGGGCTCACACCCTCTCTGTAGTATCGCACTACAGCTCAGGTGAGGAATAAAGGAAATTCTTGCGCAATGCGCACCGTGCTCTGTGAAAGACAAGTATAGACTAACTTGGTGACCTGATTCAGAACACAGTACCATCCGCTAAATAAATAATAGAGTGTAGTGAGAGTTCAACAAAAAGCCTCTTTAAGAAAATGTGCTCCAGCATGTCACCATGGGGAAGTTGCTAATTTTTTTAAATAGCACAAAGTATTTCTTGCAATAGTTAATGGCCTTTTTTATGTGCAGTGTAATTCAGTATACCGCGGCCCATCTCCTTACTGGGGCTTTCACATGAAAGACAAGGTGTCTGGTGTCCCACACTAGATGAGGATAATTGCTTTCTTTTTATATCTTTTTAAGGTGGTTGTTTATGATAAGAATTCTCCTGCACTGCAAATTTTATATTAATGATGATAAAAGTGGGAATGAATTTAGCTATCCAGAGCAAGGTCTGAGAGCCTGCCCAATGAAATTGGGAGGCTTTGAATCAAACTGAGGAGGAATATCATATTTAACCAGACAGTGAGCACAGTCCTTTCTCGGAGAAAGCAAAGCTCTTTTTGCATTCATTTAAAATTAATTAATTAATTGATTAATTGATTAAAAAACAAGCCCAAAGAACCCAGGCATTTTAGAAAGAGCTACATGGGTTACAGGAAAACAAATAATATGGAAGAGTCACTGTTTAAAAAGCAGACATTTTCATTTCAAAAATTGTGTTTATTTGATTTTGAGATATTATCGCTTATCGCTGCCCTGGTTTTAATAGTCGATGACATCCATTTCTAAAAAGCTGCACTATCCAGTATGCTGTGCAGATGATTTACCGGGGTCAGGAGGTGACGTTTGAGTCATTCATGGCATTTTTCCTTTAGGCCTGACGGCATAGGAACTGTAACGGTAGAAGAAAAAGAAAGGTTTGAAGAAATCAAGGAAAGGCTGCGATTGCTTCTGGAGAATCAGATCACACATTTTAGGTAAAAACTGTCACTCTTGGATTCAAATAAGAGACTGTTTCCCCCAGGCTCCATCCTGTAGAAAGAGGGCCAAGAGTTGGATTCAAAATTCTGCATAAGCAATAAATGCAGTTTAAAATAAGTTAAGACGTTAAGGGGTTCGGGCTTGCGTAGGTAAAATGTTACTAACGTGCTCGTCGCTATTAAACAGGAGGCTTAACTAAAGCTAATCAGTATTTCTTAAACAGTTTCCCCATCACAAAATAGTCTCTTTGTTGCTGTGAAATATTTTGAGTCTGCAGAAATTTTAATTCCCCCCCCAAAAAAAATGCAATATTTTAAGTAATTGCAACTCACCAGAAAAGGAGAGGGAAATCATTTTAGGGAACCAGAGTCCATGAAAAAGAAAACATTTAAAATAAAACAAAGCATTTTTTTTCCCCCATTTTCAACATTTTGAAAGAAGAACGGTTTTTTGGAATTTTTTTGCTGATTGCTTCTAGTTTTAACTAAAAGATATTCCTCTGGAGTGAGTAAGTGGTTTGATGATTGCAGACCAAGTATGTATATCCACCTTGAGCTTAAATCTTCCCCTAGCAATTGTCCTTTCCTGTTTCTCTCTAGTACAGGAAAGAGGATTTGTTTTGCCACTATTGTAGAAAGCATATCCACCTCACCCCTAACAAATGCCGAGTTGCCCACTAACAAACTGGGCTGGCCATTTGGTCGAGCGGTCAGTCCACTTCTTCAGATGGGAAGTGTAAATTGCTATGTGAACCAGATGTCAGAGGTACTCAGCAGCAGCTATCGAAGATGAAGTAGTCTTTGCAACCAACTCGTTGTGGCATAAGATTATGGTGGTGGGATCACTAGATAACTGGTTCCACCTGTTTTTATATCACCTTTTTTTCTCTCCTCCCCCGCCCCCAGACTGATGGGGTTTAACCCACACCTGCCCACTCTCTATGATGCACCAAACAAGTTGTTATGGTTGCAAAGAAACCTGTCTTTATTGCCCATGCCGTGTTAGTGTCCTGTGACCAGAATCTAGGATTCCATTCCCTTGACTCTTGACCACATCATGGAAGGGTACGAGGCTTCCTGTTTCATTTAGGCAACTAATGACTCTTTGTGCTCTAAGTCCCTGATTCTACGAGCTGCTCTTCAGACCCGTGTCCGAGGAGATCTGGGTGCCCACTCAGAGTCAATTGCAGGAGACAATCCTCAGTTAGAGGAACTGGACCGAAGGGCCCATCTCTGCAGCATTCAGGAGAATATTTTTCTTACCCTATTGTGCTAAGCCTGTTAGCTGCATCTGGAGGATCTTGAAAGCTGTGTGTTTGTTCCAGGTACTGCTTCCCATTTGGCCGACCAGAAGGCGCTTTAAAAGCTACTCTCTCCCTGCTGGAAAGGGTAAGCATGAGACCAAGAAAGTCTGGTTAAGAAATCCAGTTTCATCTTCAGTCTTTTCGTACAGTGGAGCTTGCGTGACTGTCAGATTTATGCACATGTATAGTCAGACAGGCATGTCGAGAGCAAGGAGGGACTCATCTGCATAGCTTTGCATGGAGTCCCGTTATTTCCATGGAATTCGCAGGATAACACTGATAGCCAGAGTTCAATAAAATAATGTTGCAACGTCTGATACTTCAAATACATGACAGGATTGCAGACATTGCAATCACATCTAGAACTGAAATGGTTTTCCCTCACCATCCGGTGATCAGACAAATGCACAGTATATGAACCACTCGGGCAAGAACAAGTTACCAAGTGGTGTCCATATACTGTCTGGCGATTTAAATGGTTAACTGTTTTGCCAATATACTGCGTAATACCTCATGCACCATTTACTATATTACCATTTAACATATTGCCTTTTCATAGTTTGCTCATAATTCCTTTCCTGTTTACACCCCTTCCCCTTCCTTGCCTTCTGGACCTGGTTTCAGACTAGTAACAGTAACGTTTGGTTATGCCATCATACAATAACAGGAATGTGCTGAACCGGGTAACTGTTGCAGTATTGTGTGGTTAGGTGGTTATTCAGTTTATCAGTTAGCTCTCAGGCCGCTTTTAGACAATCGCGGCGCCCGCGCTTGTTTTTCTAAACTACCGGGAGGCGAGTTTATGTCCACCCTCGATCGGCGACCCGGTCAGCTCGCGGCCGGAAATGGATGCGCGGCGCCCACACATGCGCATAATCAGCGGCGGTGTCACATGTAAACCCGCCTCCCAGTAGTTTTGAAAATCAAGCGCGGGCGCAGCCGCGATCGTCTAAAAGCGGCCTCAGTAGTCAATTAATGGCCAGTTAAACACCAAACTATCCAGATTGGTGAATATTCACTGCGGATAACAAATGTAACAGGTATTTTAAGCAGAATTTTATTTTGTATTTTGTAGCAGAATTTTAAACACTGTGGGCTGTGAGCCCACTCCAAATTTTAATAAATAAATAAATAGTGTTTGGAGCTGAAACAAGTATCCACTACTATCTGGTATCCATCCGGTATCCATTCGGATACTGAATGCTATCCAGTTTTCTCTCCACTGGCTAGCAGATTACTGAATTACGGTTTACCACATTACCGTTTACCGAGTACAGTTTGCCACATTGCTGTTTTATTTGATTTTTTAAAAATTCCTTCCCTCTAACTGAACTGGTTTGGTTATGTAGTAATGCAGTAAACAGTAATGTAGCAAATGGAAAATGGTAATTGGGTAACAGTAACTGGTAGATGGTAATATGTGGTATTCCAGTTTAACAGTTAACCTCTTCAGTTATAGGATAGTTACTGAGTAACCACCAAGCTATCTAGAATACTAATATTAACCGTGGATAGTTTTTTTTATCTATCTGTTTCAGCTCTAGTTCTGATATGATACAAACTTTGAATCCTAAGTTCAATGGCTCTGTGGTGGCATAAAATTGGGTTAATACAGTGGGACCGATCTGATAGCCCACGATCCTGTTCCCGCGCATGCATGAACACTGTTTCCGCATGGCACGGGGACCAGCAGTGGAGGTACAAAAGGGTTCCTTTGCTGGCATGCGCTCACACGGGGACGCACAGAATCCACCGGCCATCGGATCAGCCCCAATGATGAATCGATCTCTTTTGAGGCATGCTTACAGCATGTCCACATGCATGACAGATTTAGAAAGCTTCATGCTACTGAATGACAGTTGCTTGTTTAAGTATTGTATGAATGAGCTCTGTGTTTGACAGCATCTGTGGGTATGTCATCCTTTGGGATTGAACCCCAGGTGGATGCTTCAACAGCAACAGGCTCTAACTGCTTGAACTGATGGAACGTTATGATACCTTGTAAGGAGTAGCAGATCTTATGTGTGCCCACTGGGGGGGGACAAGAACCACACTGCGCTAGGGTGGGTGACACATGCATTTACTAAACTTACCAATACTAAAAAGAGATCACTGACGTATGCACCTGATATCATAACAAATCAGTTTTTCTTATATCAAGGTTTTGATGAAAGACATAGTTACTCCAGTTCCCCAAGAGGAAGTAAAAACGGTCATCCGAAAATGCTTAGAGCAAGCTGCTTTAGTCAACTACACTCGGCTATCTGACTATGCCAAAATTGAAGGTAAGATAATTTCATTGTAAAATTACCGTTTTTGCTAGGTTTCTGCGAGAAAGCACAAGATTGAGAGTCATTTAAACTTCACCACAATAAAAGCTTTTCTTCCCTTCTGGATAATAAAATCTTTGCTGTGGGTTGTTTTTATATTTTATTTTTAATTGTATTTTCCTTTTAAAAGAATGGATGGCGGAAGACAGGCCAAATATTTTCCTCTTCGTACAAAAGGAGACAAAACAGTTAACAGAACCATAGCTTAGGAGGTTCTTAGGAGTGTTAGCATGTATGTTGTTTTTTTAAAAAAAAATTGAGAACAGCATAGGATGTCATGTTTGTGGCTGCAAAAGCGAATGTCACTAATTGTTTGTGACAGTGGCGTTCAGGGGACAATTGCAGTGGAAGAAGCTAAGAAATGTTTTATCTCGGAATAATTATTTGTAGCCAACTTGAAATGTCTTTTTTCTGGGTAGTGTTTTTCCGCCGGTCCTTTGTGGGCAGTGGAGTCCCACTCATCAATGGCTCCTGTACTTCCATCAGATTTCATACTTATCACTCTAAATTCAACATCGCTGATATTATTGACCTTTTAAGTTATGGGCAAACAACAACTGGTGACCAGAGACACACATAGCCATGAAAAAGACATTTTAAAGCTTCCTGGAGGATATGGGTTTGGATGGAGGTCTCTAATCCAAGAGATCTTTTCATCAGTTTTCATTGTTACTTTGTTGGCTGCTATGAAGAAAATTGAAACTCCTACGCAACTTGATAAACACCTGTACCCAAAAACTGTGTGGATTATAAGTTCTGCTCTTGATTTTTGTTTTCTTCTCATTCGTGAGCTGTGAATCTAAAGCTAGATTTACATTATACCCCTAAGGACGTAACTGGAGGGATGAGAGGTGGGGGGAAGCTCACCATATGATTTTCTCCTAGTCCTTGTTTGTTAGATGGACTAGGTCAAATTTTTCCAGGTAATGTTCCTTACATGTCCTCTCTCTTTAAAAAAAATTTCTCATCTTGACAATGCAAATTGTGTACCAGTGGTAATGAATTCATTGTTATGCATCCAGTGAGAAACACTTAAGAATTGGGCACTAAAAGGATGTTTATCAACTCTTGACTTGGTAATGAGTGACAAAAATAGCATAGGGATGCAGATCTCATAAGCGCGGCAATCTCTCAAAGCACTTTGCAGAGTATTTTTAATTGGTGAACTCGGGGGGAAAAAATGCAGAGTTTACGTATGTTTGACAAGGACGGAGGAGGAGTCGGAGTCAAAGGCAGCTCTCTTTTTTTCTTTTTCTTTTTTTTTATGGATCCTGGCCTCCCTAGGTCTAGGTGTAAATATCACTAACCCTGTTGGTAAGATTTGCTTTCTTCTTTCAGAGAGATCTATGCAAAAACAAACTTTATGATCTGTAAGTAAAAATGCATTCATTTCCCAAAGTAGAACAGTTAGCGTGTACTTTCCTTTTGTGGCTCAATTCTTCTTGGTTGTGTTAATTACCTGCCCTCTTTTTGCACTGCGACTTATAGGTCTGGGAATACTTTGAAGCAACAAACCCTTTTTTTTTGTTTTTTGGTTGGTTGGTTTTTTTTTGGTTTTTTTTTCCAGCTATTCTTTTCAGAGAAGTACTTCATCCCACACTACCTGCTCTAGCCTCTTCTGCTTCTCTCCTTCCTTGTTCGCGGTTGGCGACATCCACTTTTCTATACTGCTTCTATGAAAGTGGTTGTGGCGCCGATTTCAAAGCATGCTGGGATTGTTAAATTGAATAACCCAATGTCCGCAAGCTGCATGCATCAGGTTTTCTCTCATGAGCATAGTCCACTCCGTGTTAAAATGGCTTCTTTGAAAATGACCATTTTCTCTAGAACAATATCTAATTCTGAAACTTTAAAAAAACCCAAAAAGTTTCCATTTCAATATCCAGCTGTCTCCTGCCAGTGTTACGAAACTCCAATGATGCTATGTTTATGAAGAAATACCTGTAAAAGCCTTAGATACTGAAGGCTAAGAGCCTTAGTATCTCGGAGCCTTGAATCAATAGAACTCTATTTCCCTCTATTCATGATGTTTTGATCATTATATTCTTGCAAACAATTCAAAACAAGCCTTTAGAATCATGGTCACAACCTCTTTTGTGACCCATGAGCATGCTGAATGGTTAATCCAGTAGATCTCCAATTTGAAATCTCCTTTTTTATTTTCTTTTTTTATCCTGTGTGTATCCCAAAATACTCTACAGCTATTTTCCTTTTAAGCTAATGTAACGTTTTCCTCTGACCTATGACCTTTAACCTCTTTACCTCTGACCTAAGCCTCTTGCATGCCCAAATCCTCTTTTATAGGGAAAAAGAGAGAAATGTATGAGCATCCTGTCTTCTGCTTGGCCTCTCAAGTGATGGATTTAACCATTCGTGAGTACCTTCCGCCCTCCTTTCCTCTCCTCATGCTCTCGTCACTCTTTCTGTTATCATTACTTCCAGAAAATCCAGATCCAAACCAACTCACTTTCCTTGCTTCAAGTCTTTTAGCATTGGCTTGTCTGTTGCTTCTGTCTGTGAAACCCAGTGTTGAGAAGTCCAGTCACTTTTTTATCAGCCTAAACCAGGTTAGATGATTAAGCCATTTTTGTCTTAATTTTGTCCAATTTTGTCTTGTTAGTTTTTTTTTTTCCGTTCTTCTTTATGTCTATGACCTGAATGCATTTTTACTTTGCTTCTGTGTAACCCCAATTTGTAAAGTGCTTGTCACTGGTACACAATCAAAAGGTAGAAGCTACCCTGGGGAACAATGAGCTAGAGGTCAGATGAAGGACATTTGTTATAAAAGACATCCCTTTTTTCCTGTGTATGAGATCTACTTTAAACACTTCCGTGTAGAAGGTCATACAAAAGCTGTCCTTTCTCTGTGCATCCAATCTTACATGTCTCCTGTCTGTTATCTCTCAAGCAGAAATGCTTTACTTGTTCTTCCTCAATTCTTTTTGTTTCTTTACTCTGTTACACCAAGCTCTGGGTAGAAACGTGACTTAGTTTGTCACTTCAGGAACCCTCGTTGTCCTCAAAGCTCAGTCTACTTGGATACTAATTTTCTCTCTGTGCAGCCTTTAAGTTCACTTCTGTGAAAGGAACCTTTTTTTTCATGGTACCCATGCTTCTGTGGGGGTGGGAACAATTGGGCAAATTTTTTTCTCTTTTCAAATGTCATATATCACGCATAACTGGGGGGCATTTTGATCCACTTGCTCATTAATCCTGCATATCTGTTCTTGTTTCTCTCTCTCTTCTCTCCTTGTTGCGCTCTCTCTCATATAGAGAATCAAAAGGATGCAGGTGAACAATCGTATATGCATTATAAATTGCTAGGACTGTTTAGTTATATTTCTCTTTTGTTTCGTTTTCGTAGCTCCTTAAGAGATGTACTCCTGTAGATGGAAGATGGAGTTGCAATAATACTTAAGGAGTTAATTTGTGCTGTCTCGACAAACCAAAATCCTAAGTTTGCCTTCCCCTTAGCTTGTAGAATAGAACAGAAATACAGCAGAATCAAAATAGATCCTTAGGACGAGTCAGGCTACAACCTGAGCAAAAGAAAGTCTTGTTTTCCAAAGGAACTCAAACTAATTTTTGGTGCCAAAGAAGTTATCTGACCTTTAATTCAATACACCAAGTAAGCCCATGTATATTTAAACTAATACTCATTTTTGTTTTCCATATCTTCTGTTTTATGCCCTATTGGTAGGAATGGTTTCTTTTTTCCTTTGTTAATGTGTAACTAACAATACAGTCAGACGGAAACTGTGTTTGTCCTTTTTTTGTTCGTAACATGTGGTGACATGTAATGAAACACGGATACAGTTCAGATAAAATTTCATTAAAATCCAATGCTTTTTGGAATTCTGATGCCAGGCAGCTATCTTCATGAAATTTCTTCTGAAATTTCCTGAGATCTGAACTGTTAACGTTTCTTTTTTCGAGTCCTTTGTTTACGTTTCGTGAAAGTGGATAAAAGTGGTTAGATTTTTCAAAACGTTTCTAGGAGAATATATTTTTAGAAAAGTAATATAGCATCTTGGGGTGGATTCTGCTCTCTGTTACATTGATGCAACACTCGGTGGGCTTGATCCCATAGCCCGCAGATCCTGCGCAGACCTGCATTTTCACAATCCGTGTGCAAATCATGTGCGTCTCCATTGCCAGCTCGTTGTGGTGCACATTAACTGTGTGCATGAGCACACCTGTTCTGCACAAGATCCATGGAATCATCCCAGTGATGTTGCAAATGTGTAACGCTAAATAAAATCTGGCCCTCAGTCCACAAACCACTTACACCAAAGGTAGCCCCATTGCTTTGAAGTAAGTAGTTTGTGGTTCATGGTCTGAGTTTCTTACAATCATAGTATTAAGCAATTGACCTAATAACAAGAAAATTACAAAACAATTATAGGCTTAACCTCACCCCCTCATCCCCAACACCAAAAATATCTTCTCTTTGAATTAATCAAAAAGCAGCTTACACAAAGCTTGTATGAGAATTTATCTTGGACAGTATATTCGGATACACCCAATACCACTTTAAATGAGTGTAAATTTAAATGTGTATTTAAATTTAAATGAGTGGAAATTTCCGTGTCAGTGCAATAAAGTTATTATGCCTAATCTACTTTGGATCAAGCCCAGACTGGTCATGTGTTTAATACCAGAAATTATTTAAAAGATTTCTGACAGGTTCCATTTAGTATAAAAACACAAGTGACTTCTGGCTTCCATAACCCTCACAAAGACTACATAGGACTGAATCTAATCAGTGCAACTTTGACCCCATTGAAGCCACAATGGGAGTTTTGTCATTGATTTCAGTGGAGCCAGAATTTCACCCATTATCGTTAGTGGGAGTTTTTCATGAATAAGACAAATGAGATTTCGTTAAAAGTCTTGAAATCAAGGATGGGAGACTGGTGTGGAAACTAGTCCTGTAAGTCGGCCCTCACACCACTCTCTTCAGACTTTTCCAAACTGAACAAACACTCTCGTGGGTTTTTTTTTTTATTTCTTTCTTTTAAAAAAAGAAGAAGAGTAGAGATTTGTGTTTTTAACATAGAACATTAAACAGAAAAATATGCTAAAACAATTCAGGTCTACTAAACTCTCTAATTAATTATTAATAAAACCAAAAGCTGTGAACACTCATATGGAAGGGTGTAATGCCCCTGGGTGTAGGTTTTTTTCTCTCTCCCTCCTTCCGCTTATGAAAATTGGGAACCCATTGTTCCTTTAGAAAAGAATAACTTCTGCAGAACTTAAGAGCAGAATTGTGAAATGCCAATACCAGTACGTTTAAAGGCCCCGATGTCCACTTTGCCGAGGCCACTTTATTCTGTTACAGCAGTTTAAGCGGGTTGAGGATTTTCGATTGTTCTTAGTGGTGGTTAATGGTTTACAAAAAGGCATCCTTTCCCTACTTTTTTGAACAGAATGCTGTATAAATATTCCATTTTGGTTTGGTCTGTGGAGAAAGGATGTTTTGTATTTCCTCTTTCTTTTGAAGAGAAAGAAGTGTAGAGGGGATGATTGCCGTCTTGATCCCAAATGGACAAGGTGGAGAGACAGTCTCTTGTATTGGTCCGACTTTTGTTTGTGGGAATATACAAGTTCAGAGGCCACGTGGAGGCCTTCCTCAGGCAGGTAAAAAGTCAGAAAGGCAGGAGTAAGGGACTCATGATTAGAACCATAGAATGTCAGAGTTAGACATTCTAACATAGCCGACACTTGGAAGATCATCTAGTCTAGTTCTCTGCTTTGATACAAGATAATTACAGCTAATATAGCCAGTGGCAACTACTCTGTTAGATACGGACCGGAGAACAGAATGGGTAAAAAAAGGTGTGACAATAGCACGCTCTGACCTGCTATGGCCTCCTTTGGCCTGGACCTCACCTGCATGTGAGGTCACAGCCTGGGCTAAGGCCCACCCGACTGGGCAACAGTGGGCTATTCCATCTGTTTCTGGGCCGGCATAACCAGCTTGGGTCAGGGAGGCTGGCCGTCATTGGCCACAATGGCTGCCCATCATGGGAGGAGATGGGGAGCTAAGCGCAGCATGGGGTTGGGGCTGGCCAGATACGCGTTTGTAATTTTCCCCACCCTCCCTGAGCCATGTGGGTGGTGAGACGGTGCCTTGGCCATGGGCATGTTTGTTTGACACCCCAGCCTGGACCATGTGCACCAGGGCTTTCCTCCCGGGGCCGGATCGGGCCGCCAAGGCCGCACTGCCATCATGTGTGTTTCTACCCAACGAGAGATAGGGTGAAAACAGACATGACGCTAACCACCCTTTTACCACCCTTGGTGGTTATTTATGCATGATGCAGGGCTACATACACGGCTTTTGCAAGGTCTATCTTCCAGAGAGGTGCATAAACGTTCTGGCCAATTCTCTGCAGACTAGATATTTGTTCAGTTGCTGGGCTGTTGGCAGGATTTCCAGCTCTTGAAATTTTACTGTTACAGTCTCGCGATTGTAGGTGGCTTGAGTGGGGGGTTTGGGGGTGTGTTTTTTTTTAAAAAAAAACCACAGCAGCTGAAATCTTGAAACTCTTGGGGTTTTGTCTTTTCCCCTAAAAATGACAGTTGATAGAGAAGTCCCTTTTATGTGTGCAGGAACACTTGAATGCTTTCCCTGTGGTGCGTGCCCTGAAGGCTCTCAGACTTTTTTTTTAATGAATATATTAAAAGAATCTTTTTATATTAAAGCAAGTCTCATGATTTTGGGCACGTGCCCAACTCAGGATTTTTGAACATTTTGGGGGAGTTGGCAACTGTGGGCGTGTTTGTATCTACAGATTTTCCCTCATGCAGGAGCGGGTGGAGCTAAGCCTCCCCTCCTCCAATTAAATTCCCTTCCTTTTTATTTCTTTAAAACAAACAGCCTTTGTGACAGATGTCTCACATTCTTGCCTTTTCTCCAGCACCCCAGTGGAGAGAGCTAGGGGGGGAGGAGGGCTGGCAGCTCCTATTGCCTGCGGTGGAGCGCCCTAGAAGACTGCCAGGAGGAGGAGGAGAGGCTGGTGTCCTTCAGCCTCAAAAAGAGTTCCAGCCCCGAAAGTCTGAAGGAGTAGGGAGCTAACTGACCAGCCTGTGAGACCAAGGAGAGAGCAGCTGGAGGGGGCCTTAGCCTGACAGGGAGCTACGCCCCAAAGGGGGAGGGGTAGATTGGTTGGAGCTGAAACAGGAAAGTGCATTTGCTGCATTTTCGAGTGGTTAATCAGGTGCCCGATCGGAACCCAAATACAGAGTCAGGAACTCGATTACCCTAAAATACTGGGGATCCCCATTACCGATTTACCATTTTGCCAGTTTGCAAAATCAGTACAGGATTAGGAATAGGAATGGAAAGTCAAAAGATCCATACAGGAAAGTGGAAAATCAGTACAGGAAGTTGAAAAATCGTGGCGAGAAATAATAACTAGGTACATCGGGTAGCTAGCCGGGCACCAATTGGATACCAATAAGTACCAAATGTTACCAGATCAAGTTGAGTCCTGTAGGTTTTGCCGGTATACCTGTTCTTGTGGGTACTCGTTTCAACTCTAGTAGGGTTAAAAACACAATAGCCTCAACTGCAGGAAACAGTGGTAGAAATAATTGTTAATAGTTTCTATAGCACATTCAATATTCAAAGTTCTTTACAATCCTTACCTAGTTCACTCTTTACAACAGTCTTGTGATTGTTATTACACAACTGTTCTCCCAGGCCTTTGGGGGAGGGAGGGAGGGTGGGTTAGAGGGTTTTATCTCCCCTACCCTATTTATTGTTTTATTGAGTTCCTGGGCCCTGTTTTAATACTTTGAATTGTATTTGATATGTTTTAATTGTTTTTAAGATATATTTTACATGTATTGTTTTATTGTTGTAAGCTGCCCCGAGCTGTTTTTAGGAAGGGGCGGGGTAAAAAATCTAGTAAATAAATAAAATAAATAAATAAATAAATTATTAGTCTCATTTTACAGAAGAGAAAGGTCGTGATTTGCCCAAGGCCACCCAGTGAGTTCATGGTTAAGATAGGTTTTGAACCCTGACCTTACACAGTAACCTACCTTGGCTCTCAGAGATGTGTTAGAGCAGGATTGCTTTCGGCTTGTGGAAGCAGAGTTTATTTATTGGGAAAGAAGGAAGATGCCCTAACGAGATTGTTTGGTGGACTGAGTTTGTTTGGAAGATTGGGAACTATTTTGAAGGGAAGGCAGAAGGACAACAGGGACTTCGGGGGGCAGCGTTTTCTGCTGGCAGAGGTTTGGAACAAGTTCTAGGCACTACCTACCGCTCTGAGATGATGGAGACAAGGTAGTTCAGATGATACTTTTTATTGGACTAGCTCTGGGAAGAGCTTGTTGATGTGGGGCAAAGACCTTGTGCGGAGCATCTCAGGCAAGGAAGACGTATGCCTTAGGGAGGACGCTCTTCGTTAATTCATTACTGCCACAGGGGAACTGTGCTATTTTGTATGGTTCCATTTGGAGAAGCAGCCCATCCTATTGAACATAAGTAGTGCCATACTGGGTCAGACAAATGGTCCATCGAGCCAACACCTGTTTCCAATAGTGGCCAATCTTGGTCGCTTGGAAGAAGTACCCAACAAGTCATAACGGGGTGATCCATTTCCTGATTTTCAATCCCAGCTCTTGACAGTATTAAGTACTACAGTATTGAATATGAAGAGTGATAAGTAGAGCCCATCAGCCCCATCTTGACTGATGTGGGACCAAGAGGATGGGACATGGCATATTAAGTAAAAATTTTGTTGACCAAGATAATAAGATTCAGCAGAAAAAGGATTATTATTTCCTCTTGTAACATGAAGGTCTGCTAGGGAGTGGTATACTACCAGCTCAGACCAGTTCACAGAACCGGGTGCTAAAATCGTACCAGAATATACATACAGGAAAGTGAGAATGTGTGAGGTTCCAACCTTACAGAACTAATTATGGCTGAAAATATTACCCCTAACTCTAGGGCTCAATCCGTCAGTGTTCTGAGATCTCTTGCTCTGATCCTGGCTATGTTTAAGCACATGGTTAAGCTCTGTTGAAGTCAGCGGGACTACTACTCCTGGATAATAACAAACTGAAGGATCTCATCCGCAGTGAGAGCCTTCCTCCTTGAGCTAAAAAAAGAATGCTCCTTGATGTTTTTCATTTAGGATCTTACATTTTCTATTGCTGTAAAGGCCTTCTCCTCCTATTGAGCGGCTTTCTTGACACGTCCTAATTCATTTTCCCACTTTAATAAAGCTACACTACCTTTTTCCCTGCTAAACTAATTATTCTCCGTAATTACCCTTGTTGTGACAGCTCTTTGTAACATTTTACTGCTTGGCTCCCAAGTGAGTGTGTGTGTTCAGAGCCAGTCAAAGAGGGCCCCAAAGCTTGTCAGGATGATGTGTGCATTTTTCTACAGTTCTAGTGGTTACTCTACTAGAAAAAAAACAGAAGCAGGTCATCGTTATTTGCTGGCCAGGTTCCCATTTTGCCATTCCTGCTGTAGCTCTCATAGTTATTGAGATATCTCGAATGCATTGCTGCACATTGACACGACGTAAGAGGATACCTTCCACTTGAAAAATTCGAATTGATCCCAACTGTAATATCTAATACCCTTAAACAATTCTCACATTAAAGCAGCCGTACGTTTGCTGCATGAAAACCACTGGCAGTGGCTATTTGACTTAATTGTCCCCGTAGCACAAAAGAAGGCAACAGACAAAATGTTTGTGTCAAAAAGGCCGCAAACCCCCCTTAAACTTGGCAGGTTCATTAACTCCTGAATTCCTGGGCAGACACTACTGCCCGACCTTAAGTCAACCGGGACCTGGATCTAACCAGGGTCCAGAGGGAGGGGGCGACCAGTGCCCCAAGCTAGGAATAGGTGGTCTGCTGCTTAGTTGGTGCTGCTGGCTGGATTCCCGGGACTAGAGTTGAAGCTGTGGGTCAGTTGAAGCCCTGGTCAACAGCCCTCCAACCCCCACCTCTAAAGAGGTGCCTCAATTTAATTCCATTTCCCAAATTTTCCACTGCCTTCAAAGGTTATTCCGAACCTTGGACCTCCACTAATGCCCTATCCTAGAGTTGCAACAAGTGAGTAACCGCTCCTCGAAAACACACTACTATTACCAGTTATGTAAACTATTGGGAAGGCGGGGAAAAAACCTAACTCCGTGCCCAGCCAATCAGCATAGAACCAGGAAAAATTCTTTCCCAGCCCCCAAAATGGCAACCAGCTATTGCTAAGCTCACAGAGGGTGGGTTAGTGTTCATGCTCCCAAAACACCCAGACTTTCAGGCCCTGCCCTCCATTCCCTCCTAAAGAGGGCAGGGAAGTCGCTCCTTAGAGCACCCTCTACCCTCCCAGGGAAGAAGCCCCGGATCCATGCCAAAGCACCGCCATTCCACTGCATGCGCCAGTGCGTAAGCAGCCCAGCTGCGAGCCCTCAAGATCCTGTGCCGCCATCTTTCTGAAGGGTGCATGGGGACAAGGCCCTCCCACAACAGGTGCATGGGGGGGAGGGTAATTCTCTCTAGAATAAGATTTTATCAATAAATCTATCAAGATAGCACGTGCACAGATCCTGTGGAAGAAAATGAGACCCATGCCTGTGCTAACTGTTAGCACGGATGCTGTTCCACCAGAGGACTGTGCTGTTCATGCAAATCTGACCCTGGGAGAGACCTGTATCCAACAAAATAGCTTCCTGTTCAGTCCTTGTGCAACTGTATTATGAGATTACATAAAAAGCTTAAAGCTCTTTAGAGTTAACAAGAAGTCTTTCCATTGACTTCGGCGAGCTCTGGAAATGCTTCGAAATGCTTTCTGTCCTGGCCTTAATATTTGTTAAAATGTCCTTGTAGCAGGGATGGGCTCACCCGGAGTATGTACTGGCAGGATTATGCCCAAACAGTCACTCTCCTTCGAGGAATCACCAACTCAAGGTGTCTTTATTCCCTATAGTGTCCCATCACCTTAATAAAAACAAGGTTTCTTATCTCTCTTTATAGTCCATAGGACTCACAGTCTCTCCGTTCTCTGGGCCAGGCATGATTCCTCCTCGCAGCTCAGCTTCTTGGGTCAGGGACAAAGCCTTGCCTCAGCTCCTGTCTCCTCCAAGGTTCCTTCTTACACTCAGCCTTGCTCTGGCTTTCAAATCTGGGCTGACTCTGCCATGCCCAATCTCAGCTGTCTCTTTTGATAGCTCCGGAGATGCACTTCCTTCATAGCCCTGAAGATGCACCTCCTTAAAGAGCCAGTTACCCACAGGGACTCTGCCTTGTTACAGTTCCTATCATGACATCTGCGTCGTCAGAAAATAGCAGCAGAACAAAAGGTCTCCGTTAGAGCTGAAACCTGCACCTGATTGATTACCTCAGGGTTACACCTGCAATTTTGGATACCATGTCAGGTACCCGGCAAGTTGCCAGATTGCTGGTTGGGTACCCGATTTAAATGATCAGTACCAATTTACTAATTGGTGATCGGTAAATTGGTATGGGGAAATTGAGAAAATCGGGACAGAAACTCAAGAAAGCAGGATGGAAACTTGAAAAATGGGTACCAGAAGTCAGTATTCTGGGACCAGAAGTTGGCCAGTTGGGACATTGGGCAACCCACTGGGCAAGGGTGATGGGTCATGTTGAGTACCGGAAATTGTAGCCATTTTTGTGGGTACTCATCTGAGTTCTAGTCTCAATCCAGAGCAGAAATACTTACGTCGAGAAAAATTCTTCTCAATCCAAAAGATAGGGAAGATAAAATCTACATTAAAGTGTTGGCCTGCTTCTCCTTTGTGGCAGAATCAGTTTCTGCCCTCCAGATGCCACCAGACAGCATGACCCCAGGATTTCCCCCATTAAAAAATTCAGATAATTAAAAACATCCAACATATGGTGACTCAGTGATAATTTAGATAAACATTTAGATAATCTCACTATAATCAACCTGCCTTCTCATGGGGCATGAGCCCCTTCATTGTGCGTCACCATTCTCTATGTCCGTCTGTACTTTCAACGCAAGGGAGAAACACAACAGGTAGAGATGCTGGTTGTTTCTGAAAAAAAGGTGGCAGAGCTATTGGGTAAACTGCACATATTCTCCCAAAGCACAATTTTGAATAATTTCTTATCATGCGTTATAGATTTTTTCTGAAAAACAGAAGGCATGGGGGGGAACCGTACTACTCAACCAAATCTATAGACTCAGCTTTCTTGCGTATATTTGAATGATGACTTAATAAGAACAGCTGCTATAGACAGCTCTTTTTATACTGTTTTCTTTTCTTTTCTTTGTATTTTCTCCCTCCTTCCCTCCTCTTCTGCTTTTGACACTTCCTCCTAACCCAAAGAAAAGAGAGAGAAAACACAATTTAAAGCACCCAAGTCAGGCTGCTTTGACAGCTTCAGGATCCAGAGTCCAATAATATATAGTTGTCTGGGTCATTGTAGTCATCTAGGGCTCTAACAACCCATAGAAATTTCTGCTGCTGGCAGTGCAGTAGCTGGAAACACATTTGAAGCTGACGTGGGGTCAGGTTACTGCAGGGCGTGCTGCTCAGTCTGGCTCATCTGGGTGTGAGTTTCCCCTGGCTGTGGTACCATTTTGAGGAAATGTCTCACTTTGACATGCCAGTCAATCGTAGCCGTGGTCAGGAATCAAGCAGATTAGATTGTATCGACAGAGTTTGCTGTAACACGGCTGTTGAACATATTCAGGAATGGTGGTTTTAAAGCTTTAACTTGAGTCACTTCCCTTCTTGGAGATCCTTGTATAACCTCCCATTTGGGAGAGCTTCCTTTTTATTTATTATTTATTTCTTATTAAAATGTATATGCCGCCCCCTCCTTCTACAAGCATCTCAGGGTGGCTAACAACATTTTAAAACACATAGCTAAAATACAATTGAAATAACCGAAAACCCCCAGATTAAAATAACCCATACCCAAACCCTCCCTAACCCAACCAACCCCCCACACCCACTACCCATCTCCCCTACCCACTCCCTTCCCCGAAGGCCTGGATGAACAGCCAGGTCTTACAAACCCGGCGGAAGGCCATCAGACTTGGGGTCAGTCAAGCTTCCTCTGGGCGGGAGTTCCACAGCCGCGATGCGACCACCAAGAATGTCCTCTCTGTTATGACTCCCCAGCTAACCTGGGGGACCTCGAAGAAGGCGCCCCCGGTGGACCGCAAGGATTGCCCCAGGACCCGAGGACTGAGACAGTCTCACAGATAATAGAGGCCCAAGCCATGTAGGGCTTTAAAGGTTAAAACCAGCACCTTGAATCGGGCTCAGAATGCTATAGGCAACCAGTGCAGATCTCGGAGCACTAGTGTTATGCTCCCTACAACCCGTCCCTGTCAGAAGACGGGCCACCGCGTTCTGACCAGTTGCAACTTCCAAACCATCAACAGGGGCAGCCCCATGTAGAGCGCGTTGCAGTAATCCAGCTTTGAGGTGATGAACGCATGGATGAGGGTGGCCAAGTCGGAGTCTGAAACATATGACTGGAACCTCCGCACAAGATGCAGCTGGCGAAAGGCTCCCTTCACCACTGCCTCTGCCTGGCAATCCAGCCGAAGACTGGAGTCCAACAGGACTCCCAAGCTCCGGACCTGGGGAGCCAGCAGGGGGCAGACCCCCTCAATGAGGGGAGCCATCACCCCCACCGCCCAACCCACCAACATCACCTCCGTCTCATCGGGATTCCGCTTCAGCCTGCTCTGCCGCATCCAGTCAACCACTGCCTCCAGGCACCAGGAAAGCACCGAGACTGCAGGGTCTGGATCAGTTGAAAACGAGAGGTATAGCTGGGTGTCATCAGCATATTGGTGGCAGCGCACATCAAACCATCTCACAACCTCCCCCAGGGGTTTCACATAGATGTTAAACAATAATGGAGACAGAATAGATGTTTCAGCCCCCAACACCACCCGCTGGCTCCTACCTGAGAGGAATGAGCGGAACCATCCAAGGACCATGCCGTCCACACACACACACACACGGGGGACCATAATTGTCTCAGCAATAACCCATGGTTCACTGTATCAAAAGCAGCCAAGAGATCTAATAGGACGAGTAGTGTTGAACGCCGTGAATCCATCTCTCAGCGGAGGTTGTCCACCAAGGCCACCAACACAGTCTCAGTGCCATACCCTGAGTGAAACCCTAATTGAAAAGGGTCTAGAAAACTGGTGCCATCCAGGTGACCCCAGAGCTGCTGGGCCACAACCCATTCAATAACCTTCCCTAAAAAGGGAAGGTTAGAGACAGGCTGGTAACTGGCCGGCATCAATGTCCAAAGATGGTTTCCGCTTCCATCTCCTGCTTCCTCTTCCTCTCCTGATTCCCTGTCCATCCGCATCGATGGAGCCACCATCCATCCTGTTCCCCAAGCCCATAGCTTGGCCTTCATCTTTGACACTCATCCTTCCTTTAAGCCTTACATTGACTCTGTTGCCAAGTCCTACGCTTCGCCCTCCATAACATCGCTCGAATCCACCCTTTTCTCTCTATCTCCTCGGCCAACCCCCTTGTTCATGCCATGGTCATTTCTCGCCTCGACTACTGCAACCTCCTTCTCGCTGGCCTCCCTTGCTTTCACCTGTCCCCCCTTATCGCCATCCAAAACTCCGCTGCCAAGGTCATCCACTCAGCCCGTCGCTTTGACCACGTGCAGCCTCTCCTCTTCTTTCTCCACTGGCTCACCCTTCCCAAACGCATCTGGTTTAAACTCCTGATATTCACCTATAAAACACTTCACAACCCTAATCTCCTGACGCACTCCTGCATGCGCCCTCTGCTCCTCCTCTGTCCCCTCCCTCACTCTCCCCCATCTCCCATGCTCCCCTAACTGCCTTCATCCCTTCTCCCTCGCTGCCCCCCATGCCTGGAACTCCCTCCCTACCCACATCTGCCTCGCCTCCTCCCTCCGCACCTTCAAATCCCTTCTCAAGACCCACTTCTTCCGTGCTGCCTTTCCCAATGCCTGCTAGTTGTTTTCCCCAAAATACTTATGGTCTTCCCTCCTCTGCAGACTCCTGCCTAACTGTAACCAAGCCAAGCACATGCACCTGAGACTTTGCAGCCTCTTGCATATTTGTTTACTTCTCACTTGTCTTCCCTTTGTCCCCTCTCCTTGTCGCCCCCTCCTTGTCTTTTTAGATTGTAAGCCGTAGGCAGGGACTGCATCTTTATCTTTGTTCTGTAAAGCACCAGGTACACGGCTGGTGCTATACAAATGTTTATAAGAATGAGAATAAGAATAATTTAACAGGGGCCGCACCACCACCTCCTTGAGGCAGTCCGGCACCCTCCCCTCCCAAAGGGAGGCATTGATCACCCCCGCCAGCACCGGCCCCTGTGTCTCCCTGGAGGCTTTCACCAACCAGGACAGGCATGGATCTAATTCGCAAAAGGTGGCCCTAATATACCCCAGAACACCCACAGCATCAGCCGGCGTCACTTCCTGAAACTGATCCCACAAAGATGGACCAGATGAGGCACCCATAACCCCAAGCTCTCCTTCCTCTACATCAGTCTTGGCTCCGAAATCGGGCTGAATTTGAGTGATCTTCTCTGCAAAGTAGATGACAAACCCCTCACAGCGGGCCTGGGATAGCTCCTCCTCCAGGCAGAGGGAGGCCGGACTGACCAGCCCCCTCACCACCCGGAAGAGCTCTGCCAGGCACGACTTTGCAGCAGCTATGAGGATGGCAAAGAATTCCTTCTTTGCAGCCCTCACAGCCACAGCATAGGACCGCTGTATTTATTGATTGATTTATTTAAATTAATTTATTTTTAAATAAATACATATGGCTATGAGTATGTGAACTGAGCTGATTTCCTCTTTCCATTTTGGCTCTATAGTGACATCTGTATCATAGAGCACTAGACTTTCACCTTGTTGTACATGACAGGATGTGCGAGGCCGTACGAGACAGAGAGGGGGAGGCTTGGGTAGCCTTACCTCTCCCCGGGCAGCCTGGCCACAAGATGCATTGCGCCGTGTGGCTGGTGACCACCAGAAATTCACCCCACCCCCGGGTGGGGTGAACAGCTGGCTGCTACATGACAGGTCCTTGGGAAAATTCACTGAGTCACTGGTGTCATCTAGGGCTCGAACAGCCGAATGAAATTTCAGCTTTTGGAAATGACCCCAACTGGATTAAGGCTGTCCGAGGAAGTGCTGCCTGTTTGCTTGCCCTACCACTGCAGGGCCGTGAACGGTGGGTGCTGTCGCCCGTCATGCACAGCCACATCACGGACGGGTGCGGGATCTCCATCAGGCTGGGGGAGGCAGGTGGGGCAGGGCTGGTTGCCCGTTCGTGTGGCCAGCACAATGACGCACCACAGCCGCGGTGGGAGTTCCAAGAGCGGCCTGGCTTCCTTGTGGAGATGCTGCTCGTGGGCCCGGCTCCCCGCACTGGTCCCACAATCTGGCAGCGGTGAATGCCTGCCGCCGGGTTTCATTGGGATCAAGTCCTCACAACTCATGTGGTGTCACCCAATGTTTCTGGAGATAGGTCGATCAATTTATTTAAAAACTTAGCATAAAAAGCATTGTTAACAAATGTCTGTGTGAAATGTGAAGGAGTGAAACAAGACATCATTATTAACCTATTAATACACATATATAAAATATCTAGATGATTACACACACACACACACACACACAGAGGAAACGGTGATTTTTCACTTGGAAAACCTTTCCCAGTCTCAAAAGTTAAAGCTGAATTAGAATCAAATGGTGACATGTAGAAGTACACGTGTTACATGTAAAATTGGAGCTTCTAAAAGGCAGTTTTTCATTTCTCAACACCATTTATGTTTAGAAGATGTTACGCCTTCTTTCTTTGCTGGATCATAGAACTGTAGGGTTAAGGACTTCAAGGGTTATTCAGTTCAACCCCCTTCACAGAGGCAAGATTCCAAAACCCTGTACCATTCTTGTATCTTTTATCCAACCTTTACTAACCGAGGTTCCACAAAGGCCCTCAGCAATTTGTTCCATCGGCCAGCTCTTTGTACATTTAAGAAATCTACTTACTCTCCAGCAACATAAATTATCTTCTTTCAATTTAAAATCATTGCTTCCTGAGTGGCAATGGACAATTGGTCTCCATAGTTTTTTATAGGAGCCTTTTAAATATTTGAAAATGGTTATCATGTCTTTGCCTAGTTTTCTGTTATCTATACTAAACTAATTCAATTCCTTCAACCGTTCTCAGAGGCCTTGAAATGTAAACATTTTATTGCTCACCTTTAGATCTTCCCCATTATTATTATTATTATTATTATTATTAACAAACATTTATATAGCACCAACAGTGTACCTGGCACTTTACAAAGTAATAAAATAGACACGGTCCCTGCCCCTAGGGCTTACAATCTGAGAGACAGGAGCTGGGGGAGAGACTTAGGAAGGGGAACAGAGGGAGAGACAAGGGGTCTAACATTCATGAAGATGCGAGGTCTCAAGTGCACGTACTTGGCTTGGTTACGATGAGAATGACAGCAGGCAGGTCCATGTTGCAAGGATAAGGGTAAACCGATCGTAGGTATAGGAATAGTGGCTCAGCAGGATAAAGAGTCAGACAGAGCAGAGCGAAAGAGGTGAGTTTTAAGGAGAGATTTGAAGGTATGAAGGGAGGGGGCAAGGCGGATGTGGACAGGGAGGGAGTTCCAGGCATGGGGGGCAGCAAGTGAGAAGGGACGAAGGCGCTTAGGGGAGCAGGGAAGGCGTGGAAGGGTGAGAGAAGGGACAGAGGAGGAGCGAAGTGCACGGGCTGGAGTATGGAGGGCGATAAGTGCAGAGAGGTAGGGGGGAGCAAGGTTGTGAAGAGCTTTATAGGTGAAGACTAGGAGCTTGTGCAGGATTCGTTCAGGAAGGGGAAGCCAGTGAAGCGAAGAGAGGAGGGGCTGCACATGGTCGAAGCGACTGGCGAGGTAGATGACCCTGGCAGCAGAGTTTTGGACAGAGATGAGGGGAGAAAGGTGAGACCGGGGAAGGCCAGTGAGAAGGAGGTTACAGTAATCGAGGCGAGAGATGACCAGAGCATGAACAAGAGTTTTGGCAGACGAGACAGAGAGAAAAGGGCGAATCTTAGCAATGTTATGGAGGGAGAAGCGACAGGATTTAGCAACAGAGTCAATGTAGGGTTTAAAAGAAAGGGCTGAGTCAAAGATGAAGCCTAGGCTATGGGCTTGGGACAGGCAGGATGGTGACTCCATCAATAATTATTGACAGTGAGGAAGGAGAGGAAGGATGAGGGGGGAAGATAAGGAGTTCAGTTTTAGCCCATGTTATCTACATCTTTCTTAAAACATGGTGCCCCAAATGGGAATGATACTTCATCCGAGACTAGGGCTGAAGTGTGGCATTTCATCTCCACAAAGATAATTCACATATTTGTTTCCATCGACAATTATCCAAATTTATCTTTGTTATTATTGTAAAATTTGCAACTACATGACTTCATATTTGTTGCTTTGGTATTTTGGTAATTTTGGTGTGACTCTTTGGCAGATTCTTTTGAATATGTGAACAAACAACTGAAGTAATCACATTCACGTTCAAAAATATTTAAAACTCACCGAAAAGTGTCATCAATGGGAACAAAGTACCAAATTCATACCAAAGTTACTGAAAAAGTGAACATGAAAATACAAAAACAAAAATTTGAAACTATAAAAGGAGCAAATACCACTTTTAGGTCTTCTTTGTAAAACAAACCTTTCAGCCGTATCCTAGACCTAACCAGCACTGAGTAAATCTAAAATTCTGGCATCAAACCTAAGTAGAGGCTCTGTCAATGTGACCCTATAATAACATTTTCTGAAAACCTTTATAAACCTTTCATATTTGTTAAAACCTTTTATTGTTTTACCTTAGTTCAGTGTTAGAAACCTAGCTCCACACTTTTAATGAAAATATCTAGACTAACGCATTTAGGATTTTAGAAGTTTAGAGCTAGCATTGATTTCAAAATATCCACCTTTTCTTTTCTGTCTAGTAGAATCTAACATATGCAACATTTTCAAATATCAACATCGGCACAAAATATACAAGATACAAGCACAAGATGCTGATTGATACATAGATAAATACCTGACATTTCTACCATTGAATGAGTGATTTATAAGACTTCCCCCGTCCCCCGTATTCTCTTTCTAAAAACTCTCAGAATTCAAAACAACAAGAAATCTACTTTCTGTAAATTAGCAGCCAAACTATTTTTTTCTTCTCCTCTCTGGAAAATGCAAGCAAAATGATAAAGGCTTTTGGCAAGACTGTCCAGATAAATATGCCAGGCTCTTTACAAACAGCTATTGAAAGCAATCACAGTGTAATATAGAGTGGCTATTAAAATCACAAATTTTAAATACAACCATGACTTTAACACTTCATCATATAGAATTTGTGAGTGTTTGTACAGACAGAAGAAAAGGCTATTTTCATAGATTTTTCCCCCCCAATGCTGATATTGTAAACTATATGACAGATGGGTCATGTCCTGATTGCAGTATTCTAACATTTGGAATAGCAAGTAACATATTTGATAGAGCTGGCAAGTTTTTATATATGATTCAACCCAGACTATAAAAGCCACTAGTATTCCAAGTTGAAAATAATTAAATGAGCTGGAAACAATCAGAAACCACACATTTTTAAAAGTGACAGATTTTGTTGCATGTTTAAATTGCACGAAGAGTGCTGGAATATATTGTATAGCTCCCTTCTAACCAACAGTGGTGTGTTAATCTAAAATCTGTAATGTGTCTTTGCAAAGCGAGTCATTCTTGTATTCTTTGGGGTGAGGGTTTAAAAAAAATTTGATCCAAGGTCTTGAGTAAGCAATATTTTCTACCCACTGTCAGGTGCAAAACACAGGCAAAATGATTTCACTTTTGACACCCAGAGAAGAGGGAGTTTTAACTAATTGATGGTACTGAAATCCCGGTTTTTGCACTTGGCTTCACAAAGCACAATTAGCTTTCGCGTTGAATTTTAAGCACCCCAGGTTTGTGAAGTAGCGTAGCGTAGTGGAATCTGTCGACTTCTAAAATGTTTGTTGTCATAACTGTCTAATACTTAGGTTAACATTAAGCAAAACAGCAGTTGATTCCATTTGTATTGTATTATTTCTTGCTTACTTTTTGTTTAAAGTTTTAAATCTCTTTTTGTCACTGTTTACAAAGTCGTGTGTCTTTACTTTTGCTGTCTCTCTGCATCATTCATGAACAGCGCGATCATCGGTGCCCAAGCCCCCCGCTGGGCCCCCTCCATCCACTCAAATGCAAGCTAACATGATAAATCAGATGTTGAAAGGCATACCTAAGCAACCGCCAAGTACCGTAATAGTTTTCCTTTCCTTAATTCAGTGGTTTCCTAGTTTAGCTCTTCTTTTTTTTGTTGTTTTATCTTAATTCAGTATTAGGAAGCTAGCTCCAGGCTTTTACTGAAAATATCTAGCGCAACGCTTTTAGGCTTCTAGAGGTTTAGCGATAGCATGGATTTCAAAATGTCCACCTTTTCTTTTCTGTCTAGCAGTGTTTGACATATGCAACATTTTCAAATATCAACGTCAGCACAAAATAACATTGTTGTTGCATAACATTTTGCATGATAACTATGAATCTGTATGAGTTTAAATGATATTGTATGAACTGGTCCAGAAGTTTATTGTATATGTTTCATTGGACAGTCAGTGCTCCAGCTGTTTACATGAACAGGATAATTCTCCAACATTAAAGCCAATGGGAGCTTTGCCATTGACTTCAATGGGTGGAGGATTGTATCCGCAACGTTGTATGTCAATTTAGAGTAATTTATCCATTGAAATTTTAAAAATTGGGATGGGGGAGGCATTTTGGCATTATGTGGGCTCAGAATACTAAAGTTGTGTAATCATCTTTATTTCCTTTAAAGACAGCATCTTGCTTGTTAGCTGGCTTGAAGAGTAGAGAACCACCACAAATGAAACAAACTACCTTAGGGCATTTTGGAAAAGATTGATGTCTGTTCTTCTACCAAGGAAAGACATGGCTTCTAATGCTGAAATGGGTACCTACTTTGTATAACCAAAGTTTGGAGTGCCACTTCAGGTATCCAAAATCTGTACACAAATATCGCTCGAGTGCCCGAAAAAGTTATATTTCTGTTTTGGAATGATATTTCTGTTTTGGAGTTTTCAAATGCATGGAATTACCCCCAAAATATTTTTTGAAAACCAGGACTGGAAGTTGAAAAGGGAGAACAAAAATATTTCAATCGAATATTGTTTAGGGTTCCAAAAATTATCAAAAATTCTCGAGTCGAAACGAGTGCTGTAAATTCAATGAGTATACCCGTTTTTGTGGTTGCCCACTCCAGCTCTAGTGGCTGCTGTTTGCTGAGAACTGCTCAGCACACTAGTCTCCTGTTGAATTACCAATGTGGCTCAACCAACAAAATCAAACTGGCCTCGAATAACTCTCTTTTATGTCTGCAATTTGGACATTATTTTGAGTGCACAGTATGGATTCATGGCCTATAGATGGGAATCCCAGTGTCCCATTGACATTGGAGTGGAAGAGCGTTAGGTGTCACGCAGCACTTAAGCATTTTCCAGTGTGCTTGAAAGTGTCCGTACGAGGTCGGGAGACAGACAGACATGCAAATAAGGCATGTCTTAGATGACGTCAGAATCCCACACGCGATTTGAAGCTTTTCTGCGTACTGACAAGGGTGATTTAGCGAGCTTCTAAATCCAGAAGCAGCATGACATTCTGGCGGCATGACATTCTGGCGGCCTAATTTGCATGTGTGTCCCATCTCCTGACCTCATAAGGACACTTACAAGGACATCAGAAAGCACCCACACACTCTCTCACACATACGCACACAAACATTTACCTTTTATTGCTTTCACTTCTTGCAAAACCAAGATGACTAGACTAGCACAAGCAAAGTTGTGCGTCTCTTGATGCTCACAGTTTTGTACTGGTTGTAGAGCTGATTTGCTGTTAGAACGCATAATTCAGACCAGCTCTGAGGAACTGGCCTAGAGAACAGGTAGAATTAATATTAAAGTCTCTCTTTAAGTGAGAGCATTTTTTTCTTCCATTCTTGGGTCAAAACGTTGCCTGAAATTTTCAAACTGGGAAACTCAACCTATCTTCAGGCTACAGTCTGAGCAGAAGTACCCTGGATCCCTAAATGTCAGTGGTTTAATCTTCAAAGGAGATTATCACATGGATTTTACTTGGATTTCTAAAAAGATCTGCACTTTGGAAAATCAGGTCACTTTCATAACTTCTCTCAATATGGATTTTAGTTCCTAACTGTAGGCTTTCAGTAGTTTGTTAAATATAAAATATGTATTCATTTTTGTTATTTATTTGTCATAACCATAGGTTAGATGATGATGATGATGATGATGATGATTGATGATGAATATAAAAATTAATTCTTTGGGGGGTTCGTGTTTTTTGTTCTAATAAGAACTTAATTAGCTCATATTTTATTTTATTTTTTATTTTTTAGTGTTTTAATATTTTCTGTCCATATAGGGTGAAAACAGACATGACGCTAACCACCCTTTAACCACCCTTGGTGGTTATTTATGCATGTTGCAGGGCTGTATTGGTGCCCTATGCAGCCCTGAAACGTGCATAAATGACCACCAAGGGTGGTTAGCGTCATGTCTGTTTTCACCCATAGAGTTTATTGTGTTGTTTTTTTTCATACTTTTGTATGTTTTTGTTTGGGATACATGTTTGTCAATTAAGTATATAATATAATATAATATAATATAATATAATATAATATTCAACCAACCTAAGTTAGGTTTCCTCAAAGAAAGTTTAATAACTCTTGATAAAGAAGGCAGATTTGGAGATATGAAGGTTACAGATCCTGATTGTAGTTGAAATGGGTCACTGATATGCTACCTGCGTGTAATAAATACCACATTGAGCACCCAATGGACTACCCGATTACCGATCGGGTTCCCGGATTCCTGAAAAATCAGTAATTTCTAGTTCACATTTTTTTGATTTTCGAGTTACCAATCAGTAAATAAGGATGAAAAACTGAAAAATTGGGACTGGAAGTAAAAAAATACAATTTGCGACTGGAAGTCGACATTCCAAGACATTCTGGGTACTTGAATTGAGTTGAAATCAGGTACCAATCGGTACCCAATATTCTCAAGTCAATTCAGGTACTGGAAATTCAACACGTATCCCTGTTTTTACAGGTACTCGTTTCAGCTCTGACCCTGATTCAGCTCACGCCTGATTCAGCTATAGATGTGTTTTTCTATAAGAATTTAAGCTGGTGGAGTTCAAACCCAAGTTGTTGTTGTTGTTGTTGTTATTATTATTATTATTATTATATAGCGCCAGTCGTGTGACGTGACGCTGTACACAACATAGAATTAGACACGGTCCCTGCTGGTGGCTTACAATCTAAAAGACAAAGGGGGGGAGACAGGGAAAGAGGGCAGTGGGAGAGACAGGGGAGAAGACAAACAAAAATTCAAGCGGATGCGGTGTCTCAGGTGCGTATGCTTGGCTTGGTTACAAAAGGTTGGTAGCAGCAGTCTGCAGAGGAGGGCCGACAGTAAGTGTATGGGGAAAGACTAGCAGGCATTGGGAAAGGCAGCAAGGAAAAGGTGGATCTTGAGGAGGGATTTGAAGGAGTGTGCTTAACAATAGATCAAGATCAACAAGATCCTCCACCCTGACCTGCTGCATGAATTTCAGGGGGGTGGGGGGAAATAAGCATGTGATTAAAGTTAGCTGCTTATGCAGTGGATGTCATCTTGGCTAACCATGCCAAAGAGAACACAGGATGCCTTCAGATCTATAAACCCTAGTGTAGACACACTATTGAGTTAAATTCACTGTAAAACACTTGGAGCATTCTCAAAGGCAGATGTAGGGTCTTTTCAGACGTGCTGGTATGCTTGGTCCACCATGCTGAATCTCGGACTGGGATCCGTCTCGGATCCTGCGCTGTGATGAGGCCATCCGTCCGTCCTTTAGACTTGCCACCCCCATCACTGTAGGGGATCAGGAAGGGGGTGGGGTTGTGCGGTGCGATGTGCAGCCGCACGACCCCGCAGCCCCGCAACACCACCACCCCCCCGCGCTCCCTCACCTGCCCTATCCGTGGCATGGGCCAAGATGAGGAACAGGACAAGGTAACTGATGTTACTTTTGCCTCTTTCCTGGTCGTGGTCAATCTAACCACGGTTCTGGCCCAGAGCCAGAACCGTGGTTAGCTTTGAACCCTGCCAGGGATTCACCGTGGTGAACATCTGGCGGGGCTCAAACAGATGTGTCGCCCATCCCAGCCACCCCATGGAATCCACTGTGGTTCAGTGGGGTTGACTGTGGTGGCATCATGTCTGAAAATACCCATAGTAGCATTCTTTATCTTGCTTCACTTAAGGTTTCATGTGATTTATGGGGGGAAGGGTTTCAGTAAAATCAGAACTTAATTTGTAAAAAGCAATAAAATAAATAATCGTTGGGGCTCAAACGAGTTCCAGAAGCTACCTCCCAGCTCAGAGCTTCTCCGTGCAGGGAAATGAACCTTATTCTCTAGCTAGCAAGCCAGCCACTGAACTAGCCTGCCTCTTTACGGCTGAGTATAGAGTTTTTGGAATTTGAGCTACATAATAGCCAGCACAGGGGGTAGGGGCAGGAAAGTCACTAACGAAAGCCAAATAAACCATCCAGTTCTTTTCTGGCGTTCATTTTGAGCACCAAATGACCAGTATCAACCGTTTCTTGGTCTTTCATGTTTTGGGATGCACACTCCTACTGGGAACATTTTCCAGGGCTCGCCTTCCCCTCCCTCCCCTTAAATTTAATTGCTGAGGTTAAGCCCTGGGAATCCCTCCCAAAAATTAATCCCTCAGTAAAATTATTCCCCCGCCCCCACCTGTACGTGACTTAGGAGACTAAGAACTCATTTATTCAAACCTGAGTTCTCCATGGGGCACCTTCTGCCGTAAAGTATCCCACAGGAATCTCAAAATGACCATGGGTCATTTACATAGCTCTGTAGTTCCAGGGTAACTCTAGAACAAGCTCAGGAATAAGGTTTTCATGCTATTCAGAACCCCCAAGGTAAGGGCACTTCTGGGGAATTTTTCCAGAGCAGATATTTTGTCTGAATTTCCATGCGTTATCTGAACTCCTCAAGGTTTACCCCTGAATATCTTCAGTCATCAATTTAACCATTTCAGGAACGTGCCCCTAAATTCATTTTTAGAAGTGGTTTAGCCAGCTTGGAGATTAAATCCCATTGATTTTCCATTAGCCTCAAGTTTCTTCCATGCATCGATCACTTTTGAAAGTGGAAATGACAGCCTCATTCAGTTCAATCGGGCTTGCACGTGTTAGAACACTTTGGGTAAAAACAGAAGAGACTGTGGCCCATCAGCCACCGGCACATCTGTTGAGGTCCTGCCACATGTTCACCCCAGATTGCTCTGGAGTATGTTGGAGGCTAGCCCAGCCTGTAATCCCAGAAACCTCCAGGATCACAGCCCAAACTAACCTCCACCTGATCAGCCATATCAGGGCTGCACGTTTGTTTCTCTGCTGGCCCAGGCCAACTCCTCCATGACCGGCAGCCATGGCTGGCCATCACTTGCCACCTTTGGTTGCCTGTCATGGCAAGGGATGTGGTATTGGGTTCAGCTCGGAGGTGGAGCCACCTCTGGGCTGTGCAGCGGCGGCCCAACAAAACACAAGTCTATTCTGCATACCAACCCAGGTTGGACCGTGTCCACCACAGCTGCCTGATCTGGGTTAGGTCAAGTGGCGGCCAGCTAGCCATCACGATTGTTTTTACCTTTTGACACCTCATGTGTCAGAGGATCCCAAACTATGGATCTTGATCCCATGGGGAGTTTTACCATAGATGTTGTTGCAACCTCAACAGATTCTCAACATATTTTCCATCTTTCTTTCTTTCTTTCTTTCTTTCTTTCTTTCTTTCTATCTATCTATCTATCTATCTATCTATCTATCTATCACAATGCTTATATACCACCTCCTCCTGCCCGATGGCAGCTCAGGCCAGTGTACAAGATAAAAATACAATACAAAAAATATAAATATAATATATAAACTCAAATTGAAACCATAAAATAAGGCTCAAGAAAATAAATAACCCCTCCCCCCAAAAAAAACCCCACCTACTACCCATCCCCCTCACCAACTGCCTGCTGAAACAGCCATTTCGTACATTGTCTATGGAAGGAGGGGAGATCTGAAGTGAGGCAAGTCCCTACCGGGAGGAAATTCCATTGCTGTGGTGCAGCCAATGAGAATGCCCTCTCAAACCTTGCCCCCCAGCAAACCCGGAGGACCTCCAAAAGGATGCCCCCGGTCGACCGCAGGGACCAATCCAGGACACAAGCAACACGTTTTTGTTGCTGTTGAGAGTCACAGCTTTATATATTTAAATCTCAAAATATGGTCACACTGGCAAAAGGTTTGGAAACCTTTGGCCTAAGTCAGTTGGATGTTTTTCAAAATTTTACATCTTCATCCTTTACAATGGTGGACTTTTCATAAGACAGTAGGTCACATTGCCTGATTTTCCAGCATATTCCATCACGACTCTGGATTTTGCAGAATCTCCTTGATTGCAAACATGGGCTGCTCTCAGAAGGGAATTGGTCTGACAATTTAGTGTGATGGCTTCAGAAGCTTCCACAATTTATAGAATATGTAACAGAGAGTATTTTCAGACGTTACGAGATCACAGTGAACCACGGTGAATACCCACCTGTGGTCACTGTGACTTGCACGTCTGTTTGGCGACTGCCAGATGTTTGCCATGGTCAATCCCCACATGGGGTCAATTTCAACCACGCTTCCTGGGCTAGCCGCACCAATTCCCCGGAAAGCGCGGTGAAAGTGATTCCTGCCGGGGATCAAAGAAAAGTAGCGTCTGGTCGGTCGCCACGGCCCAGAATCACTGGCGGGATTCTGGGCCGCAGCGAATTCGGCCAGACGCTGCGGCGGCATTGGCCTCCCCAGAGGGCGGGCAGCAGGGAGCATGGAGGGGGCGGGGCTGTGCAGCCGCACGTTGCGCCGGGCGGACCCGCCCCCTCCCAGATTCCCCGCCGGGATCACCCAGCACGTCTGTTGGATGTGCTGGAGTGATCCCGGCGGGGGATTAATAGATTGAATCGGTGACAGGATGCATGCCACCCCGTCACGTCTGAAAATACCCAATATCAACAGTATTCCCCTTTACGTAGGGTAGGAATATCTCTCCAAAAAGTAGAATCATTCAGTAAGATGTTTTTAAGTTCACTCCCTCACAAATTTGAAGTCTGTGATCCACAACCACTTACTCTGGAGTAGCCAAATTGAAAACCTGCAGACTTTCATAGAAGTATTCCAGAATAAGCGGTCTGTGGGACATTGCTGACGTCTGCAATTAATGCATGACTTTTCTACTCAACAGTTTATTGTTTTCAAAGACCATTTGGAACAAAGCTTGTAAAATTTATACATACATTAAATGTGGAATACGGTAGAGATATAATAGCTAGATGCTGTCTCTAGGGAATATAATATTCTAATTTGATTGAATAAATTGTCACATCTCAAGTGCAAAGTAAAATTATTGATGCAGTATTTTTAAATTCAAAGCTGGAGCACTGTTTTCGTAGTATAACAACAAATGTGGCTTTATGGTTTGCTCAGTGCTAATTACATAGCATTTAGCACTTGCATGAAATAGATTTTTAGACTTATTAATTATTCTGAAATGTTATTAACCCTTAGTCTATTGGCCATACCTCTCGCCTATCCTATTTCACTCCATTTTAACTCGAGTTCTTGTACTACAGAAAATGTAGGCCGGTTAGTTACACCTGCTAAAAAGCTGGAAGACACGATACGTCTGGCTGAACTGGTCATTGAAGTTCTCCAACAGAATGAAGAACACCATGCAGAGGTGAGCAGCAGCGGCCAAAATCTTCCTAAGATGTTGAGCAGTGTCCTGTGGGTTATTAATAGTTTTGTCCATTTAGCTCTGTACATCACAAGATGAATATTGAGCCAGGGTGCTTTCGTACTGCTGACAAAGCCACACAATTTCCCTAAATTACAACGTTAAAATATCATTAAATCAAAATAAACTTGCTTGAAGGCTGGTTTTTGTAGGATATTTTAAATGCAATCATGGGCCAAATTCTGTCCTCAATTACGACTCGTATCACTTTGCTCCCGAGTTTGAGGGCTGGATCTGACCAAATGTTTTTTAACATCCGAATAAATACAACATAAAATGTATTCGTTTTTGTGCACCCAAGTATAATAAAATAAGTCAACTTGAATAGGCAGCTGCCCAGTCTGCATTTAGATATTATCACACCAAGATGTAGCAAAGGAACTTACCATAAGTGTACAAATTGTTTTTGGTCTATTTCTGCATTTTAAGATGTTTCGAAGTGGAGCATGACAGCCTCTTGCTAACCAGTTAAAATGTTACTCCAACTTGCTGTGGCCGTCTCTGTTGGCCGCTTATTTCTTAGTTGGTTTTTGAGGCACCTTGATTGATGATTGCTGTGGCTGAAGTCCATTACTCTCTGTTATTATGTACATAGATTAGACAGCGGTAGGGCATGTTCCTGAAATCATATGGTGCTGGTGCTAGTCCTTTGCGCCAACTCAAGTCCCGCTATCGTGAATGGGACTTGGGTTGGTGTAGAAAATTAGAGCTGGGGCCAAATGGGTTCAGGATCATACTGCTTATCTTTAGAGCCTTCTGACAAAAATGAGATTTTGTTTTAATAGCGTTTTTAAACAGCAGAACTCCATAGCTTACTAAGTCACTATAGTTGAGTCCTGAAAAGAATTAAGCATCTAAGAGGGCAGTCCGTGTGTGCGCCGCAGGGGAGCTGGGGCACACACCGATTTACACACACACACACATACCCCCCCGCATCCCAACGCATGGAGCAACGGCCATTTTGGCCAATTGTTCCGTGCACAGGTGATGGCTGGAGGTGGGTGGGACATGCATGTTTTGCAGGAGCGTGTGCAAGATTTCACTCCATATGGGTAATCCCACTGATGAGATGGTCTGAGATTATCATTTCAGTAGGACTACGCATATAAGTAAATTTACTCCTATGCAAACTCAGACCTTTAGGTCTTTGTAAATATAATATCGTGTGATAACTTGTATAACTGATCATTTTTAAAATAAAGATATAACAATCAATATGTTTCTAACGTTCACGTTGTTCACATTCATTCACTATTTTCTCTTTTCCATTAAACACATTTAATAACTAATTTTCACAGTCACCTTAAAAGCAATAATTCAGATGTCTATTAGAGTACAATTAATTTATTTCTAATACGCAGCAATCCACAAGTCCCAACTAACACCTGATTTGCCTATTTAAATTTCCTCCCTGTTTTTCTACTGTTCATTCAATCTTGGATGATCCTGGCAGGGGAAAGAGGTATGTGGCTAACCTGAATGAAACGAGTCACCCCTTGTCATATTTCGTGCATGCCCTCTCTCAATGCCATGTTTCCCAATGGGATTTTACCTGGGTGACCCTCCTCCCCCTTGCTTTGTAACTTTGATCCAAGGAATGTAACAGCAACTTCAGAGGAACTGCTTGTGGAATTGGTAGCCCTACCCAGCAGCATAAATGGGGTGGGGGGGTAGTCGTTACCCAGTCTGTGCATGTAGCCATGGCAATATTTTACAAGCACTGCAGTTACATCCCAATATAACCCCCCTACCTGCCTGGATTCTTTCCTAAGACTGTTGTTTACCTATGTTGTTCTGGACCTACCTGATTGATAGTACACCCTGGTGATAATAGAAAACAAGCAATGAACACTTGGCTAGGATGACAATAGCTTTCCTATTATTTTGTCCGTATATGTATTGTTCTGGATATACAGTATTTATATATAGAGAGAGAACATACAGTGGGGAGGAGTGAAATAAAAGTCATTTTCATGTAGCCAGAAGTTAGCTGTCTAACTTGAAAATGTGAGTTGTGGTAGAATTTATAAAGAAAATGTTTATCTTATTCCACTCCTCGCCATCATGTGTTGTGGAGCTCTTACTTTGTTTTTTGTTTTTGGGGTTTGTTTGTTTTTCATTAAGAGGTTGGGCAAGTGGCTAGATGCTGAACTCTGTTGTGCCAGGAATATCCATTAAAAGTCGACCATATTAAGAACATAAAGACTGCTGTACTGGGTCCAACCCATGATCCATCTAATCCAGCATCCTTTCTCAAACAGTGGCCATCATTGGTTGCAACAGGATAATGATCCATGCCCTGCTATTCACTCCCAGCCCCAACAGTCAGAGGTGAAAATATGTTTCATGGTTTGGGCATTGCAAGGCTTTCATCAAATACTGGCCGCTTCTAGTCATGGTAGCCAAAACACAATGGAAACTATCTCTCTAGTTTGTATCATGATCTGAAAGGCTGAAATTGAACCCTTTGCAGTAGGGCAGCAAATCTTGACTTAAGTACTAGGACTTAAATGATGTGTAGGTCATGCATTTTCCATCTGCATAGGGTCGAATTTCACCTCAAGTGAGAGAGATCAGTATGTTGAATGATCTTCCTCACTCAAAGTGATCTTCCTCACCTCTTCAACCACTCACAAGTTTGAATGTCATGTCTTATGTCTTGACTTCAGGAGTTGTCCTAAAATATATCCAGATTGTATCCCTGCAGTTGTTACAAGAGTGAAATAGATGGCCTTTGAGGTCCTTCCCAACCCAACAACGATCCTATGACTTTGAGACATTTGCTGCATAATTCCAAAATCCACAGCAAAGACACTTTACTGCAATTCTTTTTATATATTTTCTTTTAGCAGCTTTGGCCCCGATCCAAGGTCCTTGTGTGTGCCTTGGGTGCACGCTTGGACCGCAACTGCAATTGTGTGCAAGTACACATAGTGCATGTACAGGAAAGTTCCCTGACACCCCCAACCCCACCATCCTGACCGCCACCATGGCGGCCATTTCAGACCCACTTTCTACATCGCCCACTGAAGAGATTCTGAGATCAAGAGCATTTGCTAGTTCTGCAACTCGGTCCTCGGAAAACACCAAGGACCAATGTATCCGCCTCATATTTTCCAGGGTCCAAAGTTCCAAGGATGGGGCCCCGAAGTTTCAGTCCTCAGAAAACCTTGGCCAAGTGCAGGCGCCAAACCCTGCTTCCCCTTTCTTGGCCCCCACTGTCCAGGGAGAAAATAGGACAGCGGGGGCCAGGGAAGGGGGGAGGGGGCCTAACGGAGGCTCAGGGGTAGGATGCTTAAGGGGGTGGGGGCCTAGTGGGGGGTCAGATATAATATAGTCTGCCAACACATGGCTTCCTCCGAGGCTGAGCAAGTTTTAAAAAAGGAGAAAACCTGGGCATGGTCAGGATGCTGCTGGCGCCATCTTGGAAAGGTCTGAGCATGCTCAAAAGGGACCTTTCAGCCCTTCTGAGCATCCCCAGCTTTTGTTGTTGCTTTTTTAAAACTTACCTGGCCCTGAAGGAAGGCACACATCACCAGACTCCCTCCGGAGGATAGTACTCTACCCCTGAGTCCTGCTAGGCCCCTCCCCCCACACTCCCTTTGGCCCCCTCCTCGCCCCCGCCTTCAGAAACTGACCACATATTCTCTGAGGGTCCTGGGACTGGCACAAACATTCTGGACTAGTTCTCGGGCCCTCAGAAATACTCACAAATATATATACTCACAAATACTCCTATATATATAGGAGCTGGATTGGTTGGTTGGTTGGTTGGTTTATAGGTCTAATTTCAGTGGGCAAATGCTAGGGCAATATATATATTGCTGCCCTAGCATTTGCCCACTGAAATTAGACCTATAAACCAATCAATCAATCAATCAGTCAATAAGGGCACAATCCAGGTCCTATTGAAGTCAATGCCTCAGCTCCCATTGATTTCAATAGCAGCTGGATTGCACTCTAAAGAAATTTAAAAAATCATGCCACAAGTATAACACAAACATCAGTCACTACCATATGAAAAACAAAATTGGAAAAAATATTATTTCGTCGTGTGTGGGAAGGCAAAAAATACAATAGAAAAGTTGAAGAAATGACAAGCATGTACCTGTCTTTGCAACATGGACACTTATATCCATGCCATCATGTTATTTGCCTCAACGAACATATGCAAACTTTATCGTTTTGCACAAGAGCAAATGAACTTAAATGGTATAAATGTTAGCCCTCTTGGAACGTTAAATATGCCACTTCTCTCTCTATGTATATGTATGTATATGTATACATGTATTTTAATTCTTTGAAAATATACATATATACATCTGTAGTTGTGTGTAAGAGAAAACATTCTGGGTGTGTTTGCGTAGCGAGCACACTTCCTTTTCTTTAAGTCCTCCTTGAAACCACACAGGTAAGTAGATGGTACCTGAATTTTACAGTCAACAGTGAGGTTGCTGAGCAATGAGAGGTTACTTTTCTTCTTTCAAAACCAAAACCAAACAAAATTGATGTACTGTGAATGCAGAAGAAAAATTCTGGCAAGAGTTGACAGATGTACTAAGATGGATTTTCAGTGTTCCAGCAGATTGTTGTCAGAAATGACTACCATACATTTCTGGTTAACTTCTTGAGCCCTCACCTTTTTCCCCCCTGACTCAAGAAAACAGGTTTTGAACTGAAGGATTCTGAAGTAACTATCTTGACATTGGTTCGAAAATTATTCTCGCGCTTCCTTCTGAATATTGATTTGATTTGATTTTTTTGTTCATCCTCCATGGACAGAGTTTATAACAGGACTCCTCCCAACCAGACCAGACCATCCAGTAGTATTGTCAAGGAGACAGTATTTTATTATGCTAAAACTGATGAAATAGTAAAAACAAATTCAGTAGGGCAGGAACACACTCAGGCAAATTCAGACTATAAAAATGTGGCCATCTTATTCCAAAGGGATACTGTCAACCACCATACCTTGAATATTTATTTATTTTTACCTTTGGGAGAAAGTGGAAGCAGACACAAGAGAGAAGAGCTTTTTCTTCCCACCATCTCTGCAGATGATCTTGCCATTCGACCTATTTCTCCAAATAATCCAGTTTGCCGTATTGGTGAGATTCAGCAAAACAGCATATTCCAAATTTGCCATTCCTTTGGGTGTTTTGCTTAATGCCCCAGGTGTTGAAATCATCAGAAGCCTGGCACCCAATTAGGAACTTTTTCCACGAGCCACAGACCCACGGGTTTCCTGGTAAACGTGATAATGACTTGCTCATGTAAATGCCTCTCACTCAAGCTATCTGGGAAAACTCCCAAATTAGCAGAACCTCAATATCGAGGTTTTACTGATCCGCATTTTAAATCTCCCACGCACTCTCCCCACCTGCCCTGACAAACAGCTAATGTGGGAGGGGGCCCAGAGCAGTGTGCCGTGCACGCTCTCCCTGACTGCCCGACAAACAGCTGTTTGACGGGACGTGCTAAACTGCTCCCCCATCATTGTGACGGGAGTGGGCTGCTTGTTCAAAGCCACTCCCCCTGCCTCGTTCATCTGGGGGGATCGCGGGAGTCTTTCAAACCCACAAAATCCCCCCGCTCATCAAAAAATGCCCTTTAAAAACAAAGTCAGTTTCAAGCTTTCACGGCTGCAAGGCAGAAAAACTTCAAAGCAGGACTGCCATCTCGTCAAAAGACTCAGAAACCAGAAGACCTATAAAAAGAATCCAAACTTTCTCACTTAAAAAAAATGAGTCTGGAGGGGAAACAGGTACCTGATTTTATACCCATGGGTAATACCTGTGTTTCCAGGTCCCATTTTGGGTATCCAAATTGATACCTGAATACTGTTTGAGTACTCAAAAAAAATAAAATTGTTACCAGTTGAATGTTGTATCGTTTCTCTCCCTGAATACATCCATTTTACCAAATAAGGATTTAGCTACCTCATATCTTAAAGATCTTACTGTCTTCAACCATAGATGTTGTTCTTTCATGCACGTATGAATGCCCTCCTAACTGCAGTACTTGAGGGATGTTACAGACCAATACCCTTTTCAGAAAGATTTTGCCCTTGTGGTGAGGGGGAGGTTGAAGCAGTTCAGCATGTTTTACTGTATTGTAATGTAGACTATGGGTATTTTTAGACGTTACGAGACCACACTCAACCACAGTTAATACCCTGTGGTGGGGAATGGTCTCGTAACGTCTGAAGGGGGAACGGAAATTCCACCCCCAGATGTTAACCCCCGTCAATCACGGCGGGGAATCACATTCACCACGCGACCGGCAGGGTCGGCCCCGATCGCGTGGTGACTGCGATTCCCCACCGTGATGAAGGGCCCCATCCCATCTGGACGGCTACCACGGCCCGGAATCCGCAGCGGGATTCTGGGCCGTGGTCAATACGGGTGGGCGCTGCGGCCACATTGGCCGCAGCACCCGCCCATCTCCCAAGAGGACGGGCGGCGGGGGAGCGTGGGGGGGCGGGGCCGTGCGGCCGCACGTTGCACCACACAGNTGTATTGTAATGTAGACTATGGGTATTTTTAGACTTTACGAGACCACACTCAACCACAGTTAATACCCTGTGGTGGCAAATGGTCCCGTAACGTCTGTTCGAATCCCACCAGATGTTCACCACAGTGAACCACTGACGGGAGCGTGGGGGGGCGGGGCCGTGCGGCCGCACGTTGCACCACACAGCCCCGCCCCCTCCCTGATTCCCCGCCGGGATCAGCCGGCACGTCTATTGGACATGACGGTGTGATCCCAGCAGGGAATCAGTAGGGTGATTCCATGACGGGGCGAATGCCACCCTGTCACATCTGAAATCACGCTATATGTGCAACTAAGGGATGAGCTTACTTGCCCCATGTTCAAGCCTATCCCTGGCAGACCTGTATGAGACTATCTTCGATTTTTGTTGGGGGATTATGATAAACAGAGATCACTGCTAGTGGCTAGATTTTTGGTCCAAGCAATGAAGATTAGATCCGTATGGATGAGTGATCATGCCTTATCCACATAGGGAGATTTTTTTTCAGGGGCATAGTTTGAGCCACAGTGATCTGTGTAGACTCCTGTAGAATATTTCTATTGTAACTGCCACATTCTTATGTTTTTTTATTTTTCTTTGTCTTTGCTGTACATTAGCTCTAGCAACATATTACTATGCTGCTACTTGGACTGATGATGATGTCCTATCTGTCTATTTGTTACATGTTTGTTTATGCTTACATTTATTTCTGTTTGCCAAGGCCAATGGCCGCGCAATAAAAATTACCTACCTTTTTGAGTACCCAAAATTACCCCCAAAAACTAAATAATGACTCCAGAATTCCCAAAATCCAGGATGAAATCAGGACAAGATTGGTACTTTGAAATATCAGTTGTTGGTAATTTGCGTACCCGATCAAAAAATGGTTTTAGTGCTGAAAAGTACCCAAAATATCTGATTCAATTCAGCCACCGAAAATTCACTAGGGCGGAAAATCAGTCCTCAGTTTTTCTCAGAAAACACCAAGGTACTCAACTCGATTTTCTGAGTTTCAAAAGTTTCGAGGAACGGCCCCCGAAACTTCGGAACTTGGAGAATCCTCGGCCAAGTGCAGGAAAGGAGGCTGTCACTAGGCTTCTTCTTCCCCTTCCTTGGCCCCAGCTGGCCAGGGAGAGAATAGGCCAGTGGGAGCCAGGGAAGGGTAGGGGTGGAGGCCTAGTGGGAGCTGAGAGGTAGAGTACTCCCCTTCTGGACGGGCTCCAGTGACATGTGACTTCCTCTGAACTGGGTAAGTTTTAAAAAAGCAAAAAAGAGCTGGGCATTCTTAGAAGGGCCGAATCTGAGCATGCTCAGACTTTTCCAAGACGACGCTGCCGGTGCCATTTTGGAAAAGGGCTGCACATGCACAGAATGCAGTGACATAAACTTTTTTTAAAAATTATTTTTAATTTTAAAAATAATTTTAAAAACCAGACGGTGTGCTTTACCCCATTGGTTCCATTTCTCCTTCACCAATATACATCTTCTGTAGCGCTGTTTTTAAATGTCTGGCATCTCTTCTAACCCCCACCCACCAGTTTAGTTTTGTTTTTCCTTATCCACTCCCACCTATTTCTGCCGCCTCATTATACCTGCCCTATATTGGCCCAGTTTATATATTTATGACTGGCTAGGCTACATGTCTGAGTAAGAGCCCTGTGTGGTCCAAAGCCTTCCTCATTTTCACCAATGGCAGTTGGTCCAATAAATGATATAATTCAAACCACCTTGTCTCCATCTCTGCACAGAACTTGGATCAGGGCCAATATTTGTAAATAAAAAATAAACACCAATTTCATCTTTTACCAACTCCCTTTGAGGAATCGGTCATCTGACAACGACCTACCCTAGGTTGCCTAGGTGATCGCATCCTCTTTTCTTCTTTCCGTATCTGCATTAGAAGATTGTTGTTGCACTAAATATATTGCTTTAAACACATTTCCTGTCGACAACATCCTGATTCTGAGGGCTTGATGACAACAGCTTTATGTCCGTGTGACTTGAGTGCCAAAAATAAGAGAGAGGAACGTGTAATACCTGTGGAATGGAGTGCCGGATCACAGAAGCCTTTATATGTGCAAGGGAGACCTGCTGGAAAACATGAAAGAGATTCTGCCATTAGCAATCATGTTAATAGAAGGCATATGTGCGCATAGATTATAAGCCATTGCACCCCCCAGACCAGTTAATAACAGGTGGTATTGACCGCACCAGTCTAATATATGCTCAAGAACAATTAATGAGCTGTTATTACCATTGATGTCAATGGCAGAATTTCAGTGCATGTAAGATTGGGCTCCAAGACAAGATTAAGAATCCATCCGGCTCACTCATATCTGCCTGAATCTTCCTTTCTTCCCATTGGCAAAAATACATTTTCCCAATTGACAGTTTCTCTTTCTACGTACACCCGTATTCTCGGTCTTTTCATTTATTTCCATTTTCCGAGTCTAACATGCCTATTTTTCATGTTTCCTTTTCCTGGAAAGTACTAGACGATGTTTCTTAGAGCGATAACCTTAAATCGTTGAGTAGTTTCCTATCACTTAAAAATTACTGTACATGGTCTTATGGAAAGCACCACGCATACTGCATGTTCCCAAACCAGAAGTGATTACTAAACACGCATGCATGCATTCAAAACACATTCACATCTGAATCATGTATGATGTGAATGTCACTTCAGAGAAACCTGTACAGTGAATTTTAAGGATCCATGTGCATGACAATGAGTTACTTCACTGGTATGTTTTGGTTTTCAACTTAAGATGTTTCCCGCTTAAGCAAAGTCCTGGCTTGAGTTTTGATGGGTTTGTCACGGCATCCTGATGCGTCTTGTCACGTTTTTCTAAAATTGGTTAAAACCATAGGTGATTTTGTAGGTGATTCTTCTAAAATTGGTTAAAACTGTAGGAGATATTGATTAAAAGTTGTGATAAGAATTTTTTAATTATTATTATTTTTAGTTTATGCTAGCGATGTTTGAAATATTAATGTATAACCTTTTAGGACAGATTATAAAATCTCATGTCTGTAGCCTTTTAGCTTCATAAGGAACAGCGAATCCAGATAAATTATTTAAACTGTTGGGGGGAATAAACCAGAAAACCAATAAACACAGTGAAGAAACTCCCAAATTTCTATACTTTAAATTAAGAACTAGTTGAACCCTCTGGTAATTAGCATGATTCAAGAAGAATCAAATGAGTTATTGTAAACTGAACAGATGAGCCTTTTTCATGACTGCTGCAGACATTTAGACAGCTTTTACACGAGGCGCTGAAAAAGCACCTCCAAAGATCGCAGGGAGATAAACCTGCGCTGGAGTGTGTGTTTAGACGTTCCCACACGCTACCGAAAACGACGTTGCTCCCATTCTAAGTGGCAGCCACCGAGAACAAGAATAGGTTTGAAGATGCGATGTCGTAAAACCCCTCTAGAGAGTTTTACAATGCCGCTTCTCCAAACCTACGCTTGTTCTCGACGGCAACTGCTTAGAATGGGAGCGACATCACTTCCGGTAGCACGGAAGAACACCTAAACACCCCCTGTGCAGGTTTCTCTCCCTGCGTATCTTTGGAGGTGATTTTTCAGTGCCTCATGTAAAAGTGGTCCTAGAGTACAACTCTGAACCCACATTCATCAAGATACTCCCAGGCCATGCAGACAAAGAGCAGGTGTATAATTTCTGTTCTGTTGGCGCAGTATTCCCGCATTCCAAACCACTGTTCTCTTTACAATAACGCTAGTTTTCCATGGGATGCACTTTGGCTTTTAAGAGTTTCTGACCTGCCATCATGTTCTCTAGTTGAGTAGGACTAATATATTTCTCTGTTATGTTTCTTTTTTTTTTCCTACCACATGGAAAGGCCTTTGCATGGTGGTCGGACTTAATGGTTGAACACGCGGAAACGTTCCTCTCGTTGTTTGCAGTGGATATGGATGCTGCGTTAGAGGTGCAGCCTCCGGACACGTGGGACAGCTTCCCACTCTTTCAGCTCCTAAACGATTTCCTCCGGAGCGACTGTATGTATTCCTGTTTTGACTGTTTCCTTTTCTAATAGGGTTTATCGTCTGGGTTATCGATATTGGCTGCAATCAATTTACTCCACAGTAGCCCTGGAGTCTTCAGTGGGGCTACTCTGGAGTAAGCGTTTTTGTAGATGGCCTTGATTGTTGCCACCTTTTCCAAATATTAGGAGGGGAAAAAAACATATGAGTAGCACTTAAAATCAAGTGATCTTTAATTATTGGTTTAACTCTGTGATAATATTTGGCAAAATAATAGGTTTGTTTTTGCACACACGGGAAGCAATGCCTCTTCTCTTCATATATGAAGGGGTGAGGAATGAAACTTGTATAATACCTCTTTCACCGAGGTACCATGGTGATGAGTGCATTATGCACAGATGGTTAAATGATTAATATTGTTCCATTTATCACGCGTTTCTTTTGTGCTGTATATGTTGACTGCCTTACACAAAATGTGGACTAAAGCAGAGTCCCCACTCCCCAGCCTTGAAGGTTTTAATGAAATAAAGGAAGGGTGAAGTTTTCCAAAAGTTTATAAGTGATTTAGGCACCTGAGCCCCATTCTCCGAAGTGACTTAGGCACCTGGGGTAGGTACACACGCCAGCTTGTACTGGTTTAACTTGTATTAGTTTTAATAGGGAACCAACCTTCCTCCATCCACATGGGACTCTTGCAACCCTCCTTGTTATCCAAATGTTAGTGTCACACAAATCCACACACACAAATGAAACCAGTTTAAGCTGAACCAATTTAAGTTGATTCCGGGACCATCCTGACTCAACTGGTTTAAGTAGGGATGACCAGGGTCTTACAGATGGAGTTGGGGAGAGGCAATACAGAGGTGGCACTGCGTTTTTTGGGGTGCATCCCAAGTGGGGAGGGAGGAAAGTACCAAATAGGAAGACCCGGGGGACACATTGTCTTTGGCTTTGAATGGAAGGCACAGGGACGTGTGTGTGATGTAGCATTAAACTGGTATGAGAGGGCAGTGTAGACCTCTGATTCTCAAAGTTGTGGGAGCATGGAAGGTTTTGGGCAGAGGGTGAGAAGGAACACAAACATCAGTCACCTAGTTCCTTTCTGACTGTTAGATGGAATCTCAAAAATAATAGGGTGGCAAGGAGCAGGAAGGAGAGTCCAAGAACAAGGAGGAGAGGGAGGTGAAGTAATAGCAGGGGGAGAAGAGGGGGAGGAAAAGAGGTAATGAGGGTGGGTGGGTGCTGAGTTAGTGTGTCTGTTATCACCGACAAGTGTAAGGGGGAGCATGCATCAAAAACGTTTGAGAACCACAGATGTAGACCAGTCCTGTGGAGCCCATGTCACAATAAAAGCTTCCTAAATCACTTAGAATCCTTTGACCTTTCCGTTTGGCTTTATATTAAACTTAAATAAAATGAATTAAGCCATACGATTGTACCAGAAACAAAAGAAATACTAAGAGGCAGAATTGTCCTTGCTAGAAACACTGTACAGATAGACTGTCGACCATTCCTTCACCCCCACCCCCCTTTTGTTGTCATGCATGGATTTTGGATGTAGGTTGGGGTTCGCTTAAGTTGTTACCATTGGCCTAAATCTACTGCCTCCGAAGTCAACAGGAGTTTGGCCATTGACTTCAGATGAACCGTGGTTTAGCCTTTGATGAGCCTTCCTGGCCTGTTTTCCCATTGTAGGATCAGGGCTTTGGCTAGTTTTTGGGTGAGCTGCAGAGTGAGTTCTGGATGCCTTCTAGAACCAATAATAACTTGTCTAAGATCCAAAGACCTCAAGTATTATACATCTAATGAACAACTGATTTCCCTGCCTACAAGGGTGCTGATGTGTAGGATGCTAATTTTTTCTTGAAGAGTTTTGTAAGCCAGAAATGATACATCCCATTTTTAAAATGATTTCATTGGTATAAATAAGGCCCTTTTCACACAAGACGCCCCCACCCATCTCCATGCAGTTTCAAGGGTGGAGGCACCTGTGTGAAAGCCGTGGTGGATGGGTGTGGGTGCATGCGTGCTCCCACCCTCCACCCACCTCCACCCATCTAAACCCATCACCCACACATAGAGCAATGGGCTCCAATGCCCGATGCTCCGTTGGTGGAGATGGGTGTGCACCCGTGGGAACAGGTGCGCACCCATCCCCCCCACCCACCACGGTCTGTTTAAAAACGGTCTATGTGTTAAACTAGAGCTGAAATGGGTACCCAGTTTGTTACCCAAGGTTAATACCCACATTTTTGAGTATTCTAATCGGTATCCAGATATCATTCAAGTATTTAAAAAAAAAAAAAAAAGATTTTGGTTACCCATTTTTCAAGAATTCAGAATTATCTAAATAATTATAAAACCAAAATAATACCCCCCCAAAAAAAATCCCCAACATTGGGTTAAAATCAGTATTTTGCTGTGTCAGTATTTTGGCATTTTGCTACTCTGGGTACTTGACTGAAAACCAGTTCAGACACCGATTAATACCTGAAAATTTTGGGTTAATTCGGGTACCAGAAATTTGATGGGTATAACCCATTTTTGCAGATACTTGTTTTCGCTTTAGTGTTGACCTAAAGGAGAAGAGTCACCTTTTACCTTGTTCTGCAGTTTTTATATTTGATTTCACCACAAGGATTTTGCCAGCTAAGTGCAGACCCTCACCCTGTTTTTAGCCATAATGTTCACTGTGTAATAAAATGCCACCAATTGTGGGATTCTATTCAATAGTTTCTTACTATACTTTTATTTATGTATTCTAGATAATTTGTGCAATGGAAAATTCCACAAACACCTTCAAGACCTGTTTGCTCCACTTGTTGTTAGATATGTCGATCTGATGGAGTCCTCAATTGCACAATCAATTCACAGGGGCTTTGAGCGGGAGTCATGGGAGCCAGTAAAGTAAGGAAACCTCCTTTGATACAATCGGAGTTTGGGTTCAAGTGGATGCAGACTCGTACAGAGATGAAATTGCAAAACGCTAGACTGGATGTTCTGCAAATACTTTATATTTTCTAGTTCTGTGCTAAAAGTATCAGGCTGAACTTCTTAAGGGTTTGAAAGGTTTACAAAAGAAACAATATGTGCTTTCAGTATATTATACAATGCCAACTTGCCTTTGACCATTTAGACCCATGATCTACAAACCGGTTACTCCACAAACTGCTTGCTCTGAAGTAGTCCCATAGAAGTCCGTAGAAGGGGTTGGTGTTTTGTGGATCACAGCTTACAGTTGGAATTGGAACTAGGAAGAAGGGGGGGGCGAGGACTTCTGAAATCTTCTCATTTTTTGACTTTTTATATCTTTATTGTCCCAGTCTAAAAAGCCCCTTCCAGCATTGAGATCAAACTGATTTTTTTTTTCCATAATGAAAACCTTGCTTTTACTGTGTTGGGTTCAGTCCTGTACCTCAGATGGATCACTATTGCCCTTTTCAATTTCCACCTGTCCTGTGAAGCAGTCATGCAGAGAAGCTCTTTGTTGGTCACACGTTAATTGTTTTCACCACATTCTTAGACAGGTCACCAGTATAAGGGAGAGACCGCAGTCGAGTTTCAGATATGAACATTTTTAATCCAGGTTGAGGAGATCCTGAAATCACCTCCTATAACAGGGAACAGAGGGTCACATATTGGGTGACAATAAATGTGACAGAGACCCAGCTATGACCCTTCTGGGCCAGAGACTCACCATCACATCCGTTTCCAGGTCACCAGATGTGGGTCCGCTGCTGCCCCGACCCATGTAAGTGGCTGGCCTAAAACTTGGTCCCCTGGACGATCCCAGGCCGAGGTCTGCCCAGGCGGACCGTAGCAGGCCAGCGTGTCTGTTTCCAGCCGGGCCCGCCATGCCAACCACCATGGCAGCCTGTCATGGTGAGGGCCGGGTGCTGGGGAAACGTCAATGGCAGGACTGCCTGGCCACACATTTGTTCTGTTCCCCCACTCTACTAGGGTCAGGGGAATGCTCTTCAGCCAGCCCAGTCAGGTGTACGTCAGTTCCGTGCCCAGACCTGACTCTACCAGCTGCACGTTTATTGTCACCCATTCTCAAAGTAAAATCAGTGCCGAAAATTAAGAAAGACTTCAACAGAGTCCGATAGCAGCCATCTAAAACTAACAGGTTTATATAAAAAAAAGTCATGAAAGAGGCCAGGTTTTTAGTTGACAGTTCTCTCAGGCTATAAATTTATCAAATTTATCTAAACCAAAATGTATTTAATTGAATTATTTGATGTATTGTTAAATACTAGTTCATGCTCCAAAGGTTATGAGGGAAATGTCCCAGTAACCTTGCTAATATGATTTAAAAGGGTTAGACTTGTGTCATGCCAACAGGATGATATCCAGGAGAGGGAATGGTTAAAAGTGTGATTTTATTTTACTCTGTAACCCAGTTTCTATTTCCAGTGTTTTCCCCTATCAAATGCATCTATGAAACAAAGTTATATTCTGGCAGTCCAGACTTCAAACTGAGCCCAGAACCAAAGCACCTTTTCTTCACATACGTTATAATCAGGAGGAAAGACTCAGTCCTAAATCAGACCTCTAGAGTTTTCATTTCTTGTGGGGCTGTCGAGTTAAAAATGACTGACGCTTAGGGTGTTAACACATGTTATGCTGCCTTGCTGGTGGGCCAACCTGAGATGGGGAGAAAAACCCCCACGGACACGGTTCAGACTGGGTTGGACCATAAACAAGCGTACCAGCAGCCAGGGAGGGTAGGGAGCTGCACAAATGTGCAGTTGGCTGGCTCCAGCCATGCATTGTACCCAGAGCCCGACACACCACCATGACAGGCAACCATCACGGCCAGTGATGACTGCGGTGGTAGGGGCTGGGTTACAGCAGGCCACAACAAATATGATAGCCCACTGGGGCCTACTTTGGCCCGATAGGGCAGACTTTGGGTGTCTTCAGACGTTACGAGATCACGGTGAACCACGGTGAATCCCCTGTGGTGGCCGTGAGTCCTGTAATGTCTGTTTGCTCCCCGCCAGATGTTCACCACAGTGAATCACTAGCGGGGATCAAAATAACCACAGTTCTGGACCTCCGGCTGCCCGGAGGTCCAGAATCATGGTTAGATTGGCCATGATCCGGGATGGGCCAAAAGTAACGTCTGTTACATTTGGCCCATCCCAGATCATGGTCCTGACCATGGGACGGGATCGGGTGCAGCAGCCGGATTGGCCGCTGCACCTGCCCGTCTCCCAGAGGGCGGGCGCCCAGGGGAGCATGGGGGGCAGGGCTGTGCGGTCGCGTCGCACAGCCCCGCCCCCTCCCCGATCCCCAGTAGGAATCAGGCCGGCACGTCTAAAGGACGGCTGGACTGATTCCTGACCGGGATCCGAAACGAATCCTGGTCCATGGTTCAGCGTGGGCCTCTGGGCCCATCACATCTGAAATTACCCTTTATCCCAGGCTAGCCGCCGACACTGCCCGGGGCAATCCCATGTCAGCATCTGGCAGCACCTACACAAAAGTGCAGGTGAGATCTGAGCTAAAGTGTGACAGAGTGGGCCAGAGCAGCCCACCGTCACATTTGTTAACACCCTTAGTATGCACTTATATCCACGATGTGTAAGAACAAATGGATCCCGGGTAACCTTCTTGTTGCTGTTGGGGTCCTGACGTTGTAGCTGAAACAAGTACCTGGGCAAACCTATCCAATTTCTGGTACTCAACTCGATCCGCTGCCCGCAGATGCTACTTGGTACCTGAGCCCATTTTTAGACGTGCCTTAATTTTTGTGGACTTCAAAGTCTGCGTTCAGAAACCTCGCACGGGGGGGAGTTTAGATGTGCCTTCCTCTGCTGGAAGTTGCCAGACCACCATTAGAAACAGTGGCACTGGCCGGCTTGCGCATTCTCTTCAAAACTAGATTTGTCAAACCTCGATATCGAGGTTTGACAAATCCGTGTTCCAATTTCTGGTGGCCAAAGGCATGTCCAAACTCCCCCTGCGTAAGGTTTCTGAACGCGAACTTTGAAGTACACAAAAATTAAGTCATGTCTAAAAGCGCCCTGATGGGTTACGCCCCAGGTCCCAATTTTCCAAATTCTGGTACCATTTTTTCTAGTTTACAACCTTTTTTTTTTTTTGCTGTTTTCCTGAACTGATTCACCAACTGGCAGTCGGTAAATCAGTACCGATAATTCCCAATTTTCTTGGATAATCAGGTATCGTATTGGCACCTGGGCTAGTCTGTTAAGTAGCTGGCAATGTGCCCAAAATCGTGGGTCTTGCCCGCAGGTAATATATTGGATACCCGTTTCAGCTTTACGCAGTCCTAATAACATCTAAAGCCACTAGCGTTTATTTCTGTTAATAGAAATACGATGTGACTCTGAATACATGCAGAAAATTAAGTCAGAAGGTGCCATTGGGTGGAAACAGCCCTGTCACTGGCACGCCGGCTACCCAAACTAAGGAGGGGCAGCCTCCCCTGGCCAGGTCAGGACACTGAATGGACATGAGCCCAACTTGGCTGGCCAACAAACTCTTCCCCCATCCCACCCCCAGTGGAAGAAGAGAACAAATGCACAGGCGGGTGGCCCCACCACCGGAGGTGCCCCTTGCTCCCCACCCCTGCCTTGCTCCCCACCCCTTGCCATGATGGGCAGCCATGGTGGCTAATCATGGGCAGCCATGACTACTGGCCATGGCAGCCCCCAATCCCCGGCAGGGGGTGGTAGGGATGGGCGAACAGATCGCGGTTCGGGTTCGGTTTGTTCTGTATGTTCGGGTTCGGGTTCGAGTTCAGTCGTCCGAACAGGCCGAGTTCGGGCCGAACTCCCGAACCGCGTTCGCCCATCCCTAGGGGATGGCAGTGGGAGCAGACACATGGGTTTATGTTGGTCTCCCTGTGCTGCCCTTGGCCCAGACTGTGGGCCCAGGATCTTCTGGATGGACCACATCTGGGACAGCCACCCACCTGTGCCAGGGCAGTAGCAGGCTCACATCTGGCACACATCAAGCACACATCTGGCAGCCCGAAAACTCATGTGACGTTGAGGCCTTTTTTCATCCATTTTCCCTTACTTTTTTACACATTTTTGCATGGCCACAGATAGCTGTACTTTACTGCTGTATTTTACTGCACTGTGTTCATCTTGACTAGCTCGATAAGTGAATGCAATTATGTCATGAGGCTATACACCTAAACTACACAGCTGATAAATAATATATACTTATTATTTTACTTATTTTATATTAAATCAGCTGGATATTTTCCTCTGATCAACTTTGACTTGCCTGTCTTTTCATTTCAACATCCTTGTTATTGGAAGACTACGGCAAGAATATTTTGAAATGCTGGATTTTAGATGCGGAGTTGAACCTCTGTTTTGAAAACAGTTTCGGGCATTTCCAGTGCACTGAAGCTATTTTATCTCACTGTAGCCTTCATAGTTATAAAAAGTACTTTAAAAAAAAAAAGAGGCTCTTCTATTTCACTTGAACCACTGACGTTCATTAATGGACACTGTGATTCTTTTATTTACTGCTGTTCTATGTACTAACTAGCATCTATCTTATATGGTGCCAGAAACACAGCAAATTTTTAATTTGGCAAAGACTACATATCTTTGTCTTACGAAGACTGCTCATCAAAAGCTGGGGAACCTTTGTATGTCTTTTTTTGAGAAGAGAATATTCTGTTTTTGCTTCACAAACAAAACTATGAGTTTGCTCATGATTGGTTTATTTATTTAGTTTTCAATTTAATACCCCGCCCCTCCTGCCATCAGGCAACCCAGGGCGACTTACATAAGAACACAAATAAAATTCAGTATAAAAC
>QEPC01006549.1:1334219-1398161 GCA_003113815.1 Sphenodon punctatus | reverse complement strand
CTGCGGGACACCACACGAGAGGTCTCGATACGGACTGCCGGTTGCTCCGTGGGTGGGGGTAGGTGGAGATGGGTGTTGGCCGGAAGCAAACACTCACCAACACCCACCGAAAGTGGCGTTTACACAGACGCCCCCACCCATCTCCACCCAGGGTAATGTTCCCCACCCACCGGCCAACACCCATCTCCACCCAGAGGAAGAGGCATCATGTGAAGGAGGCATCATGTGTGCACAGGGCCCATAGTGATTGACTGCAGTGATGCCCTGCAACATGTATAATAAAATGTAACACCCATTTTATGGGTGTTAGAGCGTCTGTGTAAAAAGGGCCGAGGTGTGCAGAAGACACCCTCTACCCTTTTCGTTTTTGTTTTTGTTTTGTTTTTAAAAAAAACATTGAGGGGGTTTCATAAACAACCCTACCATTTTTGTCTTTTTCCATTGATTAAAAATTAATTTTAAAAAATCACCGCGCATGTGCAAAATGGCCACCAGGCCGTTCTGGGCATGTGCAGTCCTTTTCCAAAATGGCACCCATGCGGTGAATTGTTTAAAAATCACAATGATTAAAACCCATTGTTTTAATAATGGACCTTTCTGTGCTCATTCTTGCAACCTGGGCTAACGCATATGGCTGTTATTTTCTTGCTGAACAGTGGGCACCTTACAGTTTTTTTCATTTCATTTTCATTTCATTTATTATTTCTATACCGCCCCTCTCGCTGATCACGACTCGAAGCAGTTTACAAAATATTTTTAAATATAAAATACAATAAATGAAATAACATAATACATAGTCAAAATATAGTTCCATCAACACAGTAACAGTTCCATCAACACATATAAATACATTATCCCTAGGACAGAAAAATACATTCCCATATTTCCCACCTCCACCCCACTCTATACCCCCCGGACGTCTCTCTCACCGGGGTACCATTCCACCCCTCTCCAAAAGTTTTGCACCCCTCCTCTCACTAGAGGTGCCAAGACCCCCTCCCTAACCCATTCCCCTTTCACCCCCTGCTCTCACCAGGGAGCGAAAGCTATCACCCCATAACCCACCCACCAATTCATGAGGCTACTGATTACCCAACCAAAAGCACCCCCTAACAAAAATCGCTGCCTCCCATCAAAACCTCCCCCACCATCCTCAAGCCCTCTCCAAAGCCCCCACTTAGGGCATGCCCCTTCGTAGCGTGCCCCCACGTTGCTCTTCAAGTGGTTGGTCAGGGTGGGGGAATCCCTAGCCCCATCTCCAAGGTGGAAGATTATGCAAATGTAAGATCAATTAATAAACAACAACAAAAAACTTCACTGTAAAACATTGGCCATTTTTACACAAATTCCCCTCCCCCCCCATGCTCAGTGTTCGGGCAGGTGTGTGGAGGGGGGGCGTCCGTGTAAATGGGTGCCGGTGGGTGGGTGGGTGTTCGCTCGGTGTTTGTCTGTGTGAACACCACGGGTGATGGGTGGGGGTGCGTGCACACTCCTGTGCAACACCCACCTCCATCCATCACCCACCCACCTCCCACCAGAAAACCCAAGGAGGCTCCGTGGGTGGGTGTCCGTGTAAAAGGACACCCACACATCTCCACACACCGTGGCAAAACACCCATCCCCCCCACCCGCCTCCATCCGTGTAAAAAGGGCCAATTACACAAATCATCTACTCCAAAGTACTCCCATAAAGTACCCTCACCTCACACAATTAGCGAGGGACATTTTTATGGTGAATTGCTGGTCACAGGTATGATTACCACTCCTCTGGGTTTCACACAGAGTTACGTCCTGTCTGGGCTCCCAGTAAAATTCCTGTTTTCCCGGATTATCCAGGGCACCCCTTGGTCATTATTATTTTTTTCAGAAGGGTGGGGTGACATGGGAATGCAGTGGGGTGAAGCAGCTCTGCTACCCCTTTCCTGGTGTGCCTGCATCCCTGAAAAGCATCATGAAGTCACCAGCCTCTGGAGAGGTCATAGCCACGTCACAAGGGGCAGCAGAATCCCTTTGCCTCACCTTTTCGAGTCAATCCTTCTAGGAAGGTGACAGTCCTATGGGCAGTTTGCCAGTGGGGATTGTGGAGGGCTAACAGCTCTAAGGGCCAAAGCTTCCTGACTTTTATAGGTTTGAGAAAAGAATGATATATTTATTATATATTTATTTATATATATTTATTTATTATTTTATTATTTATTATAAAGATTTATTAGTTACCCCATATGCCTACGGCATCTCGGGGCGATGTACAAGCAAAATAAAAACATTCCTAAAAATAGAAACAATTTTTTTAAAAACACACATAATTTTAAAACCTCAAAAACAGGGTTAGGCAAAATAAATGAAAAAAGAAATAAGAAAGAAATAAGGGTAGGGAAGAGCTAAAAACCCTAAACCCCCCTTCCCCAAAGGCCTGGGCAAACAGCCAGGTTTTACAAGCCCGCTGGAATGTTAAAAGGCTTGGGGCCAGGCGAGGGAGGGAGTTCCAAAGACGCGGCCCGGACACCGAGAATGCCCTCTCCATTGTGGCCCCCCACTTGACAAGGAGGACCTCCAAGAAGGCACCCCCAGCACACCGAAGGAACCGCTCTGGGGCACAGAGGGCAAGGCGGTCCCTGATGGGCCGTAACCTTCACAACGCAGGTTTTTGTATATTAATTTCTTAGGTTTTTATTGTTGTTTTTTTAATTCCTTGAAGACAAAATGAGGAAGAGGAAATAGATCCTGCACAGGGAGAAGGGGGGGCTCTGTGAGGAGACAGCACACACAGCATTCACAGAACACTAAGACCACATTAAACACACACTAGCCACACAAACGGAAGATACAATTCCCTTACAATACAAAACAGAGCACGCAACACAATGGCTACAATCCTGTGTGGGCACAATGCAATCCCTATGGAGATGCGTGAACTTTGCATGCGTGTGTGCACACGCAGGATGCACGCATGGGATTGGCCCAATTGACTACACAAAAACAACCCTTGGCACATTGGTCACAGACAGAGCACACTTGATCTAGATTAGTCACACACAATTAGTCCACACTAATGGAATGCTCAGCACACTGGGAAGACACCAGCCGCACACAAAGACTGCACGTGAGCCGCACAAACAGAGCACATCAGACAATACCTGGATTCTAGTCACAAAAGCAGGATGCTGCACAGCATACTAGCCAGACACTTACTGTACAAACCAAAGACACAGCACTTGAGAACACACGACATATTAACCACCTGCACAAAATAGTCTGGAAACTGCACATGTTTGCTGAGTTGTGTACATAGCAGTCACCAGGCCAGAAAGCTTGTGGCGGTTTTAAACCCTTTTAGCATAGTAGCTCTCAATAATCTGGATGGTCTGTACTTCCAGGCAAAGGCAGAACAGGCTGGGTCGTCTATGCAGTGTTCAAGGTGTGCCGCAGTAAGGGCCCCGTGTGACCCAAACGTTTGCACACTTTCTCCAACAGACGCTGGACCGATAAAAGCTATAACCCACACTACATTGTCTCCAGGATTGAGACAGAATTCGATGTACACTCCCCTGCCTGAAATCAGGAACTACTCAAATTCACTTAATTTTATCTTTTAATTGATACAGAGTAAGCTACCGCACGCACCAAACCTGCCCCTCTGCGAAATCTCATGTAGCTCAAACCCTACTGCGGTTTGAGAGAACTGTTGGGAATTGATGACATGATGGCCAAGGAAAAAGTTCAGCTGCCGCCAAATGTGAAACCTTCTCCATATTATTTTTTTTAATACTTTTTGGTGAGAATCAAAATGAAAATTCAAGGGACCTCTAAACTACCCTCATGGGGATTTTCACACCACCAGGACTTTTATGATTCATTTTGAGGCTATTCCAGAATGCACCCCAACAATGAAGCGACCATTAGAGAATTAAAACAAATAGCAAGAAAAATTAGCCATTCATATCCAGTATTCCAAATAGATTGGCAGTTATTTGGCCAAAACTGCCAAACCAGAATACCAAATATTGCCTGGCAGTTACCATTTGCTGCATTACCGTTTACCGTATTTCCTCATAACCAATCCAACCCAGAGAGAGGGATGGAGTTTTTAAAAAAAGAGTTAAATGGTAAAGTGGTCAATGTCAGTAAACGGCAATTGGTAATCCGGTTGACTGGTTAGCCTGTGGATACTAGACCACATAGCCGCTATCTGGCAGGACACTGGATAGTAGCGGATACTATCATTCCCCTCTATGCACTACAAGGCTCCTGCTCCTCCACGTTGCAGGCATAGAAAGACAAAGATTTCCGTGAGGGCTGGGTATTCTGCCTCTTTTGTGTATTCTTGGTAGAACTTACATGCTTAAGTTCCTTCACCCCATAACAGGTTGCCTGGCTGGTAGGTGTGGGCAAAATTGATCCGCGAAAACAAAGCCTCACTCATGCTTTCCTGAAACACTGAATATATAAGTTAAATCTGACTGATTTAATATACACAGTCACATGAGGTGAGGGATCATGCCAGCATCTTTTTGCACTCCCTTCTTCGCGCGCTCCAAAATACTTCGCAGCCACCAGGCATTTCAACTTGGGAAGGCAGCAAACAGCTGAGCTCCTCTTGCTCAGCGAGCGTCCAGGTTTAACAGAACAGCCACAGCGGTCCTTAGAGGTGTCCAGATGAAAGGGGGGGGGGGATGCCAAACTCCTCTGAGACCCCCAAATGACCCTACGAAACGTTTTCTGTAATAACGTGGAAGTCACGGCATACCAACCAGGCTGCAAATTGCTAGTATTCAAATTCCAGTCACTCTTTACTGTTAACTATCCCTTCCTGCCTATCTCTCCCTCCCATATCCAGACATCTCAGGGGGACATGTTTTTTGTCTGCGATGGGTTCTGTGGCAAAGGCCGCATGGAATCTGGTCTGAGGAAGAGGATACAAACCACTATTCATTTGGATTACCCCATTTTGGATATTCAGTTCATTTTCTTTTTCTGGGGATGGTTTTCCAGTTACTTTGGCCATTTCAATTAAGATATCCAGTTGATAATCAAATGTCCCAGCCGAAATGACTGAAATAACTGAACAAGGTGGTTATACGAATATTGATTAGGATTAGTGGTGTCCGTTGCTCCGTGGGTGGAGATGGGTGTTGGCCGGAAGCAAACACTCACCAGCACCCACCGAAAGTGGCGTTTACACAGACGCCCCCACCCATCTCCACCCAGGGAAATGCTCCCCACCCACCAGCCAACACCCATCTCCACCCAGAGGAACTGGGTGGAGGCATCATGTGTGCACAGGGCCCATGGTGATTGGCTGCGGTGGCCTGCAACATGTATAATAAAATGTAACACCCATTTTCTGGGTGTTAGAGCATCTGTGTAAAAAGGGCCTAAGTCAATGGCTCAGCTCTAGAGCTGAAACCAATAGATTTTATTTATTTTTTAATTTAGAAATATTGTTTGCATTTTGGTACACCAAATATCTAAATAATTATCTACACCCAAAAAATATTAATCGCTTCACGATTCCAGATATTTGATTCCAAACACTTCACCTACTATTTACTTCACTTCACTTTAGTATTCAGTTATTTGTTACTTTGTTCTGGAACTCTTTCGTGTTACTTTAGGGCTATTTTGTGCTATTCTGGGAATCCTTCAGTGCTATGTAAAAAATGAAACAAAATACCAATATGGCCAAAGTGCCCTGACTAGAGCTGAAACAGGTCCTTAATTTAGTGCCCTCAGCTAATACCCTCATTTTCGAGTAGCACGTTGCATGCTCGGAGGCTACCCAGGTGCTGACTGTGTATTATTTATTTATTTAGTATCAAAATTTGATATCCCACCCCTCCTGCCAAGGCAGCTCGGGGCGGCGTGCAATAAAATATAAGGATAAATACAAATGCAAGAAGAACAGATAAAAAATATACAAAATACTGCAGTCACAAAAACCCCTCCCCAACTCACCCCCTTCCCATCTCCATCACCAAAAGCCTGAATACGCAAAAAATTGGTAATGTCGGTTACCAGTTTATTGATTTTCTGATTACCAATCAGTATATTGGAACAGAAACCAAAAATATCGGGACCAGAAGTTGAAAAATTGGGACTGGAAGTCATCTTTCTGAGACACACACAAAAAAGATAATTAAGTGTCAGAAGTAAAAGAAATCTGTACCGGAAGTCAACATTCCAGGACACTGGGTTCCTGAATGCGGGTCGCAGGTGGGTACCAGTTGGTATCCAGTGTTGTCGAGTCAATTTGGGTACCATTAATTTGACAAGTAAACCGAGTTTTTTGGGTACCCATTGTGGCTCTAGACCTAACCAAAATATCCAGAACAGGCATCCAAATGAGGAGGGAGTGTTTCATCAGAAACTATTTGAACAGAGCAAATTTGAAAGACATGGTTTTCACCACTGATTTTTGTTGAAGTTCTGCCCAGCTCATGTTGATTTTAATGGATGGGGTATTACCCCCCTCCAGTTACAACTCTCCAAAAGAATACTTTACTATTACAGTAGAAACCTTCTCTGGATGCTGTGATCCGGATGCAAAGCATGTCCTGTAGTGAGTCTATATAGGGGGGGTTCTACTGTATTAGAATCTCTTACTAGATGAATATGGGTTTGATTATTTTAGAAGTGTCCTCCTGTTTCCAACCTACAATTTCTGTGGCAGAAATAAAGGCAGACTCAAATACAGTTGAGCGGTGTTGATGCCATTTGCAAGTCTAACCACCTGACAGCAACTGCAAATCAGGTAATTAGATGTGTAAATAAGATCGGTTACCCTGCAAAACTGAAGGCGCAAAATAGGAGACCCCTTTCAGAATACAAGCCTGTGTTAACACTCCATTATGTTACTCTGAAAAAATGAGTTGTGAGATACACTTGCAAAGTATCCAGAGAATAAGAACAATAATGTGTTGGGTAAAACCAGCTTCTGTGTGTGTTCAAAGTAAAGTATATTAGCTGAGCAAGCACGTTATATATGATCATTGATTAGTGTTATTAGTATTATTATGAATATTTTATTAGAACAGAACATAATGTTTTATTCATCTTAAGACCAAAGTGGAATATGTGTTTGATTTAACTTAAAACTAAGTATTTCTTGAATTTTTAGTATTGAAAACAAAAGTTTTTTTTTGTTTGATGTATTTCCCATCAGGCTGACCAATCTGTTGATCTTCGTTCATTTAGCTGCCTTCCATTCCATTCTCTTTTGACTAAGGCAGTATTGATTTCTAGCTGCATATGCCTACCATTTCTAAAGACCTATTTCTTTGTCTATCGTTATGGTCCATGTGTATCACTTTGAAACTGTATTCTTTCAGACAGGTATGCACATGTCAGAACATGTTGCGTGTTTATGTTTGCATAAGAACGTTCGTAGGTATGTCCAGTGGTTCACGAAAAGAATTAAAACAGAGACAGATGCTTCCAGTTAAGACAGCAAAATAAATAGCACAGAAGAGATATCTTTCATCCTATACTATATTATTTCCCCCTAGGCCAGATTGGATTCACAAGGTTAGAATGAAGGAGCAGGTACTATGCCCAGTGGCTTTGTTATGGATTATCGGGACAGTTGCTAACTGAATTCTTGAAACGATACAGCTCAAACATGTTATTACATTGGCAGTTTCCTATCCAATATTGTTGGCAGGATAACATTTAGCTTTGTTTTTCTGCTATGAAAGGGGAAATGTGTTAGAAGATTTACCAGCAGAACTGGAACTCAAAAAATGTCCTTACAACTGCTAGCATAATATTTCCTAGAAAGAGAAGAATAAAGATTTAACAGCTTTGCAGAATGCCAGTTAACACAATGTTTAAAAAAACCAAAACAAAACCAGCTAGCTAGGTGTGAAGAGACCTCCTGAAGCAGAATATTTTGGGACGACCTTTATGTTCGGCCGTAACCCTGACACACTATAGCTGGACAGATTCTTAAGAGTTGACAAACCCCCGCCCCCCCATCCACACCCAAATTGGGTGAACATTGTTGCTGAAGCTCTTTATTGAACTAAAACTTCCCCTCTGGGCAAGGAGTGGTAAACAACTCAACACATCCCCAAAAACCTGCCAGGTCTAGTGGATTATATCTCCAGGCAGACATCATGGTCTCAGGTGTGCCCTCCGGGACCATGACCCCTCTGCATTGGGCTCTTGAGGGAGGAGTGACGAACGGCCATGAACTAGTGCTATCCTGCTTAGTTGTGGTGATGCCGCCAACCTCCTTTGGGGTTAGAAGTGATACCGTGAGTCACACCTCCCAAATCAGCATTAACTCCGACCCACACCTAATAAGGAGGTACCTGCCAATTCATAGTTTCCTTCGTAATTTCCAGTTTCTAGCCAGTCTTACAATGGACCTCCAAGCTGCAACAGAAAGTCGCTCTACTTGAATGTACCCATGAGTTACAAAGCCTGCACATGATGAGTGACAGAATAATTGGGGAGGTGGAAAAGCCCCAGATAAGACCCAGCCAATGGGCCCTATAGGGAAAATCTCCTTTCCATCCCCAAATAAACAGCAACCAGCGCAGCCTATGATTCCAGTTGAAGAGGCTGGGTGGGTGGGTGACTCCCCTCCCTGGTTTCTCACACACACACACACACACACACACACACACACACGTGCCTCTGCCTTATCAGCCTCGTTGGGGAGGGTACATCAGTGCACCCTCTTCCTGTCAAGAAGCATCAATTGGAAGTGTGCAATGTATCTTAACCGCTCCCTGCCCGAAAGCTGCCCTGCCGCACAGCCCTGCCATTTTCTTTCTTTGAGGTATGCAGGAACAAGTTCCCTCCCCACCCCCACAGGAACATACGGGGCAGGGGAATTCTTCAGAGGTAAAATTCTAACGTACAATTCAGAATTTACTGAGTACTTTGTAAGACAATCTTCCAATATGAGTAAGAACTAAGAATTTTATCCTGCAAACCGATGACCCCTCTAGTCGGGCCTAGTGAAATACCTAAGCATTAAATTTAAGTCTATGAGTATTCCTAAGTAAAATTTCAGTCAGGACATCTGGACTTGCCCCTGAAATAAGACAGTTGATAAGACCGCGACAGTGACCCACTGTGGCCTGGACTTCACTTACACGCCTTTGCAACCAGGGTTTGCTCCAGGCCATATCAGCAACTAGCCCAGGTTTTGATCTCAGAAAACCTCTGGGCTAAGGCCCACTCAAAGAGGCCCTGTTCGGGCTGGCAGACATGTCTTGGTCCGGGAGCCACCATGGATGGGGCCAATCCTATGCCCCGCGTGCGCTGCATGCAATCGTGGGACCCGCACAGATCCCGCATGGAGGGGGTTTGGGATTGTGGCCCATTGGGCACAGCAAAGGGGCGGGGATGGCTGGCCACAGATTGGTGTTTCTCTCCTCCCTCCCCGGACCCCGGCCACAGGCATGTTTGTTCTACATCCTGGACTGGACCATGTCCGCCGCAGCTTCCTGACCTGGGCTGGGCTGCTGCCATGCCGTAGTCAAGTGTGTTTTTACCCAGTGAACAACATCCTTGGTTTTATGGTATAATCTACTATAAAGGATTAGGCTATAGAGCTAGAAAGGAACTAGATTTCTGAAACGTATTTCTTTCCGTCAATCAGGTAGCAAAGATGTAAACTCCCCAAAATAGATACCAAAAGTCCACAAAGTTTTTATTTTGCATACAAAATGTCATTGGGATTTTGAATATTGACTTTTCCCCCAAACATACATATCTGGTATTTGTGGGCAGTTTGCAAACCATGAGGACATAGAGTTATCTTACCGTGTGTTATTTATGGAAAGTTCTTTTATTTACATGACGGTGGGGCTGATTCCAAGCCCCACGGAGCCTGTGTGCAGCTGCACACATGCATAAACTGCGCGGACCTCCATTGAGGGCACAGTGACGGTGATCCCATGCCACGCAGATTGCGTGTACGTGATCACGCATGTGCCTGGTTTCCGCAGGACACAATGTGCCCGCAGTGCGGATCCGTGCAGTTTGCATGCGGCTGTGTACACAATCCGCAGGGCATGGTGCTGCGCCCAGACCACAAGCATGCGCGTGCATGGGACACGCGAGGCTTAGGATTGGCCCCATTGTATTTAAATAGAGGAAATCACTTTTGCAAACATACCTTCCATGTTCATTGTGCCTTTTCCTGAATGCTAGTCAACTCATAACTCCCACGACACATTTCTCTGAAATTAACAAACGCCTGGGCAGTGTGCCACATGGCCAGCCCAATCCATGTTGCATTTGAGGAAATGTTCATATGCACACATCATGCTTATTTTCATTGGGAATTGTTCACAATTCTGTTTCCACACTGAAAGTTTACACCAAAACGTTAGCTTGCGGGAACAAGCACTAAAAAGGTGTTTGCCCCTCTATGACGGTTGGGCTCCAGTCTTGCAGTCCAATCTGTACAGGTGTTTGCTTGGGCCTGTATTGAACATCATTGTCAATGGAGCTATACTTGTGCAGATTTAATGACAGGATCAGGACCATACTGCTATGATTGAAAAGGCTCTGGTGGAACATCGTTCCCCTGATTCAAATGAAACATTGGGTGTTTTCAAAGAGATGCGGGGCTGTCCACCTCCGGAGCTTCTCCAGGGGGCACTTCCAAATCTGCCCACTCCCAACCCTGCTGGGATCTGAATCATATGAACGCGGCAGGTTCCCCTGCACGCCTCCCCACCCACCCACACCCTAAAGTTACAGGCTATTGTATCCGCAACGCTATGGTGTTGCCTGGGACAACAGCTGCCTGGAAGTGGAGCAGAAGCGTGGGTCCATGCATTAGATAGACCGCTGCTCCACTTTGAACCGGTGCCCTGGGTTTGGCCATCCCGCTCCACTGGTGATGCTGTGGGATGTTCCAGAGCACCGACGGCAGGGCTGCCGTAAAGTAGACACGACCATCTCTGCTCCTGCTTATTTGTCCCCATCTGAAACCGATAAGCCACCGGGGGGAGTCTGGCACGACTAACACCAGGCAGCCCATCCATCTAAAAACACCCATTGATTTGATATGTGGGGAGAGTAAGGCAAAGGTTTACTGTCTATGCCCTGATGCCAATGCAGAAACCTTTAAAATTCCTGTTAGGTCTCTTAGAGTAGCTATAACATGTCCAATCCATCCAATCTAAGTTATGATGTTGAGCATCCAGCCGTGTTTCCTCGTGATAAACTAAAAAGCTACTTTCTGTGCTTTTGAAATGTTCTCAAGACTTGTAAGTTTTGTTATTTTGTGTGGGTGTTTGAGTAGTCTGTTAATTTGCTACTTCTGTGATGTTTCTTCTTTTGTGTGTTGCTGTTTTTTTAAGTAACTAGCTTTTTTGTATTGCAGACTGCAGAAAAAATTCCTCTTAAGCCTTTCCATGCTCATGCTTCTTTCTGAAATGTTTTGCGTCTGTTTTTTGACTGTCGTCTCGCTGTGAACTTTGCCGATTTGTTTACAAGTGCCACCCGTGCTTCTGCTACATCTGCATTGTCACTGTGATGGTATTTTTTTCTTTCTGTCTGTTTCTTCCGCAGGAATTTAACCAGTAATCTGCCCACTGTGAATCTGCCAAATGTGAACCTCCCAAAAGTTCCAAACCTACCAGTTAACATCCCGCTAGGCATTCCCCAAATGCCTACCTTTGCTGCTCCGTCATGGATGGCTGCTATATATGATTCTGAGTGTGTATTCAGTTCCCATTAGATCTCGTTTAAATCAAAGTCATCTTGGCATGGATATGGGTTGTTTATTTCTGTGCATTATATATAACTTTTAAAAAAGAGTGTCAGAGATAGATAATTAGATGTTTTCGATGATGATAACGAGACAACCGTATGCATTTCTGGCATGCATGCTGTAAGGCACTTTTTATAAATATTGAGAATTTTGTCTTACACCCACTGGGAATCTTGAGTGATTGCCTTGCTTTACAAAAAGGTTTTTCCCAGTCGGATTGTATGAGCTACAAAAGGTACCATGCGAGATGAAATGCTTTAATAAAGAGTGCTCTCATTTTTTCATGGACCAGGTGTAGATCAAAATGCAAAGTTCCACTGAGTTCCTGTTTGACTGGATGGTTGCCTTTCTCTTACTTCGTTTACAATGCTCTAATCCAGAAGTGGGCAAACTGTGGCTCTCGAGAAACATGCGGCTCTTTGGCCCCACTGTGGTAAAAGGATGTGGTTCTCAGGATTAGGAAATTTTGCCCACCCCTGCTGTAATCAAGGGAGGGCATCTACTAATAGGACAGTACTCCACCCTTAGGGTCAATGAGAGTTATGCCATTTAAGTCAATTGACTTTAATTGCAGAGGATTTCACCCTATGTGTTCTTTTTCATGTCACAGGGAACCCTGGTCTATCTGTCGTAGGTACTTGGTCACCATTACTGGAGTATTTGAGCTCCTGGCTATATTTTATTACACAACATCTCTCTGGGGTAGAAAAAAATCCGGTTATCCCTATTATAGAGATAGAAAACTCAGACACAAAGAGACCAAATGACTTGCCGAAGGTCATACAAGAAGTCTCTGGTGAAAGAAAGACTTCAATGTCTGTCTTCCAGTTTGCAACCTAGCTGCCTACCCATTCCTCCTCCTGCCAACTGAATTCTATAACCACTAGGGGTGTGCCCTCTGTGTTGTTTTAATTAGTTACGAAAATGAATGACACCCCATTCGTTTTCGTGACTAATCTTACAAAAACGGATGAATAAGCAAAATTTTAATAATCCAATGAATAATCAAGTCTTTAAAAAAATGCATTCATAAGCAAATTAAAATCATCCCCTCATGTGCAAATAATAGCTGTGAATATGCACAAAATGGCAGCTCTTCCATCCTGCACATGTGTGCGCTTTCCCAAAATGGCTCTGACGCGGCCGGCGCCATTTGAAAAAGGGCTGCGCATGCACTGAACAACCCCACTGGCCTTTTTGCTCATGCAATCATTCTTATTTTTAATAAACGAAACAAAAAAATGAAATGAAAACAACGTAAACTAATGCTTTCTTTATGAAACCTCCTGAAAACAAAGGGGTTTTTTTGTAAACAAAAACTAATACAAAATGAATGATGTGCCTACTGCTCACCCCTAATAACCACCATGACAGCCTTAATATTTAAATGTGTGCATGGGGGATGGGGAGGGCGGAAGTACTTAAAGTAATAATTTTAATTTGTTTGGGAAACAAATGTGTAATTAGCTAGAGATGAGCTTTAGAGCAGAAGCAAATATCTGTGGTGAGTATCGTATCCAATGAGTTCACCCAATTTGAATCATATCTGCTAAAACGGATAATAACCGCTATTCAGTTCTGACTTTGAATATCTGCTTTTGGGTCATTTGACTATTTTGGATCATTTGTTTCAGTTTGGTTATTTGCGTGTTTGGCTATTTGGTTATTTCAGCACTATTAGTGTGGTTGTGTAGGCGCAGTAGCTAAAATGAAGTAACCCAATAACGACAGATTGGAATAACCGAACAACCAACAAAAAACGGACAGGTGAATATCCATTTCAGTTGTGGGTATTATTCAGATAGGCAGATAACTCCCCCGCCCTCCCCTCATGTGCAAATAATAGCTGTGAATATGAAACCACTATTCCTTCCATCCATCAATAATGCACATCTCCCTGCTAAACCAAGCTTCTTAGCTTGTTGAGTGCCCTAAGGTATACCATCTCAATGAAGAGACAGTATAACTGCACTCTTATCAATGTAGCTCATGTGATTTCTGTAATTTTGATGGGGCCCCTGAAGGAATCAGTAGGACTAATCAAGTGCTTAGAGTTAAGCATATTCTTTCATTAAATGCTTTGCTTAACAAGACATAATTTCCCATTGTTGTTGAGGGGACGTGGTGATGGAGAGGAAATTGTGGAGGTCAGTTTTCACAATAAATAATAAACAGCAGGATGTCTCAGGGGTCTGTACCGGGACCAGTGCTCTTTAGGGATGAAATTTTGGTTTTGGTCAGATTCCATTTCCAATGGCATCTGGTCATTCAATCCATTCCAACAAAACAAAGAATGAATGAACATTCCAATTCTTTTTCACTGGAACTGATCAAAACCATTTCGTCCAATTTGCAACGTGGGCTGTGGCCAAAATGACTGTGCGACACGGGCACCGCTAGTTTGAGCTTGCGCATTATGGCTGCTGCCATTTTGTGTGCACGCAAATTGTTCAGAAAGAATTCCAGTTGAAATTTTGATTGCCGTTCCGATTTCACAGGAAATTTCCACAGATCCAGAACAGCCAATTGTGACCCACCCCTAGTTTAACCTATTCATTAATGATCTGGAAAAGGAGGTGGAGTGTGAAGTGGCAGATTTGCACATGATACAAACGTATTAGTTACAGTCAACATAGACCATGAGTAACAGATGATCTCGCAGAATTAAGAGATCTGACATAATCTCACAATAAAATGTTAGGTGAAAATTAATGTTGACATGTGCAAAGTAATGCACATAGGAGAAAATAATTCTAATTATACCTACACAGTGATCTGTTCTAAATTAGGTATCACCAATCAGAAAAAATAAAATAAAGAATCTTGGAGTCCTTGTGGACCGTTGATTGAAAACATTAACTCAATGGGTGTAAGCATACGGATGCGGAGGCTGCACCCCCATCCGCGGTCTGCCGGTGCAGGACACACACACCCCGGACCATAGAGTACAGGCAGATCATTCTATGCTGGCGCCCAGCGCTCGCAATCATATGATGTTGCCCAGGGCAATGGCTGGCCAAAAGCAAATCTGCAGTGTGGGTCCACCGAGAGATGGACAGTAGCTCTGCCTCAGGTGGGTGTCCAAGGTTTGGCCGTCCCCCTCCGGAGGTGGTGCCCCGGGATGTTCCAGAGCACTGCAATTCAGACTGCCCAGGAACAGGCAGAACCTGCTCCGCATCCACATCTGGTGGGGTATTTTTAACGGACCATCTAAGCTGGGGTTGAGGCAGGCTGGGGCAGCAATGCGTCTAAAAGCACCTCTTGTGCAGCAGCAGTCAGAAAGGCAAACAGAATGCTAGAAGCTACTAGGAAAGGGATAGAAGCCAAGATGGAGAATTTTACAGTGCAACTATGAAAATCCATTGTGCACTCACAACTCGGATAGCATGTGCTGATTTGGCTGTCCTGTCTTTAAAATCGCATCGTAGAACTGGAAAAACAGAGAGAGGCAACAAAAATTATCCACACGTGTTTTTAGACAAATGTCTCCCCACCCATCGTGCATTGTGCAGGGCTGCATAAAGCGGCAATGTGGCCCTGCAACCTGCATGAGGGGTGAGCGGTTGGTGGAAAGGCACTTGTCCAAAAACACTCCAAGGTATGGAAGAACTTCCATGTGAGAGGCTCAATAGATTAGGGCCTCTTGAGATGACTGAGGGGGCGGGGCGGAGTTGGTGAAAGTACAAAATCTTGAGTGTAAAACAGCAAGTAAGGGCGTTTTCAGACAAAACACTCCCCACCCACTATCCATGTTACAGGGCGCCCATAAGGCAACACTGCAGCCCTGCAACATGTATCGTGTGGGGGTAGTGCGTAGAGAGTGTCTTGTCTGAAAATGCCCTAAATAGAGATCTGTTACGTAACCTTTCTCAAAATAATAGAACTAGGGGACACCCTATGAAACTGAATGGCAGTAGATTTAAAACAAAAGGAAGTACTTTTTCATTCAGTGTCCAGTAAACCTGTGGAATGTATTGCCAGAGGATGTTGTGAAAGTCAACAGCATAACTGGGTTAAAAAAAAAAAAATGAATTAGATAAATTCTTGGAGGATAGGCCTATGAATTGCTGTTAACTAATACTGACCAGGGGATGAGATCTCGACGTGTCAGAGGCTAGGGGTGAATAGATAACAGAAAGCCCTAAACGGCTTGGGTTCCACCTACCTGCGGGACTGCCTCACTCTCCGGGACCTGAATTAATGTTCATTCATTCCTCCTTGGGGTCCCCCGGGTTTCCCAGGTGTCCACCATGAGGAGGGTGTTCTCTGTAGCTGCACCACAGCTGTGGAACGCCCTCCCATTGGAGGGCCACTTAATTACTGACCTCCCCTCTTTCCGCAGACACTCTGGGTATTTTCAGATGTTACGAGATCATGCTCAACCACAGTGAACCACACTCAATCCCGCGGCAGGGCCAAAATGCCATGAATGTCTGTTCGGCCGCCGCCAGATGTTCACCACGGTCAATACCCACATGGGGTCAGTTTCAATCATGCTTCCAGGGCTCCCCGCCGGACAATCCCCGAAAGCGTGGCCAAAGAGATTCCCAATGGGAACCAACAAAAAGTAACGTCTGGCCGGCAACCACCGGCAGGAATCCAAGGAAATTATTCCCAGCCGGGGACAAAGCATGCAGTGTCGCTGCCAGGCAACGAGCAACAACACAGGCCGGGGAGGGAGATTTAAAGGGCACACAGCAGCAGCCGGGACGAGCCGCCCTGGCGCCTTCCAGGTGCTGTGACCATGGCCCAGCCCAGGATCGGCGTAACATCTGTTGCGCTGCCCCAGGCCGTGATCTGGCAGCCCGATTCCCAGCCGTGGTCCCGGTCACGTCTGTTCGGGGGGGGGATTTACCACGGGGGGGTGGTTGTTCGGTTCACCCCCGCCGGGGATCCACTGTGGTGAATCGGGAACGTGTAACGTCTGAAATCACCCTCTAAGACCTGGCTGTTCCGCCAGACCTTTCCCGAGGGAGGTGGGGTGGGTGGGTTGGGTTATGGCGGGAAGGGATGGGTTTTAATTTATTGTTTTAATTGTGTGAATCTCCCCGAGATGCCTGAGGCAGGAGGGGGCAGCGTATAAGTTTTAAAAATAAATAAATAAATAAAATGGAGGATCATTTAATTATGAGCTCCTGTGCAAGCAACTAACGCTGGCCGCTGTCGGAGGACAGGATGCTGGCCTTGATGGACCGTCGGTCTGACTCAGTATGGCACTTCTTACGTTGTTTGAGCAGGGCCTCCTCAGAGTATCAGCCAAGGAGAAACACTAAAAAAAGGAAGTAGGCCAGAGATTAAAAATTGCTACAAAGGCTGATTCCTTAAGGAGCCCTTTGCACATGGCCAGAGTGATCTAAAATTCTTTTCTGTCCAACGGATGCATTGGGAAATGGAAATCTAACCCATCAATGCCAGGTGTGATTCTTGGTCCTAGACTGCAGGCCTCTGATAGGCCTGTTTTGGGGGGGGATTAAAAAGTCCCTAAGTGGCATAGGAGATCCCAAAGGCTCATTTTCAAAAGTGCTTTAGCTGTCGTCGGCCCTTTTAACACAAGACACACCCACTCATGCCCGCACGGGTCTGCTGCATGGCCATGAGTGTGTGCCGCCTATGTGACCGCTGCAATGGGTGAGTGGAGGTACGTGCGCACACACACACCCTCAACCTGTGTAAAAAGGGCCTAAGGCCGCTTTTACACATGACAAAAACGTTTCTTATAAGTGCTCGAGATAATACCAGGTATTATAAATGCTAGAGTTTTGTCATGTGTGAACACATTATTCCTCTTTTATGCAGCGGATCTTGCAGTCTTGTAAAACCCACCAGATGTGAGACCACATTTAGATGAGTGGCCCTGGGAAGCACATTCTTCAACGTAGCGGGAGGAAAAATGGCACAAGGTGCATTTACATGCACCGGAAGTAGCCACCCGCCTTAGGAATCAGCGGTGTGTATGTCCTCCCCCGACCTCTTTGAAGACGCATTCTGGAAACCTCGATATCAGGGTTTCCAGAATGTGTCTTTAAAGAGACTGAGGAAGGTCGAGCGCACCGCCAATTCCTATGGTGGGCGGCCAATTCTGGTGCATGTAAACGCACCCCACACGGCTTTAACTCCCGCCACGTTGAAGAACGCGCCTCCCAGGCTGCTGGTCTAAAAGCGGCTTAACTCTTACAAGGCTATGAGATCTCTGCATAAAAAGGGACTAATGTGTTCACACATGACAAAACTCCAGCATTTATAATACCTGGTATTATAAACCCATTTTTGTCATGTGTAAAAGCAACCTTAGTCTTATTGATTTTCAGTGAGCCATTTAGACACTTTTTGAAAGTTTGGCCCAACATACCTATTTATTTTTAAGAATTACTTGGCACTTGGTCAAATGAGTAAAGGTCTCTAAATAACAGCAATTTGAACATTAAAAAAATCTTTTGTGGCCATTATCCAGGAACAGGAAACTGCACTTAAACTGCATCTACACCTGGCTTCCACGCAACCTTCCAAAACCATCTAAAAGTCTCAACCAAGAAAACCTTGGTCTTTGTTTATAAAATTCACATGATTTAAAAATGAAATATTAATGCTGAAATTGATGTTTCAAAGAAATACAACTCATATTCATGCTAAGCTGACTCTTTTAAAGGCTAGACTAGGCAGTATATGTAAATAGTCACTGACCGTTTTTATTATTTTTTCACTGTTCATGCTTTGTGATATTGGTTTTTTTATTTTTTTTTATTTTTTATTTTTGAAAAGATAAGAATCAAGACATCGCAGTAAAGCAGGCAGGCAGTCCTGATGTAATAAAACCAAATGCCTGAGTGTGAAATGCATTCTGCAGACTGCTGATACGAACGAGGTCAATTTGCTGCAAGTGCATCAATCATTAAACAGTTCCTCCTGGAAGTAAACATCAAACTATTATTTTCCCGCACATGAAAATCTAGCAATGATCTCCTCAAATGGAAACAAAAAAAAAACCAAAAAAAACACCCCAAAAATATTTTGGAAATTGTGACAGCAGATGGGTGTCATCATGTTGTAGTAATAAATACCAGTTTCTGCATTCCTGGGTATTTAATTACTTAAAACATAAATTTGTGCAGTTCCAAAAGCGGAATGTGACTCGTGAAAAGTTTCCTATTCCCAAGCCTAGGCTCAACACAGAAGAAGTTGAAATTTAGCTAGATCATCTGTACTACTGAAACGTAGAACCAAGTAGTTCTTTGATTCAAGATCTCACCAAAGGAAATGCCTGATTCTCTATCTTTTCATTGAATTCAGCTCCCTTTTACCCACCATTAAGGACGTGTTGCCTCACGTACTGCATCAGATACATCTCTTCCTACTACTGAGCTGATGCCTTCTTTCAATTAGCACAGGACCCTAGAGGACTCCTTTGGCATGTTGGTCGTATGGTTTTTTCCCCCTTGCCATAGCCATGTGTGCATTAGTTCTCTTTTCCTCTGTAGCATTAACTCAATGCAGCTGGCATCTGTCACAATAGAAACACCGTCCCTCATTTGTTTCTATAGACGATGTCAGCACAAGTGATAATGCATGGTGTGTTAAGCATCTTCTAAATTACTGTGTTAGCATTAGTGGTATGCGAGGAGTGAGGTAAACCTCTTGAAGCTCTCGGTAATTGTCATGAAAAAAAGAAAGAGAGAACAAAAGAGGAAAGGGTTGTAGATGCAATAAATTTTTTGGCACAAACCAAACACAATCAAAGGCCTGCAGCTTATTCTTTAAGTGGAGGGGTTTAGATGTAATTCCAGGTTAAAGTTCCCATGTAGCTACGCGCAACAAGACTGGATAGTTCCGTCTCCACAGAGGACCTAGGTAAGAGATCTTGCACCGCTAGAGTTTTGTGGCAGACCAAAGGCATTGTAGAGGCCTTGGCCAACAGACTGGAGCAGTCAACCTAGCCCAAAGCTCTTTGTTATGAGATGTTTAGTGTTCTTAGTTCAATTGACTTATCACGATTCCTTTCCAGCTGTTCAAGAGATAAAGTGTGACCTCGCCCACCACTTGTTAGCACTGTCCTTTACTTAGCAACCTTGGGGGAAGGCTGCAAAAAAATTGAATGTCATTGGGTGGGGAGGATTGTATGAAACTCTAAATTTTAATAACTGCATGTGTTCCCAGACTGCAGTTATTATCAACTGAGGATTTTCTCCCATGATTTAGATCCTTAATTTGAATAATCACATACATGAATGTGGTTATTGGCTAAGGCTGATTTTTACCATACACACTGTTTCCAGTCAAATATGCATCATTTGTAATTCTATTTGTCTTTATTATCTGATCTGGAAAGATTGTGGAAGCAAGATAGACTAGACCAATGTATGGTAAAACTCAAAATCCTGATGATGGAGATTCCCCCAACCTTGTTCTGTGTATGAAGCCACTGTTTGCCCTACACTGTGTTCAAGCACAGCCACTACATCAGGTTTCCAAGGACGTGGAGCAGATTCTAACTTCTGCTTTCCATTTTATCGTGCCAGCAATGGGTCAGGAACCTCTGAAGATCTGTTTTGGAAACTTGATGCCCTGCAGACTTTTATCCGAGATTTACACTGGCCCGAGGAGGAATTTGGGAAACACCTGGAACAGCGACTAAAGCTTATGGCGAGCGACATGATCGAGTCTTGTGTGAAGAGGTAAGTCTGAACAACTGAGCCAGACAGATTTCCAGGAACGCATCGTATTAAGCACTGTTTCAGTCTTATTCAAAATGCCGCGGCTGCACTTTAGCTTTCACCTTTCCCTCAGTCATCACTCTTTTCAGACACTAATTTGCTTGACTCCAAAGAAAGCTTGAAGACCTCTCACTCTGCCATCTCATAGATTATTGACTTCTGCAAATCAAAGGGTGGTGTTTTCAGAAGTACCTACAGGCCCATCTCTCTAAAGAGTTAAACACATGCTAAGGTTTTGTAACTAAAGTTCCTAAACCCCACACTAGGTTGATGGGCTCACGATCCAGACTGATCGATTGTAGCATCACTTGGGGTAACCAAAGTCTCAAAAAAGGGTCACAAAGACAAAGGGTTGGGAACTCCCAGCTTTGTAACATGTGTTAGCTAAGAGGTGCTTGCTGACATGGACTCAAATCTTAATTCCACTAGGTTACCATATGCTAGCTAGCACAGAGTTAGCTAGCCTACTAATGTAATGATTTTGGCGCATGCTAGCTACGACATTTTTCTACACATTGCATTCTTAACGTAGCAACGCATCAAGTGGCAATGTATCCAGGAGGAAATAGTTCAGTGGCTGCGGTTGTACATGGACATCCAATCAGACCGTGAATGTGCAGTTAGCTCTTGTAGTTCTGCCCACACTTGCATTTTCAGGGGGGCGTGTTTCTGACTGGAACCACCCCACCTCAGTCAACTTTGGAGGACCGGATCAGAGTGGAAATGGTTATCTGCTGCTAACCAGAAACTGGTTGGATCTGCGGTATCCCATCCACTCTGGCAAGGACCAGTTAGCAAGCACTATCCATTTATCATTTCCCAGTTAACCATGTTACTGATTGACCACATTACCGCATAATGCTGCAGCCCACTGTTTACCCTACTGTCGTTTATTGTATTGCTGTTTACTATTTCCCCATAATTCCTTCCTTGTTTACTCTCCCACTTCCCCCAGACCTGGTTTCAGACTAGGAATGGTAACATCCAGTTACACTGTAATACAGTAACAGTTAACCATTGCGGTATTATCTGGTTATTCCATTTGGCAGTTAGCCGTCAAGGTAACTAGTTCTTAGCCATATAATTGGCACAACAGCAGTTATACTTCCCAATATTACCTGTGGTTGATTTAAAGGGGAGGATGGGTTGGGGGATAGGGAGGGATTAGGTGGGAACTTGTTGGAGGGTAGGAGTGGGTTGGGTCTTGGGGGTGGGGGGAGGAACTGTATTTTAAATGTTTTTATATTGCATTTTATAATTTTTATTAGCTGCCCTGAACCTTTGGGGAAGGGTAGAATACAAATATGAATAAATAAAATCATAAATAAATAATAAACCTAAGTTGCGGCCACACAACCTGGTGTGGGCACATCCCATGGTGGACAAATGCAACCACCACACTTTGGGCAGGCGAGGAGAGCTGGCCACACCATCTGCTCCCCTGCAGCCATCACCAGCCCCTTCACACCCCAGGGAACACTAAGGAGCCAGCCACCTGAGACTGGATGCCCAAGTCCTACTGCGCTGCCACTAGGCAGCTGTTGGTGGGGAGGAGTGTGCATGCTCCTTCCAGGGCCCCTAATCCACCCACCAAACAGCTGATCAGGGGAGGAGGGGCCCAGAGGAGCGCACACATTCCTCCCAGGCCCCCCTCCCCTCAATCTACCCACCCAACAGCTGATATGGGGGGGCGGGCCTGAGAAGAGGATGCACACTCCTCCCAGACCCCCCCTTTTCCCATAATCAGCTGTTAGGAAAGCAGGAAAGAGGGTGTGTGCTATTCCCAGGTCCTCCTCCCCTGCTGTCAGCTGTTGGGCGACCATGAAAAGAACGCTTCTCCAGGTCTGATCCACAGACCCCTCCTCATGGCACCGGAACCACAGACCCCCACCTCCCAGACGCATGGGAGGCGGGCCCTTTAACCCACTTTATCCAACTTTGGGCAATGCTAACACGCGATGCGTCCCTGGCCTTTTTTGGAGGATGCATCGCCTGTTAGCTGGCTGCTCCCCCCACCCCAGGGCGGGGTGAACATCTGGCAGCCGCAGGGGATATAAGCCCCAGTATTGCATGTTAACATTGCCCAAAGTGGAATACGTCTATAAATAGAAAATGTACAGAGAAGGGCAACAAAAATAATAAAGGGTACGGAGTAGCTCCCCTATGAAGAGAGGCTGGATAGGTCGGGGTTCTTGAGCTTGGGGACGAGATGACTGAGAGGGGACATGATAGACGTTTATAAAATCACAAGTGATGTGGAATGAGTAAATAGAGAACAGTTATTTACCCAAATAGTACTAGACTTATGGGAAAGTCCATGAAACTAACACGTAGGAGGTTTAAAACGAATAAAAGAAAGTATTTTTTCCACTCAGCGCACAATTAAGTTGTGGAATTTGTCTCCAGAAGATGTGGCCAAGGCCAGTAGCCAACTGGATTTAAGCAAGGGTTGGACATGTTTCTGGAAGATCGGTCCATTAGCAGCTAGTAGCCAGGTAGGTTTGGGGAATGGAACCTCTTACAGTCAGAAACTAGGAGTGAAGAACAGGGAATGGATTGCCCCATTGTGACCTGTTGGGTGCTACTTCCAAGCGATCGAGATTGGCCGCTGTCAGAGAAGGGATGCTGGGCTCAATGGACCATTGGTCTGACCCAGTCTGGTGCTTCTTATGTGGCTGCATCCTTACTGTTCATTCCTTTCATCTCTCTAGACTGGATTTGGGGCACAGGCTGCAGGCTAAGTTTACAGGTTACATTAGCCCTAGGTCTACAAATAAAAGAACCTCTAGCTCCAGTATAATCCGGGGCTGATAAATACATATTGTTCAACTCACATTAGAAGTCTTGCATGCATTAGCTACTTTAAAAAAAACCAATGTTGTGAAAGGGCCATCGGTAAGCACATGGTAACAGTTCATTCTTTAATATTTGCCTGACACAACCGTTAGGGTCTTGGGGTTAGGGTCATCCAGGATGTGGAGACTAGGACTCGGGATCAGGATCGAGGATGGAAAATGGAGTCGGGACCGGGCACGGAGCATAAGGTAGCAAGGAAGGAAATGAGCAAGAGCAGGGGCTAGGAACACAGAGTAAAAGTGTGGCGTTCCATCAAGCTTCCTGGTGCCACCAAAACACCTTATATGCCGGCTGGCAGCCAACCAACCAGGAAGCTAGGCGGTGTGACAGGGGCTGGCAACAGACAGGTGTGGCTTGGACCGAGCAGAGGAGACTCTTGAGGGGAGCAGCTGGACCGGCCGCAGGCTGACATGGTGGTGTAGGCAGACTGGCTACCACTCTGGGAACCCTGATGGCGGTAGTTCAAGGATGGCCGACCCCTCACGTACAAAGAGGGACTCGAATGGCTGAAGAGCAGAGCTGAAATGATTGCCCTCCAAAAACCAGGTATACCTGTTGAATTTTTGGCACCTGAATCAACTTCCAGTCCTAATGTTGACTTCCAGTCCCAATTGTTTTATAGTTCTGGTCCTGATTTTTTTGTTTTCCTTCCCTATTCATCGATCAGCAACTGGAAAATGGAAAAACCGGTACAGGAAATTACTACGGCTGAAACCCGGCATTTGGGATTACTCCGTTTTTACCAAGTGTCCCAGCCCTCGACTCAATTTTGCTGAGTACCGAGTAACCATTCATTTGCATGCATGGTTCAGATTCATGGCTACATGCAAATTAGAGCTGCATAGAGCTTCATGCAACCATGAATGTGAACCATGCATGCAAATGAATGGTTACTCAGTACTCAGCAAAACTGAGTCGAGGGCTGGGACACTTGGTAAAAACGGAGTAATCCCAAATGCCGGGTTTCAGCCGTAGTAATTTCCTGTACCGGTTTTTCCATTTTCCAGTTGCTGATCGATGAATAGGGAAGGAAAACAAAAAAATGCATGCTGGGAGATAATTAGGCATGAACAGGGGCATTTTTCAGCCCCCCTGGACAATAGGGGATTAGTTTCCCTAGGGCAGCAAGGGTCCCTGAAAACAATAAGTCACTAGGACTGGAATTTTGAATTTGGGTCATTCACCATATCCTGAAAAGCTGATGGGAGTAGTGACCATAGTCTACCATACTGAGCCTTCTAGCTCAGCTTTTTGTTGTTTTGGACACATTTCTTTGGGTGAAAGGGAAGCCTCAGCCATTGCACTTTCCCCAAATGTATGTTTGGTTCCTTAGTTTTCCCAGAGTCCCTTTGCATATCAGACTCTGGAAACACTGGGATGCTCTCATGTGGGGGGGAGAGCATTCTTCCTCCCTACATATTACCTGGTAGACTGGGTAGGGCCAGGAGCCCCAGGAGCTTTTGCCTGCATATTAGCAGATAGGCGGGGGGGAACCATAGTTTGAAATTTACCAGCGCTGGTCATTTTGTCTCATTTCAGCTGCTGGAACATACACTCTGCATCCCCTTTCTGCCCTCCTTCCGAGTACCGAGCACTTGCTTGCTGAGGTTCTGAGGAGCAACCAAAAAATCGGGCCCGATACTTGGAAATGCTCGGAAATAATTTTTCTGCTACTCGGTTCAGCCCTAGAAATGACCAATTTTGGGGGTATCCACGTAGCTAATCGGTAATAGGGTAGCCCATCTAGTACCGAAAGCGGTTCTCGAAAATGTGGGTGTTACAGCCCTGAAATAGCCCTCTTGGAAGCCAGGGGAAAGTGTCTTTCTCCATCATATGGGTCAGTTTGAAAACCCCACCCAAAAGCTTTGTAAAATTCTGCTTTACAGAAGGCAAATATAGATAAGGAAATAATTACCTTTTTGTTCAGAATTTTTTTCCCCTATTTATTGCCGTGGGATCCCTGGCTTGAGGTCAGGCCGGGCTACAGCACTACAGTGCTGAATTTTGTGGACAGAGCCAAGAAATTGATGGCGGTACTTGCACAAAAACAGCAGATGCAAGGAAGAGGAATCCATCACTGACAAAAGGGAGCTGCTCAAGAGCAAAGTATCCAGGCTTTACCTTTGGATTGAAAATAAATTATAGCAACTGTCGCCTCCGATGCTACTTGGCTACCAAAGCTTTGGAAAAGAGAGCATGCTTTCTTAAAGAAAGCCTTAGCATAATGTGAGCAGCAGTTTTGTTTGCAATCATGAAGACTAAATTGTCACTTTTGGGGGGTTTGACTGGTTGGTTTTAGAAGCAGGCAGGTGGCGGGTGGGAGGCAGTGAACTTTGTGTTCTCCCTTTTGCAAGAGAGGGAAAGTAGAGGGATTAAATTTGAAGAACTGAGAGAGGGGGAGGCGCAAGTCACAGTAAGTATGTGCACATCGCAGCCAAGTTTTATGGGATGGTGTCACTCGGTGCGCCATAGATGGAATCCTCAGTCAGCGCAAGCCGACGTTTTATTGCTCCGTAAATTGTTCTGTCCCTTTGATTGCGCCACCACGCTATCCTTGAAGGCTAATGCTTGAGATGTAGGCTCTAGGCTAGAATGCAGGGGCAACAACTGAATTGTTACTGCCTCCCTGAACTAAGAGCATGGCACGTGGATAACTGGATGACCAAGGCCAAGACAGGCTTTTTATTGAGCAGAATAAACTCAAACGCTGTGATATTTGGTAGGCAATTAGAGCCTCTGGTGCTAGGCAACATGCAAATTTGAAGGAGCCCATGGACACCAGGATGCGATTCCCCAAAGCATACCAGCTCTAGAACATGTTCTCGCCGGGCACCCAGGACCTTAGTGCACCTCGTCCCATCTTTGCAGCCGTTTTAGAAAGGAGTTCTCAGCAATGTATTGCTTCCCCCATATCTCTCCACGCTGGTTTCCCACCACATTCCCACCTGGGAGCTTTGCTCCTCATCTTCTTGTGACCCCCTTGCTCCTCAAACCGTATTGGCTCCTTCTCACTTGCTGACCCCCATGCCTGGAACTCCCTCCCTGATTATATTGATTCTCCTCCTTCCCAACCTTCAAATCTCTCCTGAGAACCTACCTTTTCCGTCAGGTTTTCCCTAGCTCCTCATCCCTGTAGACTAGTCATGGCTGTCTCCTCTCCCTCCTTCACTCCGAGTCCTCTTTCCTGTTACTATGTTAAGCACGGGCACCTGCGACTTCTCAACTTCATGAATGTATCCCTGTCTCTCCCTATAGTCCCCTCTCCTTTGTCTCCCCTCCCTAGTCTTAGTTTGTAAGCCCCTTGTCCAATCTATTGATTGTGCAGGGCCAGGTGCATTGCTGGAGCTTTATTATTAATTAGTATTATTGTTGTTGTTGTTAATAATAATAATAGCAGCTATTAATTAGGGCTGAAGCGCACTCTCATGATTCTCATGTTTCTCAGTGGGAATCATGGTTCTCGGCTTGTTCTGGTAACCAAGAACGAGCCGAGAATCGGCAGCATCTTAACTACATTCTCACCGAGAAACGTGCAAATTCCTCCAAAAGAACTGAGCGTGTGCAAAATGGCTGCTCGGGCCATTTTACGCATGCATTGCTGCCGTTTTGGGGAAATGGCTGCACATGCGCAGAAAGTCCTCATGTGTATTTGGTGCATGCGCAGTCATTTTTGGTTTGGATTTAAAAAACAAGCAAACGCACAAACAAACAAAAAGAGATATCTCGTGAGATTTCATACTGGGTCTGAGATCTCAGTGAGATCTTGGGTCCCCGTCATGAAAACTTGCAAGATATTTTGCAAAAACTAAAAGGGCTTTTTGTTCAGACCTGCTACTAATGGACCTATCCTCCAAGAATTCATCCAATCCTTTTTTAAAACCCAGCTGTGCTACTGGCTTTGACCACATCCTCTGGCAACCAGTTCCGCAAGTTAATTGTGCACTGAGTGAAAAAATACTTTTTCATTTCTTTAAATGTACCACCAGTTAGTTTCCTGGAGTGTCTTCTAGTTCTAGTACTATTTGAGACAGTAAATAACAACTCCCTCTTCAACTGGCCAAGTGTCTGCCTGCCGTTCAGGTTGCAAATGTGAATATCCAATGGCTGAAGTGGCTTTCATAATAATGTAAGAAGTGCCAGACTGGGTCAGACCAATGGTCCATCGAGCCCAGCATCCTGTCTCCGACAGTGGCCAATCTTGGTCGTCTGGAGAAGTACCCAGTAGGTTCCAATGGGGCGATCCATTCCCTGTTGTTCCCGCCCAGCTCCTGACAGTAAGAAGTGACATTCCCCAAACCTACCTGGCTAATAGCTGCTAATGGACCGATCCTTCAGAAACCTTTCCAACCCTTTCTTAAACCTAGTTATATTACTGGCCGTGACCACATCTTCTGGCAACAAATTCCACAACTTAGTTGTGCATTGAGTAAAAAAATACTTCCTTTTGTTTGTTTTAAATCTGCTACCCGTTAGTTTCATGGAGTGTCCCCTAGTTCTTCTACTATTAGAGAGGGTAAATAACCGTTCCCTATTAATGTGTTCCACACCACTCATGATTTTATAAACGTCTATGCTATCCCCTCTCAATCATCTCTTCGCCAAGCTCAGTGATATAAAAGCCTAGTGCGGCCTTCTGAAAGAGCAAATTAGAAACCAATGAGTTTGATTTAAGGTATCGTAAAAGTTTTATTGCTGAAGTAGTAAAGTCACCAGTTTTATTCCAAATAAGATGGTGGCCATGTCCCTGAAACTCATCGCTGATCTGCAATCTTGGCTCCTTTTTCAAATTTGTTCAGTGCTTGTGTCTAGTTTGCATGCTTCCTCGTGCTTTTGTTCTAGTCTGGATCACACACCAGTATGTGGCCATACAGCAGAGAGCGACGCTTTTCAGCTTAACCAGTGTGTCTCCCGGATTCATAGCCAGGAAAAAATAGGCTCCGCATTTTTCACCTTAATGTTGCTTGAGAGTAATTGTACTACAATTAGAGAACAGTCTACAGCAGGAGTGGCCAGAATACGGTGTACGTGAACCATTTGATCGAGGAGTCCACTTCAAGTGATCTACCAGGACCTCTTCTGTTGGCTCCAGTGCTCTAGGCTGGGACCCCTTCCTTTGGATTCCAGCTCTAGGGCACGTCAGCAACTGGTCTGAAGAGTGGAGGGAGCACTTCTCTTTAGAAAGAGCCTTCCCCACCACATTGGAAGCGCTCTCCTAGCCTGTTTCCTCCCGGGAGACTCTCCCTGGGGCACCAGTCCCACTCTCCTCCCCTGATGCTGGTCACCATCCCCACACCATGATCTAACGGAAGACTGAACTGCCAGTAGATTCGATCTACTTCTTGCCCTCCTCCACAAGTTGGGGGTCTTACCACCAGGCAACCCTCTTGCACCATGCTATTTTCTCTCCTTCTGGGGACTCTTCAGTGGCTCCTGTTTTCACCAAAGGGGTCCCAAACACAACCATCTCTAGGGACCTGCAGAGGGTGCCCCCTGAAGGGATGGGGCCAGGTGGGGGGGGAGGGGGGACCACCAAGGGCCCCACATTTTATCTTCTCCCTGNGGCTCACTCTTTTGTGGGGACCCCACAGTGGCCTATGTTTTCACCAAGGCAGGGCAGGTCCCACTCCCTCCCAGCTAAGCCCCAAACATGGCCACCCCTTGAGGGCATGGGGCCAGGTGGGGGGGGAGGGGGGACCACCAAGGGCCCCACATTTTATCTTCTCCCTGGACCTTGCAAATTCTAATGACATTCTTGGCCACCTTTGGTCTTCAATCACAACACATAATAATAATAATAATAATAATAATAATAATAATAATAATAATAATAATAATAATATTAATACATCATCTTTATTTTTATATTGTGCTCCCTTGCCATGGCACTCAAAGCGCTTTACATATAACACAACATTTTAATCCTCACAACAACCCTGTGAGGTAGGTTAGGCTGAGAAAATATTGTGACTGGCCCAAAGTCACCCAGTGAGTTTCTGGCTAAAGCTAGACTTGAACTAGGGTCCCCTCCTACCTCCTGGTCCAAGTCCTGAGCACTTAGTCATTACACAATTATCAGTTAGAAAAGTCATGCTTATCATTCTTGATGGCATGGTGGTTCTAACCCACACCTCCATCCCATACAGTCCTTTGAAGATTCCACAGCCCCGTTTTTGTACATGCTGAGGTAACAGCGGTATGCCCTGGCTGGATTCTGCCTCAGTGCTAAATACATAGGCCCTGCAAACTTCTGCTTACACCGTCTGTGAATTGGACCTGTTCTTCTACAAAACTTTCCATGGCTGACCCAACTCGGCACGGTATTTTTCTTCCCCCGCTCTTCTCCTTAGCATTGCTGTGTACTCCTGAACAGCTGTCATGCTAAATGGTGACTGCATTTCAAGGTGGAGAAAGTGACCCTTGTATAAAAGTCCTGATTCTTCAAACCATCCTGATCCCTTGTGCCCATCACGATCCAATGGCAGAGCCACAGCTTCAGTTTGCATGTGCCTCTTTTGTGATCCCTTTGTATCAAAGACACTGTGTTACGGAAATGCTACTTGTATAATTTGTTATTATGAATTAAAGTCTCCGATCTTAACAAGGACCAGATTTAAACCAGACTTTAAAATGTATTTTTTTTCTTCACTCAGCGCACAATTAAGTTATGAAATTTGTTGCCGGAAGCTGCGGTCAAAGACCAGAAGTTTAGCTGGGTTTAAAAAAAGAATTGGACCGATTTCTGGAGGATCGGTCCATTAGCAACTATTAGCTGAGTAGGTTTGGAGAATGTAACCTCTTACTGTCGGGAACTGGGAGTGAACAACAGGGAACAGATCGCCCCATTGTGACCTGTTGAGTGGTACTTCCAAGTGTCCAAGATTGGCCACTAGCGGAACCTGGTGCTGGGCTTAATGGACAATTGGCCTGACTCAATATGGCACTACTTACGTTCTTAATTTGTAGAGAGAAACCCTTGGAAGTAGCGGCACAGCAGCACATTGGTCCGAAACAAGTAGGGAATTTGTTACCCACAGGTAATTCTCACATTTTTTAGTAGTCTATCAGCTACCTGATCAGTACCCTTGTACCAAGTCGGGCACCCGATTACCTAAAATACTAGGTATTACCATTGCTAACTTACCCATTTACCCATTGGTAAGACGATAAATCAGCACAGGAACTGGGATGGAAAGTTGAAAAATCAGTACCAGAAATTTTAAAGTCAGCACTGGAAGTCGTAAAATCAGTACCAGCAGTCAGAAAATCGGGACAAAAATTGTAAAACACAGTACATCAGGTAACCACCTGTCTGGCACTAATTGGATTAGTACCCAGTGTTACCAGGCCAGGTCAAGTACCACAGTTTCAAAAGATATACCTGTTTTTGTAGGTATTCGTTTCAGCTCTAACCAGCAGCTCTGTGTTAAAGTATAAAAGCATCCCACCAATTTGTAAGGGACTTCTTCTGTAGGCGTATGTGGGTTCCTATGGAACACGCCCTGGGGAGTGGCTCAGAGTAAAAAACAGACTGCTAAGTAAGCAACACAAGCTTTATTTACTGTAGGGGCACTGGTTACACCTTGGAGCATCGAGTTCAGCCAATAACAAACAGGAGATCCCAGTCGTACAGATTATATACCTTTTCTTCCAGTTACATAAACCACGGTGTATACTCAATCACCATCCTAACATTTATCAAATCTAACTTGATTGGTTCATCATTATCTTTAAAAATCAATTGGTTCATGTTATCTTGTCTGACTACTGATTGGCTCATGTTATCTTGTAACATAATCATTCAATAATAGCTGATTTGTCATGTCTTTAAACATAAATGCAACTTAATATATATATTTTTAGTTACTGTGCTTTGAACCCAAAAACATGGTCCACATCTGTCCCACTTTGGCAACATCTCCCATCTGCTCTGCCCAGCATGTACCCCTCTATCCGGTTTCAACGGACTTTGACAAATCCACTTCTTCTCTGAGAGATGAGTCCATATTCCCTGGTACCATCTTTGCCTGCCTCTCTTAGGAATGCACCCTAATCTCAATGGTTTAATTCCAAAGCCGATACCCCAGTACGGCTTGACTATTACTTCGCATTGCCAAGAAATATTACGCGAAGCTCCTAAAACTCAAGCTAACTTTCTGCTCAACTCATATATGTTGTGTATTAATTTATCATGAGTCTAACCATATAAACTGTGTATTGTAATTATGTGATGTAACAGTGTAACATATAAGTGCCATATACTGTGTCCTATGTCCCCAACAAGTTCACCTCTGACAACCTCTACAATGATGCATGTTTCATTCAGAAAATTCAGGAAGGGAAGCTAACCATATGATGCTGCAAAACAAAGGACCTGATACATGTTTAAAAATCAACCAAATCCTGCAGTCATCCGTTCACAGACTCCCAAGTTGTGGGGGAGGGACATGATTCCAAATTGGATGACATTTTGACAGATAGGTTCATGATCTTGATTTATACTTCATCAATTTATTGTTGTTGCTGCTTTCTGGAATCACAGGTTCATATCTCTATCTCAAAATGGGGGTGACTCAGGCAAAAGAATTAGGAACCACTGCATTAGCTGAAGAAATGAAAGCTCTCCTATAGAAGTGGAGGTTCTAATTGTCTCCCAATGGAGTCCCAGTTTAACAGTGTGAAATAGCAAGGACAGGATTTGTCTGTCCATCCTTGGATGTGCACAGGGCTGCCTGCAGTGGGAGAAACATCCTGGGGGGGATTCAAGGGTGGCCATATTTTTTTAATGACTCATAAATGGTTTTTGAGATGGTTTGGCCGTACCGCTGAGCAAGGTGACCACCTTGGGGCCCACTGTTTTCTCTTCCTCCAGGAGGCCCAAGTGGCCCCCATTTTCACCAGGGCATGGTATAGGGGCTGGGCCATGGAAGATGGAGCCACCAGAAGTCCTACATTTTATCTTTGGCCCCGTAAATTCAAAGGCCAGCCCTGCCATGACTTAAGAATTCATCTTATGCCCGCAAATTTCTGTTGCGACACTGTCCGTGTCTCTATGCAATTATACACGTTCCTTCGTTTACAACTACCTTTCAACAAAGCAACCCGAAGGTGTTAGATATTTATTTTTTCCCAAGGAACAATATATGAGCTTTGGTGACAATTGAGAAGGGTTCAAGCAGGCAGATAACACTAGGAAACGATAAAAATGCAATAATTCAGTATTGCCATTCATGTCAAGCAATTAACAGGTTTGTATAATTTGTACTTAGCATTGGGCTGGAATAGAGTTTCCTATAATTTAGCAAGTTAGGCTGTTTGCATTTCAACTGCCAGTATAAATGAGTTAATACAGTCCAAATTATAGGTGTACATTTTTAACACTGCTGTTCGTAACATCATCACACATTTAGCAAGAATAAGAAGGTAATAGTTTATCTGAGACTGTTACGCACTTTATAAATAGTGCATATTCTCCGCAATGTCTTTCATTTTAAATTCAAAAGTCAGTTGTTTTTTTTAGTAAAACAAATTAAAAGTAACCATATTCTACCACTTACGGAAGCCTTGAAATTTCTGTTCCACTGAACCCTTCTTAGTAGCGGGTTCCACATATTATCAACTACACTCCCTTCAAGACCCCAACTGAAATGGACATTTCCTACTCTCTTTAATAGAACCAGGATTGCATTTGAAGTAAAGCTGCAAAAAACAAGCCGATCGACAGATTTCCGGGTCCCTCAATCAATATGCACCATGTTTAATGTCATGGTCGATGCCAAGGCCCAGTCAACAAAACTTTGCAGTATGGAAATGGGCCAAGAGGTAAAAATTGCAGATTATTTTTTGTATGATTTAGAGGAGGGGGTGGGGGGAAAGACTGAATTTTCCCATCTCCTATTCTGCTAGTTTCAGGAACCTTCTAACAACTGTTGATTTAGCCTCCCCTATATAGAGGTATGCCGATGAGTACACAGGGCCACTCCATCAAACAAATCTGCTTAATGACTATTGACACTCAAAACCCCAGTCACTTAGAAGTGATTGTTGCAAGGACTATGATGTGTGCAAGGTACCTCGAAAGCTTGCTGATGCATGATAACCTTATTTATTGAGTCATTAATTCCACCTTGGAGCCAGATATAGGTTCGCTTGACAGCTACATGTGTCGATCTCGTCACCAGTTTCCCAAATTGCTGCCACTTTGTGTAGATGAATGTCAGGAAAGCACTTTAAAAAAATTAAACTATAACAAGGTTTCTGAAATGAATTTCAGTTCCACCTGATTAGACGTTCTCAAATTCTGGCTGAAATAATTCCATTTTCCAGGTCCTTAATGACTTAAAGTTTCAAATCCAGTTTGGTTTATTTTGAATCACTTGCTGGTCTATTGTTATTTTTTTCTTCTCAAGACATTGTTTCGGCTTGAAATGTCCACATTTTAATGTACAAAGTAGAAAGACATGCTGAGTTGGGCTAGCTGAAATGTACCGTCTTATTGCGCTTGGTCGGATGGCTTTCAGTCAGTTTAATATTTCACATCCCAGTTCAGAACCTGCCCAGATGTTTCATCAGGATTCCCCTCTCTAGTTGCCAGCTTCCATAAACTGATACTTCAGTGAGGGGATTTCTCTGAAGTTCCCCATTTTCGGAAGTGAAAATTGTTTGTTCACTTTAATTCTTTAGCTCACTCAAAAATAGATCAATGAGGCCCAACCCAGAGTCCATTAAGCTCCGTGGAACACGTGCCTTTGATTGCAGTGGGCTTTGGATCAGATCCCAATGTTCTTCATTTTGGGGGGATTATGTTTTCAATTATAACGTTTTCTTCATGATTACTTTCATTTGGGCAAAGGGATGTCACTCAACTCTTCCAATCAATGAGTTGAGGTTTCCTCTTCCCCCAATTTGGTCATCATGTTCTTAAATAAACTCTTACTACTCAAGGTGAGAAGATCAAATTAGTAGAATAGTAATGTTTTCCACCTTTCTTCATTCTTCATTTCTACGTTTTTCTCACTGGCCAGTTCTCTTCCCAAGAAATAAATTTGTGGCACCTTCCAAACAGCCAAGAGAGTGAGGGTTTCAATCTTCTTTAGTCTACCTGTGATCGCTTAATCCTTGTCAATTAAATGAACGCCCCTGTGGTGGGGAGAGGTGGTTTCAGACTTCTGCAGTCCCCTGTGAGAGTACTATGCTGTAAGGTTACATTAATGTAAACCTCCAGGATTCACAGCTCAGTACCACAAGACTCTGAAAACAATGGGCATGACCTAGGCACGCGCATGTGAGTTCTGTGTGATTTCCGTGTGATTTGCGCATGCGTCACAATCCCTGTAACGGTGGTGCACACAGGTTGCACTCATCCTCGGGGGTTGGGATGGGCCCCGTTGGCTGTAGTTAGGTTTAATATCCTCAGAAGTTGTGAATGTTTGTTCGTGGTGCCTTTCTTTCATGTCCCTCATGGCTCTCAGCAATAGCCAGGTGGTCAAGTTGGCGGAACATAGGAACTAGCAGACTAGACTGAACTAGTCGTCCAGTTACTTCAGCACCCTGTCTCCAGCTGTCGACGCACCTGATGATTAAGAGCAAGACTCGGTGTTAGGCGGCTTTGGGATAATCTGCCTGGCTGTTATCTTAATCCCTATCTGTAAAAGATGTGGTTTCCATCCTTTTGTCAAGGGGTATTGACGCATCTGAAGAAATGTGGTGGCATTACATTGTTTATAACTCTGGATATTCTTGTCGTCCACACAAATGCCCAGTCCTCCTTTCGATTGGGATAAATTCTTGGCCTCAGCCACCTCCTGAAGCTGAGAGTTCCACAGTCTAAATTTTGAATTTGCCACCTAACAGTTGCATCTGATTCATATCCCATTTGGCATAATCTGAATCAAAGACACCCCCATCCCCCACCGAGGAAATCAAAGCCTCTTCTTCCTTCTCCCTTCAGCACTCACTTTTTGGGGGTAACTTCACAATCTATCATGGCTAATTGTAGGCAGCTGTTCAGTGGCCCTCAGAATCAGCCTTAGTCTCAGGAATGAGGTATGTGCCTCTCTGAGAATGTATTTGATACAGCAGTGCAGAGATCACATAACGATTGTGTGAGGCAGCAGTTGTTGTGAGCTGATGTTTTTAACAAATAGCTGAACTAATAAACCTATAAATTAGATGGGAATTATTTATTTATTTATTTATTTATTTATCACATTTATACCCCGCCCCTCCTGAAACAGCTTGGGGCGGCTAACAGTCTCAAAAATAAAAATACAATTATAAAACATTTTAAAACACTCATAAAATTACAGCAATTAAAGCACGACTAGGGAACATAAATATAATTAATACAATAAATAAGGGTGGAGGGGGATTAAAAAAACCTAACGCCCCCTCCCCAAAGGCCTGGGCAAACAGCCAGGTTTTGCAAATTTGCCAGAATGTCAACAGGCTGGGGGCCAGGCGAGCTTCCTCCAGGAAGGGAGTTCCAAAGGCGCGGCGCGGCCACCGAGAATGCCCTCTCCATTGTGGCCCCCCGCTTCACACGGAGGACCTCCAAGAAGGCACCCCCAGCAGACCGAAGGAGCCGCTCTGGGGCACGGAGGGCGAGGCGGTCCCTGAGGTACGAGGGGCCCAGACCATGAAGGGCTTTATAGATCAGTACCAAAACCTTGAACCTGGCTCGGCTCGCTATCGGCAACCAGTGCAGAGTCCGGAGCACAGGTGTTATGTGCTCCCGACAGCCCATCCCTGAAAGGAGCCAGGCCACCGTATTATCCATTCATAAGTTGCTATTCAGGGCTGCAAAACTTGTTTTTCATTTTTTCCCCCTTCTTTTTAACAAATTCCTACTTCATTCCTCATCACTCACCCCACCTCATTTCTCAATGGGCATTTTTAGACACACGTTAAAGTTCCGGATGTTTCAATCTTCTGGGTTTACAAGTCCACAAATAAGTTCCGGATTCATTTTTCACACACACACTGCCCTGAGGCAGTTCCTGGATGTATTCTTCACACAAACACTGCCCTGAGGCAGCCTAAAGTAGCCGCAGCTGTAGATGTGACGGGCTGCCATGGAAACCAAGTGACCACAGCTGCCTGGAGCAAAGCAGTTTACCAGGAGAACCTTTTACACACAAAAGTTCTGGGAGAAGTTTCACGCAGAAGTTCAAAGATCCAGATGTTTAAGATCTGGATGAGTGATTTAGACACACAGAAAGTTCTGGATGTTACAGCAAACATGCAGGAGAAATGTGTGTGTAAAAACACCCAATGAGTTTCTCATGTTCCCATTGAAGTCATATATAAAATAAAGAGGGGGTGGAAGAAACCTCTGGGTGAAGATGCTTGATAAGAGTTAAATATCCATAATGGTTGTGTTCAGAAAGAAATCCAAAGGGTTTTCCATTCCAATCCTAGGCTAAAATTTAAAGAGATGGTTGAAGAGACTTGAAAATCTGTTAGCAAACAGCCTGCCAGGGTTTAGTTAGATTCAGCCTCCCAAAGAATTGTCTTTGGATAGACTTCCCCCCTGACCAGTGTACGCCTATACCTGAAGGCCCATGTATGTTCCCAAAGGAGAGCCAAAATGGGGCTTCATTGGAGCATGCAATCGTGTGCTTGTCGCCCACACCAAGAAGAATTTCCCCCCCATGAATAGGTCAGGAACAATCGATAAGCTGGAATGCAGTGTAAACACACAATCTATCCCATCAAGCAGTTAGCACGGTCAAACAAGTCCATAAAATTTCAAGCTCCTCAAATTTAGCCTCAAAAAATGTCTATGTTTCTCAAGCTGTTCACATCGAAGGCCCAGTCTGCAAACCACTTACTCAGCAGTAGAGCCCACAGGGGCTTAAAAGTTGGAAAACACACATTTTGCTTCAAACCAAACCACTGATTTTAACACAGTTAAAGCTCTATGCTAGTCAAGAAAATCTCATTTGATTTGACAACAACCTTAGCTTTTGGCATTCCCTCACCCCCTTCCTTTTAAGACTATCTTCAGCTGCAGCTATTTAACATTAACAGGTGCGGGAATTATTTGATACACATTCAGAGTCCTCCACTAAACACGTACGTCCATATTTTCATCCCTGTCCTTATATCTAAAGGCAGCTGTTCAGACATTTGGGAAACATACTTCACCATCTTAAATATTTATTTTTCCTCTGAATTTTTAATGTATCTATTGGTATAAACTTACATATTAAATGTTTCTCATTTGGCCTAGCATGTTTTTATTTTATATCCAAGGTCAGATGGTCCTAGCAGAAATACAACATACACACAAGCTGTTACATGACAAGGCATAAAAAACACATCCCATGAAGTCAAGTGGAATGATTTTAGCATAGCAATTGGAGAGGGTATTAATTCAGCTGGCAGTAAAGTGTGAGGTACTTTACAAAGATATTTTGTTAAATTGAGGAAAGCAGACCCATCGTTGGATAGCTGCACACCTTATAACTGTAATAAGAAACCCTAACCTGACAGATAGTAAAATGCATGTCAGGAAAATAAAGCACTTTGTTGGATAATCATTAGTGTGGAATTCATAACACATTCTTAATTTGTTAGTTGAAATAAAATTATAACCAGGCTGAGGTCATCTTCAGCGTCTGGCTCTAGTGATAACTCAAGAACATTGGCAGTAGAGGTACATCAAAACATTACACAGTAAGGCTACCGTGTTCAAATGACTTGTCCAAAGAAGTCCCAATGATTTGGGACGGCACCCGGACCAGACTTAGGATTTTACTGGTCCTAGGCATGTCTCAGGCTGCTGCCCTCCCCCAATGCCACACCCTCAAAGCCACACACCCCCGGCTGCCCCCCAAGTTCACTGACTGTTTGAGGCTTCAAGCTGGCTGCCACGTGATTATCATGTCCCCATCGTGCAGCAATATTTGGCTGTTGTGCACTATTTTGCCTCTGCACACGTTGTCGCCACCATCTTTGCTCTCTGGAGCTGCTGAGCGACAACATGTGCACAAACTGTGATATTGCGTGTGTGCACAATGGGGTGATGGTTGTGGAGTGCTGCCACCACCGGGGAGCAGGTTTTGGGGAGGCAGGCTTCTCTGGGTGGGGTCCCCCGCAGCTGTGGGCGACACGCAGGTCGAAGTGGTACTACTGTGCGAGCGGGAGGGAGGAGGAAGTGTGACAATGCGGCCTCGCGGAGAAGTCTCCCAGCTGCGGCGGTACCCCCAGGCTCAGTTCTTTCTCCCTGGACTCCCGCCATTCTTCAGAATTTGCTACCTTAGGCCCATGCCTCTTAGGTCCTGCCTCTAAATCCGGCCCTGGACAGCACCAGAGTAATGGCCTGAGAACTGTGGCCTCATAGCAGATAAGCATCAACATTTTACCATTACTGGAAACCATTTGGCAAAGGCCATGTTTCATTGGGTTCAGCAGAAGAAGAAACTGCTTTTCATTTCAGGCAACCCAAGTTTAATTAGTATGGAAGGTACCAAATGCTGCAGCAGCTTCATGGAACAACCCTGAGGTTGTGTTGTGGAAGGATCACAACAGGGTGTAAGGGAATCCTCTCACTGTGTAGAACCAGCACGGCACGTCTCACACACACTCCTCTCTGTAGACAGCTGTAGAGGTGTGGGTTAGGCAGAGTTGACATGCCCAAAGCTTCCCTGCACTGTCAACCTGAAATGGGTATCACATTTGCTATCTGCAGATACCCTAACCCTATTCTATTGGTTACCCGATTGGTGTCCGAGTAGACCAATTTACCATTTTTTGCCCAGATTTTCTGACTTCCCATCCTGATTTCTGTACTGATTTACCATGTGACCAGTAAAATGTACAGGTACCCAATTACCTGAAAATACCAGTACATGGGGGTAGCCCATCAGCTACCAATTACCCCCAAAATACTGGGTATTACCATTGCCAGGTTACCATTTTACTGGTCAAATGGTAAATCAGTAGAGGAATTGGAATGGGAAGGCAGAAAATCAGGACAAAACATGGTAAATTGGTCCATGAGATAGCCTGTCAGTCACTAATTGGGGACCAATTAACACCTGAAGTTACCAGGTCAAGTTGAGTAATTTTGATGGCCATACATTAAGTCCAGAACCAAGCTCTACCCTCCAAAGCTGCACAGGGAAGTTCTCTAGCACAGCAGAGGATCGAGACCACAGAGAAGGACGTCCCAGTTCTTGAGAGGAGTTTGCTTGACTCCAAAGCTTAACGGGGCAAACATGGGTATACAAATAAGCTCTAGTAGACATTTATTTATTTATTTATTTATTTATTTAACAAAATTTATAACCCACTCTTCCCGCCACAGACAGCCCAAGAGCAGCTAAACAACAGTAAAAATATAAATATAATATAAAACAATTTAAAACATTTTAAAACATAATAATCCTAAAACAGTGGCAAAAACCCATTCTACCCTCCCTATCCCCACCCACCCTTACCCCTCTCCCTCGCCAAATGCCTGATGGAACAGCCAGGTTTTACAGTCCCTACGGAAGGCCGGGAGGTCCGGGGCCAGATGGGCCCCTACCAGGGGGAAATTCCAAAGGTGTGGCGCAGCCACCGAGAATGCCCTATTTTGCGTGGCAACCCAGGGGACCTCCAACACAATGCGCCCGGACGACCGCAGGGGCCGATTTAGAACCCGGGGGGTGAGGCGGTCCCACAAATAAGGAGTGCCCAGGCCATGTAAGGCTTTATAGGTTAAAACCAACACTTTGAATCGGGCCCAGAAGACTATTGGCAGCCAGTGCAGAGACTGGAGCACTGGTGTGATGTGCTCTGGGCAGTCCAACCCCACCAAGAGCCAGGCCGCCGCATTCTGCACCAGCTGCAGCTTCCAAGTCGTCACCATAGGTAGCCCACGTAGAGCGCATTGCAGTAGTCTAACCGAGAGGTAATAAAAGCATGAATGATCATGGCCGGGTCCAGAGCCGAAACCAGCGGCCAAAGATGCCGCACCAGATGTAACTGGTAGAAGGCACTCCTCGTCACAGCCTCCACGTGGGAATCCAGGTGGAGCTGCGCATCGAGGAGCACCCCCAGATTTCGTACCTGGGAAGTCAGCGGAGGGCAGACTCCATCAATTGACGGGGCTGTCAACTCCGCCGACTTACCCACTAGCATCACCTCTGTCTTGTCAGGAATCAGTCACAGTCGGTTAGCCCTCATCCAGTCCCCCACAGCTGCCAGACACCGGGTAAGCACCAAGACAGCCGGGCCTGGGTCAGTCAAAAATGAGAGATACAGTTGGGTGTCATCCGCATACTGATGACACCTCACCCCGAACTCTCTGATCACCTGGCCCGGCGGCTGCATGTACACGTTGAACAGGAGAAGGGACAAAACCGAATCCAGCGGGACCTCACACAGGAGGTTTCGGTAAGATAAAAAAACAATCACCGAGTACCACCCACTGAGTTCTTCCGGTCAGGAATGAGCGGAACCATTCAAGAACGATCGTGCCCACCCCCGCACTGTCCCGCAGGCACGTCACCAACATCTTGTGGTCAACGGCATCAAATGCTGCCGACAGATCTAATAGGACCAATAGGGTCAATTGACCCCGATCCTTTTCACGGCGGAGATCATCCACCAAGGCCACAAGCGCTGTCTCAGTGCCATGACCCGGACGGAAGCCAGACTGCAAAGGATCAAGCTAACCGACATGGTCAAGATGCTCCTGGAGCTGCTGAGCCACTACCAGTTCAATAACCTTCCCTAAAAAGGATGAGCTCTAAATGTCTATGAAGCCCAGAGACCAGGGTGGCCAAGCCTATGGTGTACATGATCCACTTGATCCAGATGTCAACCTAAGGTAATCTACCAGGACCTCTCCCGCTGGCTCCCAACTCTAGGGCACCTCCGCAACTGGTCTCAGGAGTGGAGAGGAGCACTTCCCCTTACAAAGAACCTTCCCCGCTGCACTGGAGGAGCTCTCCTGACCCACCTCTTCCCTGGTGACACTTCCTGGGGTGCTAGTTCCACTCTCTTCCCCATAGAAGCAAACTCTTAGGCGCTAGATTCTTTCCCCTAGTGTGATATACCAGAGATTAGCTTGTGATCTACCAGCAGATCACAGTCCACCCTCTTGGCTGCCCCTGCCCTCGACTTTCTCTGAGTCAGCAAACATGGCAGATGCTTTTTTTTTTACCTTGGCACTCTTTCTCTCTGAGCGTGTGATCGGAGCTCTCCGGCTCCATCCCAAGTGTTGCCGGTGCTGTTCTTCTTCTTTGCTTTATAACCGAGCTTTTAACTGAAAACAGATCGGTCAGTACATTTCCCCCTGTATTATTTTACCCACACCTAGCCATCTTTTGAGTTAAAACCCATGATTTATCCAATGGAAGTGTATAGCTAGCGACAGAAACTTTGCCCTCCCTCCCTCCAACAAGCAAAAGCCCTTGATTAAAAAAGAGATGGTAACAAGGCAAATTAAGCATGTCTTTTGGACTATTCCACGAAACCACACAAATCCGTTCAGGGAAACCTCCATTCTGACTCCATGCGTTGCCGTTTCCCACGGGCTGTGTTTTCAACAGCATGTGTATACGCCTAGCTGGCAGACTCACATACTCCAGCCCGCATCGGTCTGGTCCCGGTTTGCGTTTGAGCGTGAGTAGCCCCATTTCCAGGCACGCAGTCACTGGACATGGGGCTTGCTTGGTTCAGGCATGGACAAAAATGGCTTGTGCAGCTGCCTGTGCTTTTCAAAACAAAGCCTGGACAGCAGCGCTCCACTAGTGTGCCTAGTGTACATTGCAAGCTTCGTCGTTGTGCGCTTAGTTGTTAGCACGGCCCCGTTCCAGAGGGTCACGTTCTGCAGGACATCTCCGCTTCATACATGCAGGAAACACTCCGTACGGTGCACGCTCTGCGTTGATGGGATGCCGCCCACCCCCAACGAAGCTCTGCCTGCATCTCACCGTCCTGAGTCAATATTGGCACAAGGGCCTGGGGCTGCCATGAAAATGTGGATCTGACGGTCGAAAAGGGATTGTTGGGACCCATGGCCCATGAGAAGAGTGCCACTGAAAGTGGGCATCCAAGCCCTGGCCTGGGCAGTTGTTACCATCCCAGGGAAGAGCTCCCACTGGCTCCTGCCTCACACCCATAGCATCACTCTTATTGGAGTGGCCGTCTCGACTCCTGCTCTTCCCTTGCTCAGACCAGGCTGTTTTGGCAGCAGTCTTGGGGAGCAACTGGGACAGCTAAAGTAGGGTGTTGGCCACAGGCTCCCTTGCCAGTCTGTAGCTGGAGGACACTGGCAAAAATGGATACAAGATGGGATGCTAGCTGCTGCCTTTCCTTTCCCTCTCTCTGAGGTCTCAGCACCCAAATAGATTCCCTCTGAACGCCTTTCTGCTGCCTCCTATTTTATATGGTACCATCTCCACCAGCACTCCGTCCAGCAGCGGCGCCCACTCAGATCCTTAGCTGCTCCTGCCAGGTCCGTCAGCCTCCCTTGTACAGATGGCTTCTCACGCTCTGGTCTTGTTCTCACAAGCAAGGGTAGTTCGTCCAGAAGTCTGCCTCCACTCGATTTCCACAAGCCAGGGGGAAGCAGGGACTAAATAGTGCTTCCCTTTTCCCCAATTTCCCTGCTTTGGAACTTGCAAAGAACTGCTGAAATAAGAAGCAGTAAGTGAGACAGGGAGCTGCTCCTCCTCTAGGGATGGGAAACACAAAAGAAGGAAAAACTCGTGATTTCTGGGAAGGTAACTAAAACAACCTAGAGAGGGTAACTAGAGTAATTAAAACTAATTGAAGCACTGTTCTCTAAAGTTAGCAGAAATTTGTAATACCACTTAATCCTGACACCGCCACAGACTGATTTTGGCAAACCTCTTACTCTAAGCAAGGTTTGACCTGGTCAGTAATAAGGGAGACATCTGGTGCTGTTGGGGTGGAGGTAATAACTCCGCTCCTGTACAGAAGATCACTGTCCCCAGAGAAGGAACCTTCCTCCCCACTTTGATCACACTTCTTTGCAGACATAAGTACCTCCCTTTTAACCTCACTTTAACCTCCCTGTTCATGGGAACAAAGCAAAGGTTAAAGTGAGGTAGGAGATGCGTATCTTCACAAACATGATTGTGTGACCAAGCCCTCAAACATGGATGTAACATTTTGCCTTTCTGAAAATGTTGTCATATTCCGCACATGATTTCTACCCTGTTACATAGAGCTGAAGGAGGTACCCAAATGAATTTGCAGTACTCAGTTTGACTCGCAAATTTCAGGTACTTTTCATCACCCAAAACAGGGTCTGATTGGGTACCCGAAATACCAACATACCAAAATACTGGAGTACCGTTTTTGTCCCAATGTTTCAACTTCCAGTCCCAGATTTCAGAAAATTTGGGGGGTATTTTTTCAGGGTTTCAGATAATTTGGGGTACTTGAAAACTGGAATGCTGGCAATTTTGGTTTTTCAGATACTCAGATAGTATTTGGGTACTAATTCGGATACCCAAAATGGTACCCGAAAATGTTGGTATTACCCACAGCTCCCAAAATCAGGTCCCCCTTTCAGCTCCAGATCAGGCTCCCCCACAGTCAGGAGATGCTACCAAAGAGAGAGAGAAACGTGAAGAAATCTCAGTGCAGAATTCCATCCTCCTTTCCACAAATCTTGGCCAGATGCAGAAATCGGTCCTTTGGCTTCAACCTGGCTTTCGCAGGTGATCCCTGCTGATCCCAAACAGGACTGAGGTCAGCTCTCTGACCAAACAGGATTTGATGAGCAGATAAAATGCTACTATCAGGTTATTAACTATGATCACAACAAAACAAATACAAGGGTTGACAGTCTCGTAAAAAATAAAGGTTACGTTTATTTGGGTACGAGTGTGCTTCGCAGCCAAGTCATCCCAGAATTTGAACGGTGAGAGAGTATGCCCAGTTATGCTTTCTAACCTCTCTGTCCCTAACCATGTGCTACTCCATGCTTTGGTCTATAGAGGCACTAGAGAGCTGGGTCCAGTTTTCATTTTAGGGATCATAAAGCACCTTGATTTCCCCAGCCCCACTCACCGAGGCCCCGCCTACACAGAAAATTGGCAAGCAGCCCCCCCCCCCCCAATGCCACTGAACTGTCCCTATGTCACGTCTTTTTGGTTTCCGTTTTCCAAGAGAGTATTGCTCTGTCCCAGGAGATTTGGCCACTTCCCCCCTTTTTGACTTCTCGTGACTATCTCAGGTAGCAGTCTTGGGCATTTCAGTGAGAAGGGATTTTTATTCATTATTTCATTTCCCATTGCTTATTGTTTCTGTGCATGCTGCTGCTTTTCCATGGCTCCCCATTTTTCTTTATTATTTTTTTTTGGAGATTTTGTTTTTATTTATTATTTACCTTCATATGTTCTTTTTCCTGTCTTCTGCACCTTCCTCTTTATTTCTGTCCCCAATCATCTGAAAGTTTGCTAAAGAGTGGGTAAGTGTGTCCTACATTTTTTTTTTCTTTTCCCCCCAAATTCCTATTGTAGAATGTGATTGTTCCGTTGAAAGAGAAATAGGCCGAGTAGTTCAAACTGATAGAAATGAGAGTCAACGTTGAGGGACCAAGTGTCTCACACTTTTAATTGCCCCTCACACTCTTCATTTCCCCCAAAGCATGTTTTAGAATTTATAGCAGATTTGTCTCTTCCAATGTTTTTTTGATGTTAACATTTTAAAATAACATTAGCGCAAACAAGTGGCAATGAATACAGTGACTGACATCCATGCTTTCAGTGTTTTATTTAATGGGGGGAAATCATCATATATTAAATATTTGTTCAGCTCACTAAAAAAAAAAAAAAGAAAGCTAAAAAGACGATGCTGTCATTTCTTTTCCAAGTAACTAAAACTCTGAGTGAAGCATGCTTCTCTAAAGTTAGCAGAAATCTGTAATGCCCATTATATCACGAAACCGCCGACACTGCCGCAGACTGATTTTGGCAAAACTCTCTCTCTAAGCCAGGTTTGACCTGGTCAGTAATCGGATGGAAGACATCTGGTGCTGTAGGAAGATGGTGTCGATAGGCCGGTAGATGACCGTTTCCCCCAAATCGGTCCTGAGCCAATGCCCTGGGACCATATTTGTACTGGGGTGGGCAACGTGTTTTCTGGTGCATGGGACAAAGCACAGAGCATGATCGTTTTAGAGAGGGTCACAAAAGACCCAGTTCAACAAAGAATTTAAACAAGTGCATCAAGTTACACACGTGCGGAACCCGCTTGCTGAAATTCTTTGCTGAAACAGGGTCTGAAAAATCCCACCCCAAGGACACGGGCACCTAACCCCAGTGGCTCACTTCGTTTCAGGTGCAGTCTTTCATCTTTAAAATAAATAAGCAAAATAAAAAAAGTTTCCGCTGCAGAGAGCAAGCATTCTCCACTCCCTTTGTTCAACCTGTAGGTCGCTTTGCTGGGCACGAAGAAACGGTTGCCCTGTTCTATCGCAGCGGCAAATACGTTGCGATAGTCAAATGGTCCTGGAATAGAACTGATAAGTTAATTACAGCACGGGGGTGGGGGGACGGGGACCTAAAGATCGATCAAAATAACCTGTTCTCGTTCTTACATCCAGCTAACAGATGCCAACGTCTCCCCTCTGAGGCATGTGTTTGACTCTCATTGATGTCAGTAGAGCTACATGCATAGATCTGACAGCAGGGTTTGACCATGATTCACCAAGTTCTATGAGACTCCTAAATGAAAAGCCCGATATGAATGTAATTAATTATTGCCCACAACAGTGGAGCACAGGTTGATCAACCATTTATTGCATAGCTGATGCAAAAAGTGACGGCTAATCACGGCACCATTCCTTATGCTTAATGCTAATATTTGCCTCTGTCTTTTTATTCCCCCTCCCAGCACCAGTACCATTCAAAAATAGATGAGCTAATTGAAGAAACCGTCAAGGAAATGATAACACTTTTAGTGGCAAAGGTAACCTTCGGCTCCAGGTGAAATGATTCACTGCTAACATCGCATTTTTTTATGAGTTGTATTTCCATTAAAATGTGACACATTAAGAAGTTGAATTGGCTTGTTGTTCCTTGCAGGAGGGATCATACATCACTCAATCTTTTCCGTGATTAGAGCCTGCCTGAAATTCCGTAGATTCTTGATCAGGATTGACATGTTGGCTCCAGTTTTATTTTTTATTTTTTATTTTTTAAGAAAGGAGCTATCTATGTGCAAAAAATAGCATCCCCACGTTTACTGACGGGTCCTACTTCACTAGGTGGCACCTTTACATATTGACAGAAGGAGCTACCTTTGTGCAATAAGCATCTGTCAGATTGGCATGCCGAAAGTTGCGTTCATGAGACCAAGCGCTCAAATTTGCAGGTGCTTTTTAAAAAGTTGCTCCGTGGTGTTGTGAAACAGCGGCAGGAAATATCGTCCAAAAATAATACATGGCTTGCGGCTCAAAAATTGTTTTTGAGATGTGAAAATGATCCGATGTCTCAGAGATGAGTTGAGATCTGGACGTCTGATATACCATGGTGATGACTGCCAGTTATCAGTCATGCGATTTCCTTCTAGTTTTGCACTGTCTGAGAACAATATTGTAATACAAGCGTGAGTCATCGCTGATGTGCCATATAAAGACCTTTAAGCATAGCCACCCAACATGTACCCGTCTGTATCCCCTGCAAGACAAGCCAGCTGGACGCAGTTGACGTCACTTGCTGGGAATAAAAGACATTTCACGTCTTTTGCTGGTCCCCTTCCATTGGCTCCTACAATGAAGAACACAAATCATGGAACCATAGGATCGTAGAACCACAGGACTAGAAGGGGATCCCAAAGTTCAACTACTCCAAACTTAAATCAAACCAACATCTGCCATAGGACAGATGAAATAGCCAGTAGTTGATGCAGCTGAAATTTCAGATTTTGGTAGAAGGTTCATTGATATAATTAATAATTGATGTTTCCAAGTGTTTGAAACTGATCTTTAATGTGTTTCCCTCCTCCCCTCAAATTTTTTTTTAAAAAAATCATCTTTCAAGACATTTTGTTTCCGACTTCATTCTTTTTGATAAATTTGAGTTGCCCAGTAATGAGAAAAGTGGAGGTTGTCTGAGAACTAAAAAATGTGGTTGGGTAAATTTTGGTTGTAAAAAAAAGAGCGGAAAAAATTCCTAGAAATATCAAGTTTTTATTTTATTTTTTGAGAAACTAATTGTTTTTTGTTGAAAGGGTTCATTTTTAATGACAAATTTTTTTGGGTGGGCAGGTTGAAAAAAAATCAGTATTTTCCTACAATAGCAGCAACAACAAAAAATATCCTAAAATGTCAACCAGCTCTGGTAGCCAGCATCGCCTGCTGCCATCACCCATTAGTAGCTAATGGTTAATTTACACACAGTTGGAATTAAGCTGTGTAATGCCAAAAAAAGAGAGAGTCTGCAGTTGACTCCCAGCATCAATTCGATCCAAGAGAAGAGCTCTGAATTTTGAGGGCAGGATATCAATTACTGACAATATGGACCACATTGGGCTGTCGTGTACATAAGACTTCAAACTCTCTTCACATTAATGCAGTTGATCCCAAAGTACACCATAGTAACTGGTTTAAAATGACTGGATATTCTTTCTGCCCCCCAGTTTGTCACTATCCTGGAAGGAGTCCTGGCCAAATTATCCAGATACGACGAGGGAACATTGTTTTCTTCTTTTCTGTCATTTACTGTAAGTAGACTGAATCCGTTTCTCCCCCCACCCCACATATTTGTCCACTTGCAAAGCTCTTGCAATGTTTACATGACAATCCCATCTTTTTGTGCTATTTTGTGCTATTTTAATGTGCTTGTGGCAACAGGAAGCTTGCCACAAGCACACAATCTAGATTGTAAGCACTGGGCAGTTCTGGGTTACCATGCTGTCAGCGAATTAGAAATATCCAGCTACCATGCATCAACAGCACTGGAGTACCTCAGCGCAAGAAAGCAAAACCCATCAGTGTATTTCATTTCCATAACTGAAAAAGGAATCCCATTCACTCAAGGTTGCTAAACCTAATTATCTGAAACTCATGTGTTAGGCCCCCAAAATCATACGTCCGGCTTTAAAAATCATGCTTTTTTTTTTAAAGGGCGTTATCTTGGGTTCTTTTGATGTGTCCTTCAGTTCCTGAGTTCAGTTCAGTTCACATACTGAAGTCATGTTTTCAAGCATCTCTCTGTACCATCAGGGCTAGAACCTTTCTCTTTTCTAGGAAAGTTGAGATTCTTGTGAGTTTGGCAGCTGGGGCTTTTAGACTAGGGAGAGTCATGAGAAGAGTTCTGTCACTCACCTCAGCAATGGGTGTGTTTCAAGAAGGGGGCGGGGGGAGAAAGTGCAAGGCATGGTATACTCCTTTGATGAGTCCTTGAGTAAAAACAGACGTGACAATGGGAATTTTTACACACATCTTAAAGTGCTGGTCTTTTAATCTTCTGGGTTTACAAGTCCACAAGTAAGTTCCGGATGCATTTTTCATACACACACTGCCCTAGGGCAGCCTAAAGTAGCCGCAGCTGTAGACGTGAGGGGCTGCCATGGAAACCAAGTGACCACAGCTGCCTGGAGCAAAGCCTGTCTCTTATACACATCTAGATGTGTATAAGAGACAGCACACTGCCCTGAGGCCACCTAAAGTAGCCACAGCTGTAGATGTGAGGGGCTGCCATGGAAACCAAGTGACCACAGCTGCCTCTGTCTCTTATACACATCTAGATTTCAAAGAGCCGGAGGTTTAAGATCTGGGTGAGTGATTTAGACACACAGAAAGTTCCGAATGTAACAGCAAACATGCAGGAGAAATGTGTGTGTAAAAACACCCAGTGTGGCCCGTGACTCACCACACGTCTGGTCCTGTGCTGCCAGATGTTGGTCCGGGACTGCCCCAGGTCAGTTAGAGAGCTGACCCAGAATACATCCCCTGGAAGTTCCTGGGCACTCATTCCAGGCTACGTGCCACCTATGCAGACCGCAGTGGGCCAACACCTCTGTTTGGCACCACCGTGGCTGCCCGTCGTGTCAGGGGGCCACTGGGAGTGGGACAGCGCGGGGCTGGCCCCACCCCTACCTGGGTCACATAGGCAATGGGTTGGCTCTGCCGGCAGCCGGCACGTTTCTTCAGTGCCACCCACCGCCCCGGAGAACGGCCACCGCTGTTTCCCACCTTCCCCCAGGCTGCAGAGCCTCTGCACCGGCCACACCTCTGGTTTTACACCTTGCCTCCATTGTTACAGTCACGCTTTCTTTCTTCGGGGTTTGGGTGGCTCTTGATCCCATCGTGGTCCATCCTGCTGTTGCCGTTTGCCAGAGGCCCTTCCATCGCTCCAGGGTCAGTGAGAACCTGTGTCCCGCAGGCCAAATCGGACCCTTGGCTGTTTTTCAATTGGGCCCTTTCCAGTTCTTGACTCCCGCCCTGGATCCAGTCCCTCCCCTCAAGCACTGGAAAAGTCAGCTCAGGGGAAGGGAGCAGAGATGAGGGCCTGCAATCAAGGATGAAGGGTGCACCCATCCCATAGATCCATGATCTGAACCTTCCCCTTCCTTTTCACATCCTGAGCACAGCCCTTAAACACCCCCACCCCCAAATCCTGTCCAACCCACCGAACGCTTACCAATTTTCAAAGTGGGCCTTGCCTGACTAGTGAATGCTTAGTCCCTTCTGCCCATAGTTCCTCTCTTAGGGCCCGGTCCTAAATTCTCGTGACCCCAGTCGCACTTGATGCATGTGGGGTGCGCGCACCCCACGTCCCCTATACAGGGGTCACAGGCAGGGGGGCTGCACGCGCCCCCTTTTGCACCGGCCGCAGGGTTTAGGATCGGGCTGTTAAAGAGCATGGGGCAGGCTGTGGCTGTTTGTCCCCTGGCGACTGACTGTATTTCAGCAAAGACTTAACGTGTTTCTTGGGTGCCAGCAGCAGAGGATGTGGAGGCGGCAGCTTTTCAGGCATCGGAAGTGCCAGCATCAGCTTGGGTAGACAGCGTAATTTGCAGTTCTTCATCCTCTCTGAATCCAAGCTGTTAGTTGGTGGATGCGGCCTCCCTGACGCTCCACAAATACTGTTTGCACTTAGCAGTGTGCCTTGTGCCGGTCTGCCGGCTAAATGAAATCGCGACGACTGCGTTTGGGTGGGCAACGGGCCAATGGGACGGAGACCGACTTTAGCCGTGTGTTTGCGACTTGAAGAGAAGCTGTAACGCTAAAGAGGATGACTGTTTAACAGCAGCCTGGTCTTGCTGGGAGTGGAAGGAAATGCCAGTCTTCTCCATTCCTCAGGCTCCACACGGAAATCATTCTACCTATCTCTTTGCTAGATCTCTTTGTTTAAAACTGAGGCTTGCAGCTTTGCTGGCCTTCTGCTTGGGGGGGGGGGGGACCTGCATGAGAATGCAGATCTCTACAATCCCATTCTCCGGCAGTGCCTAATTTGCAGGAAACTGGCACAACCCAAATTCCCCCTCAGAGCAATAGCAAGCTATGTCCATCAGAGCAGAGAGTTGGAGCTGGATGCCCCAATGATGATCCAATTTAGTTTCAATGAATGGGCATGCAAGTTCACTTTTGCCCTGAAGACTTTCCCAGAGTCTCTCAGGGCCTTCAAGAATTTTAAAACACTTTGGCCGTTTTCAGACGATCGCGGGCCACGCTCGTGCTTGTTTTGAAAAAACGCCGGGAGCCAGGATCAGACGATACGCTCCCGGCAATCAGGCACCCGGAAGGGGGACGCGCATGCTTTTCTGGCCGCGATTTGACCGGGTTGAAAAATCGACCCAGTCAAACGCGATCGTCTAAAAAGAGCCTTTGTTAACCCCTTGTTGCACCTCTCCACACCACACGCTCTGCCCTGGAGTTGTCTAGGGGTGAAGGTGTAGAACACCTTGCAGGATTCATTGATTCCCATCTATGAAATCTTATCCCCATTGCAGTCAGTGGTGTGCCAGGGCGGTGGGTCATAAGGGCAGAGAGGGCAGTGCCCTGCCTTCCCTGAGCTCCCCGGCCCTTGCTGCTGCCGCTGCTACCTGAATTACCATAATGAGAGCAGGCTCTGGCGCAGAAGGTTGCTCTCTGCTTCTGCACCTATGCCTGCTTTAATGGTAAAGTAGACAGTGGGGGTGTCAGCAGAAGCACCCCCCACCCTCCTGTCGTTTCGACGTTTGTGTAAGACCTGGCTGTTCCGCCAGGCTTTTGGCGAGGAGGCGGGGTAGGGTGGGGGAGGTGGGGTTTGGGAGGGAGGGTGTGTTTTTATTACTTGTTTTAAAATGTGTAGATTTGTTTTTAAAAGTTTTATTGTTGAATTTTTTTGTGTGTGTATGTTGCTCGGCGCCCCGAGCTGCCTTTGGGCAGGAGGGGCGGGATATAAGTTTTGAATAAATAAATAGAAATAAATAAATAAGCAGGAGGGAGCCTCCCCTGGGATGGTGGGTCAAAAGAAAATCGCCCCCAGCATGGTGCCGCAGTTCAGAGCAGGGAAGGGACTGGAGGTGGAGGCACGGAGACTCCCTGTAGTTCTCTATGGAGTTGCCCAGCCAGTCAGCCTGGCTGCAGGGGCGATGGAGCCAGCGCCCCAGCCAATCACAACAAAAAGGACCACATTTCCCACCTTCCCACCTCCCCCAGAGCTCAGCCGAGCAGAGCAGAAGAAAATGGCAGCCGCAGCTGCAATCAGGTAAGTCTCCACATCCTCCCTCCACTTCTCCTTCCCTCCTCTCGCTTGGACTCCCCCTCCCCCCATTATCCTTTCTCCCGTCCCACTCCCATTTGCACACTCCCATTTGCACACACACCCCCATTGCTCCCTTCCCCAGGTTTGCTCCCTCTCCTGGTGATGGGTGTGCTTGAGGGGTGCACTCAGGAAGGGGAAGATCCAGCTCATGGATCTGTCCCCTATCCATGCATGCATGCCCCTATCGTGCCACCCTGATCCTGAGTTCACTCTTTTCGTGTGGCCCGTGGCTAGTTTTTATTCTGGTCCCTTTCCATTTTCTGGATCTGGCCCCTGGATCCTATTCCTACCCCCAAACACTGAAACACTGAGCTCAGGGTAAGAGGGCAGAGACAAGGGGACAGTTCCATCATCTGGACACTTCTCTTCCTGAATACAGCCCTTAAGCACCCCTGCCCCTAAATTCTATGTCAGGGGTGGAGAACCTTTTCCTTCCTAGGGTCCACTTCAAAAATCTGTGCTTAAAGGTCGTGCTGAAGAAAGGGAGGGTCCAGATCATGGATCTGTCCCCTATTCTTATCTGCCTGCCCTCATTTCTGCTTGCTTGCCCTGAGCTCAGTTTTTCAGTGCTTGGGGGTACGAACTGGATGGGCCAGAGCCAGGCACTGGAAACTAGCTAGCTAAAACTAGCTGCAGGCTGAATTTGACCTCAGGGCCTGAGGTTCCCCACCCCTGTTCTGTGCAGAACCCAAAGCTTGTATTAATTTTCAAAGAGGCACCCAAGAGGGGAAAAGGTTCTGCACCCCAGTCCTAGGGTGATAATTATCCTAATATGCCAGCTCTGCCTGAAACCAGGATGACTGGGATGTCCCTTGTGTGTGCTACAGTTGTGTGCCATCACATTTATTTATTAATTTATTTTTAAACTTTTCCTAGAGTCCCAAATAGACACTCTGTAAAATCCAACTTGGCAACACGGTTGGGGAGTTGCAAACAGACATCAGGAGGTTAAAGCACCTCAAACAATTCCTGTGAGATCTTCTCCAGATCTATATTGAAGACTTGCTCCTGGAGCCTCATATTGATGGCTGTCTGTGTCATGCCTTAAGTTGGTGGGCGATTGGGCCTTTCCTATGCTGGGTCCCTCAGTGTGGAACTCACTCCTTCCAGTTGTGTGCTCTCGGTTCCTTCCTCCTCACCCTTAAAATGTATCTGAAGACCTTTTCATTCTCCTCCTTCCAAGTAATCTGATGCTTGAAAAACTTTTTGCTGAACCATGAATGATGATTAAATTGGTTGGGATATCTTCTAGACTCATTTAGTGTAATGGGGGGGAGGGGAGATTCAGGCAGAACTGAAGTTTTTTCAAAAGATTTATTTGCTGACTTGTTATATTCAGACTTTCTGCTGCAGTGTTAAAACTTAAATAGTTGCTTTGCATGCAGCCTTGTATGGTTCTGTAGTGCTTCTGAAAAGCAAAACTGCTGCTCTTTTTTGTTGTGATAGCCCTGTTGAATTTTATCCCCTCTCCTTGAGTGATCTGATGCTTAGGAAAATCTTTTGCTGAACTTTGAATGTTTAATTTTTTTTAGGTATTTTAAAATTGCAGTCAGAACTGAAAAGTTTTTCCAAAGGATTTTTTTGTTGACTTGTTACGTTCAGTCATTCTGCTGCAATGGGAAACTTCAGAATACTTGCTTTTAACACAGTCTTGTGTTGCTTTATAGTGTTTCTAAAAGGAGGAGAAAGTGCTGCTCTTTTTTTTTTTCTTGTGCTCATAAGAAGGACAGTGAAAGTGCTATGTGAACACTTAATAATAAAGATTCTGGGTACATTGAAACGAATGACCTAGATAGCCATGGAAACAATGGGGGCAATAATAATGGGATTGGCATTTGTCTTTAATGGGCTTTAATGGCTGCAAAACAGTACAGTGGAGCTGCATCTTTGGGAGTGGGGAGAAGGCAGGGAGGAGGCTATGGGGATTGAGTGCAATAGCAAAGGACTGGGTGGAATGATAGAATGCTGCCCATGAGCTCCTTGTCACTCCTCCCAACTACTTACCATTTCATCCAGAACCTTGTCATTCTACCTGCTTAACAATGGCATTCCTCTTATACCACCCAATCCCTTGCTATTGGACCTGACCGCTGTAGCCTTCTCCCATTGTTCTACCCACTCCCGTGACTACTTCTTTATCATTCCACTCAGTTTGTCTCTCCATCCACTCCCTGTAGCCTCCTTGCTGTTTTTCCACCTCCTCTCCCTGGCCCCTTTTGTGTCATTACACACACACACACACACACACACACACACACACACCTTTACTGCCATTCCTATTGGAGATGCCGCTCCATTGTTTTCTTTACAGCCCATTAAAGCATATTGTTCTTCACATCTCTCCATACTTGGCATTTGTGTTCCCTCCATTGTTCCTAATGGGTGGGTATTCTGTCATTCCTTTTAGTATGTCCTAGGATTCTGACCTCTGATTGCCTGTGGTTTCCAGATACGAATAGGTCTGTTTGAATTTTACCTTGGCTAACATACTCCACCTCTGTTTTGACTTCTGCTGGCTTTGGGGACTGACCCGCATTGCTGCATTCAGGGCCTTTTATTCAACCTCCTGCGGAGTTGCTAATCACCCTTGACTTTGCAGACACGTAACTCTTGTGTTTAACCTTTAAGTGTCTCTCCACAAAGAGAAGGAAAAGGGAGGGTCTGATCTCTGTTCGTAGGGGAAGGAGGTGTAAGGGAAGGAGGGATGTCAGAGGCTGGTCTGTGGTGAGGGGTTAGAAATGCAGCCCCATCCCTGTGGCTCAGTAGCTAAACTTTAACTCTTCTGTACTGTTTCCTAAATATTCTGCCCCATGCCTCCTCCCAAGTGAACTCTACCATTCATGCCCTCCTCCCTCCCAACTGCAGCTGAGGTGGGGCTTGGAACAGAGGAACTGTTTGCATTCTTTCATGTATACTAGGACTGAGGTTCACACTGAGGCATTCCTCAGTTTGTCATTGATAGAACTTTTCTTCTGCATAGTGGATTCTCTGGTGTGTGCTGAGGGCTTAGCTCACACACTATAGCATTTCCCAGTGACGGCACAGGTACACTTTTTCTCCTGTGAGGCTTCGCTGGTGTGTATTGAGGTACCCAACTTCTCCTGAAGCAGCTTTGCCCCAGCCAAGTATTGCCGTGTCTCTAACCTTCTTCCGTTCTTAGGGAAACGGCTGGTTGCCCAGCAACTTCAGGCTCATCTCAATGCTATCGGATTCCTGGAAGCATTTCAATCAGGTTTTTGTCCAGGGTAAAGCACTCAGACTGCGCTTGTGGCCTTGGTGGTTGATCTATGCTTGAAGAGAGACAAGGGGAACTATACCCTGTTGATCTTCTTAGACCTTTCTGTGGTCTTTGATACCGTTGATCATGAGGTGGTGTTGACACAACTCTGGAACTTGGCAAGAGTGTGTAGGACTGCTCTTGAGTGGGTCCATTCATTCCTGTCAGGGAGGACCCAGCTGGAGGTTATGGGAGGTTGCTTTTCGCCCCCTTGGGACTTCCCCTGCTCTTGTTTCTGCTCTCGTTGTGAAGCTGCTGGGTGAGATCATTCAAAGCTTTGGGGTGAGGTGTCATCCATATGCTGATGATATCCAGCTCTACCTCTCTTTTTCATCCGACCCCAGTTCAACAGTCTCATTGCTTGCGCAATGCCTGGCTGCTGTTGGGGACTGGATGAGGGTGACCCAATTGAAGCTGCATCCGGACAAGACTGAAGCGATGATGTTTGTCTGATCTTGTGACTTGGAGGGGACTGGGACTTCTGTCATTGATGGAGTCCGACCCACTCTGCTAACTCAGGTTTTCAGCCTTGGGGGGCTTCTGGACCCCTGGCTGGGACTGGAAGATCAGGTTGCGGCGGTGGCCAGGAGTGCTTTTCGCCAACTCCATCTAGTGAGGAGGCTGCATCCCTTTCTGTCTGATTCAGATCTGGCCACCATCATCCATGCTTTCATTACCTTATTATTATTATTATTATTATTGCTGTTGTTGTTGTGGTTGGTTGGTTGTTGGCAAGCATTTATATAGTGCCAGCAATGTACCTAGTGCTTTACAAAGTAATGGAATAGACACGGTCCCTGCCCTAGGGCTTACAATCTGAGAGACGGGGGGTGGAAGACGAAGGAAGGGGAACAGAGGGAGAGACAAGGAGTGTAACATTCACGAGAATGCGAGGTCCCAGGTGCACGCGCTTGGCTTGGTTACATCAAGAATGATGGCTGGTTGGTCCGTGTGGTGAGGATATGAGTACAAAGAACTCCGGTAACAGATTGTACTGGATGGAGGGGATCAGCAGGAGTTAGGTGAGGGGAGCGAGGAGTCAGACAGAGCAGAGTGAAAGAGGTGGGTCTTGAGGAGAGATTTGAAGGTATGAAGGGAGGGGGCAAGGTGGATGTGGACAGGGAGGGAGTTCCAGGCATGGGGGGCAGCAAGTGAGAAGGGACGAAGGAGCTTAGGGGAGCAGGGAAGGCATGGAAGGGTGAGAGAAGGGACAGAGGAGGAGCGAAGTGCACGGACTGGAGTATGGAGGGAGATAAGTGCAGAGAGGAAGAGGGGAGCGAGGTTGTGAAGAGCTTTATAGGTGAAGACTAGGAGCTTGTGCAGGATTCGTTCAGAAAGGGGAAGCCAGTGAAGAGAGGAGAGGAGGGGCTGCACATGGTCGAAGTGACGGGCGAGGAGGACCTCCGGGCTAGACTACTGCAGTGCACGTTACATGGGGCTGCCCTGATGACTGTTCAAAAGCTGCAGCTGGTGCAGGGACAGGCCGCCACAAGCACATCATGTCTACGCTTTACATGCTACGCTGGCCACCTATAGCTTTCCGGGCACAATTCAAGGTACTATTTCTGACCTTTAAAGCCCTAAACGGCCCGGGCCTCACATATCTGAAAGATCAACTTTCCTACCATGCCCCTTCGTCACCCTTGGAGTTGCCGGGAGTGCTCTCTTGCTGGTGCCACCGACACATCTTGTTTACATGCCAAGGGCCCGCGGAGAGGCATTCTCGGTCGCTGCCGCAGTAATGGGGAACTCCCTTCCCTCGGAGGCCCGTCAGAGCCTGAGCACATTCTGGAGGCAATGTAAAACCTTTGTTTTTGGCAAAGCATTTGGCAGATGGGAATAAGGGTTGGGGTGGGTGAGGTTAGGAGTGAGTGGGTTTTTTAATGAGATTTTAATGTGTGTTTTTGTTGTGGTTCTAACGTTTTAAGCCACCCTGGAGCCCTTACGGGTTCTTCACCGGCTGCAGCTTTTGAAGAATCATCAGGGGCACCCTAGCGCCTTAAAGGGAAACTTTAAATAAATCAGGTAAATAAGGCCGTTTGCCCGCATTACCAGGGCCGGCGATTTTCCCTGCGGGGGAATCTCTCAGCTGGGAAATTTATGCCGAGCTCAGCGCGTGGGAGTGAGTCATCAGCCGCGTCCAGCGGCTTTTTCTTTCCTCCGAATGTCAGAGCTGGATTTCAGGGCTTGACATTCGGAGGAAAAAAAGCCGCTAGACATGACTAATGACGCTATCAGCCCCGTGCCCACGTGCGGAGCTCAGCGTAGGTTTTCCAGGGGGGAGATTCCCCGCTGGGAGACTCGCCAGCCCCTGTAACGTGAGCAAGTGACCTAAGTTTTAAAATTAATTAATTAAATAAGTAAATAAATACATTAAATAAATTAAATAAATAAATAAATTCCTTCCATCTACAGGATTTATCTCCTGTGTGGGTTCTTACTTTTAAAATAACAAATTTTAAAAGTGAAAGAAATCACACATACATACAGGGTTCCCTTCCCTAAATCCAGCTTGAACCTTTGACCTGCCAATTCCCTTTTCTAGCACCTAACACACAGGAGCTGTTTCCAGTTCCCCCTTTTGGATTCGCTCACCGAGTTTGGCACATTGCTCACTCTCCGTGGCATCAATATGGCGTAGTCTGTATTGACTGGGCTTTTTCTAATCGTTGTGTATTACATAGTAATGGTTAACTTTAGGACACCCCGCCCTCTGCCCCACCAACCTAAAAGTCCACCTATCACCAACCGTGATGTATTAGCGCTCTCTTCCCCCTGTATTCCGAGGCAAGGATGGGTCTTTTTTTATTTTTTAAACTGGAAAGCACCTAATAAAAAGACATTGTGAAAATAGTAATAGTCAAAAAGGGTTCGGTATCCCAAGCGTTATATCACAATGCTCACACTGTCTCTTCTGAGTGCTGTCATTTTCTGTCTGCTATATTATCTTCTGTGTTTAGTTTTTGAAATGCTAAATAGAGAGATTGCAGCATGGTTCTTCCACCTCCCACATTTTCCTCGTGTCCAAATATAACAAAATGTTACACAAGCCTTTTAATTCTAGAAAGCGCTAATCTTCCACCAACGTCTTTCATCAGATGTCCAGCCTTTCTCAAAATGACACGCTGCTAGGGGTCTCATGACAGGCCATTTTATCACCTAGTAGTATATCCTCATTTTCAATTTGTGCCGTGAACCCCAGCTTAAAATTAATGCATCTGTTGTCCTAATAAAGTTCTCACTAGCCACCTCATTATAAAGTACTTCAAAAGCTTTTCACAATGGAACGCCAATCGGAATTTGGGTAGTTATCATGAGCGTAAGATGTTTTCTATAGACCAATGTTTCCCCATGCCGGCAGCCCAGCCATTAACTAGGTGTCTGTGTCTAAGAAGTGAATTGCCACCAAGGCACAGCAAATGACAGCTGCCGAGGTTCCCTTTTAATCTAGACAGCCCCTTCCTTTGAACAGAAAAGAATTGTGGCTACATTAATTAAAACTAAAGGGTGCCTATTTCCCCAAGGGGAGAGGTAGGTGCAGAAGATCTTATTTTTGTTCTTCACAATTTTTCGCAATAAACTGAGAAATATCATGAGCAGAGTCACATAACTTGTGAAGAGCTGCCACCGAGCAAAAAAAATAAATAAATCACACAACATCTAGTTGTTTGGAAATTTCACGACACGGAGCCAAAAGAAAAAGAAGCACTTATGTTACAAAAAGAAAGAAAAAAAAATCATTGCGGGAAGAAACTGTGGAAGACAGACTAAATTATTGGTATTATGCCTTTCTCATGGCCAATGTTTGTTTCATTAGACTGCGAAACCTCAACTTAGCTCTGGCATTTTTGAAAAAGAACATTGCAGGTTTTCCTATGTCCTAATTCTGCCCAATTTCTGTAGCCCTGCTGCGTTGTCTCAGAACCCTTTGGCAGCTTAAATCCAGTTGCTCTTCCCATCCCCTTGCTGAAGGAGAGCTTGGTGCTATTAGCGCCATTTTATTGATGGGATGAAAACAGTGCTGCAGCTCGGTCCTCGGTTTTTTCCCCCCCCGGAAAACGCCAAGGACCGATGCACTCGACTCGATTTTTCCGAGTTCTGAATTTCCAAGGAGAGCCCCTGAAAATTTGGAACTCGAGAAACCTTAGCCGAATGCATCTGATTACAGGGGTTGAAGGCCAGCACTATATCCCTGCTCCCCCTTCCCTGGCTCCCACTGTCCAGAGAGGGAATAGGCCATCAGGGGGCAGGTAAGGAAGAACGGAGGCCTAGCGCTGGCCGAAGGGAGGTGGCGGTCAGCGGTGCCTAGCAGGGCGACAGGGCTGGTTACAGTACTTACCTTCCAGAGGGGTCCCACTCAGATGCGTGGTGTGCCTCTTTCCGGGTTAGGCTTGGGGTGGGGGGACGGACCACAGCTGAGCATGTTCAGAAACGGCCTGATGGACCTTTCTGAGCATGCTCAGCCCTTTTCAAAGACGGCACGGGCCTCCCAGAAAAAAAAAAAACATCTTTGAAAAGGCCTGAGCATGCTCAGTTGTGGGGGTTTTTTTTTCCCCAGCCTAACCCGGAAAGAGGCACACCACGCATCAGTGCAGGACCCCTCTGGAAGGTAAGTAACCAACTCTGCCCCCCACCCCCACTAGGCCCTTTGCTCCCCCTAAGCACCCCATCCCAGACACACACACCCCAGAGCCACTCGGAGATTTGCCGAGTATTCTCCATGGGTCCGAGGAGCAGCCCAAAAATTCGGGACCTCTCCTCAGACCTCAGAAATTCTCAGCAAATATTGTTCCTCTATTTGGTGCAGCCCTAAACAAAAGGGAGACAAAACAGGGTGAATTGGCTTAAATCCAGGTGACATCAGTCACCAAATGGAAAGTCTCAGCTTAAATAATTAATTTTCATCCTCTTTTCCATTTTTACTTGAGTTACTTTGAATAGAACGGTTCATTCTCATTGGTTGCTCTAACCATTAAAACATTGATTTACACTAGTGAACTAAAACCTTAACACTAGACCAAGGATAAAGAGAAACAGTTTCCCTCCCAAGAGCCACTTTGAATATTAGTACAAGCTCGGAGGGCGACAGAGATGTTGATGATGGAGTTGATGATGGAGGGGTGTGTTCAGGAAGAGGAGGGTCCAAATCACGCGTCTGTGTCATGGAACTAGAAAGGGGACAAATAAAAACTAGCCTTGGGCTGCATTTGGCCCCAGGCCTGAGATTCTCCACCCCTGGACAAGACTAAATGTATATTTTTGCTTCCTAGGAGGATACACTATAACTATTTACATTTATTTAAGCTACGGTGTAGCCAATTACTTCATATTGATTGTGTATTTGAGCACTTAGGGAAATAATAGTGAACAATCTAGTGCTTATTTTAATTAACTTTAGTTTTTAATTAACGTTTTGTTCGTGATTTGTGCCGAGCCGTACAGGGAGAGTATCTGGAATGAATCACGCCGAACAGCATGTCAGATTCATTTTTATTTCGCCGAACAATCTTAAACATCTCCATAGACCATCAGGGCTTTTCCATGGACTGGAGAAAAAGTCTACAGGATGGGGCTGCTACTGGCGGGGGTGGTCAGTGCCTCCCTTCGGGAGGGCAGAGTGCTGGGCTGTCTCAAAGAGGCAGTGGTGCGGCCTCTGCTCAAGAAACCATCGCTTGACGTTGACTCCCTTGTCAGCTATCGACCTGTCTCTTACCTTCCCTTTTTAGGGAAGGTTATTGAGCGGGTAGTGGCTCAGCAGTTGCAGGGGTATCTTGACCGCGTTGGTTTTCTTGATCCCTCTCAGTCGGGATTTCATCTGGGTCATGGCACAGAGACTGCGCTTGTGGCCTTGGTGGATGATCTGCGCCAGGAGATGGATCGGGGTCGTTCGACCCTGTTGGTCCTATTAGATCTGTCAACTGCCTTTGATATGGTTGATCATGAGATGTTGGTGGCGCAACTGGGAGACTGTGCGGGGATGGGTGGGACTGTTCTTGAATAGTTCCGCTCATTCCTGACCGGGAGAACCAAGCGAGTGGTACTCAGGGAGTGTTTTTCATCATACCGAGACCTCGCATGTGGTGTCCCGCAGGGTTCGGTGTTGTCCCCCCTCTTGTTCAACATATATATGCATCCTCTCGGTGAGGTGATCAGGAGGTTTGGCATACAGTGCCATCAATATGCTGATGACACCCAGTTATACCTCTCTTTTTCAACAGACCCAGACCCCGCAGTCTCTGTGCTTACTCGATGTCTGACGGCGGTGGGGGACTGGATGAGGGCTAATCGACAGAGGCTGAATCCTGACAGATGGAAGTGATACTGGTGGATAAGGCGATGAAGCTAACGACTCCCATCATTGATGGGGTCTGTCCTCCTTTGTTTCCCCAGGTGCGGAGTCTGGGGGTACTCCTCAATGCGCAGCTCTGCCTGGATGCCCAGGTGGAGGCTGTGGTGAGGGGTGCCTTTCGCCAATTACATCTGGTATGTCGACTTAGGCCGTATGTTTTGGACTCCGACCTGGCCACCATCATCCATGCTTTCATCACCTCTAGACTAGACTATGGTAATGCACTCTACGTGGGGCTACCCATGGTGACAGCCCGGAAGCTGCAGCTGGTGCAGAATGCGGCGGCCCATCTCTTGGTGGGACTGGGCCGCCGGGAGCATGTTACACCAGTGCTCCATTCTCTGCATTGGCTGCCGATAATCTTCCGAGCACAATTCAAGGTGTTGGTTTTAACCTATAAAGCCCTAAATGGTCTGGGACCTGCCTATCTGCGAGACCGCCTCACCCCCCGGGTACTGGACCGGCCCCTGCGGTCATCGGGGGATGCCCTTCTTGTGGTTCCCCCAAGTGTTCCAAGGGGCAACGCAGGGTAGGGCGTTCTCGGTGGCCACACCAAGACTATGGAACTCCCTTCCGGTGGCAATGCATCTGGCCCTGGACCTTCCCTCCTTTCAAAAAAGCTGTAAGACTTGGCTGTTCTGTCAGGCGTTTGGCAGGGGAGATGGGTAGAGGGTGGGGAGGAGAAGGATGGGGTAGTGATATGTTTTATAATTTTATGGTTTTAATTGTTGACTTGTATTGTGAGCCGCCCCGAGCTGCCTGTGGCAGGTGGGGCGGGATATTAAATCTTTTTAATAAATAAATAATATAAGAACTGAGCCAGTCAGAGCTTAGGTCAGGAGAGGAACAGGCGAAACCACCAGCCAATTCTTAACATACACACACAAGCCTTCCCCCCACCTCCACCCCCTATACCATGTAGAGAGTGAGAAGCAGGAATATGTGGCCTCCTACATTGGCCTCCTACATTGGTTCTTAATGAGAACAAGATACATGCTTGGGGGACCTCCAAGAGGGCGCCCCTGGCTGACCGCAGGGACCGATCCAGGACATGAGGGATGAGGTGGTCCCGCAGATAAGTGGGGCCCACGCCATATAGGGCTTTAAAGGTAATGACCAACACCTTGAATCAGGCCCAGTAGACTATAGGCAGCCAGTGCAGAGAACGGAGCACAGGTGTTAGGTGCTCTCAGCGGTCTGTCCTCACCAGGAGGCGAGCGGCCATATTCTACACCAGCTGAAGTGTCTAGGTTGTCCCCAAGGGTAGCCCCATGTAGAGCGCATTTCAGTAGTCCAATCTCAAGATAATGAATACATAGATGACAGTGGCAAGTTAGGAGCCTGAGATGTAAGGCCGAAGACGTTAGACCAGATGTAATTTACCAGACGCACTCCTCGCCACAACTGCCATTTGGGCATTCAGGAGGAGCTGCGAATCAAGAAGGACTCCCAGACTCTGAACCTGAGGGACCAGGGAGGGATGCACTGCATTAACGATGGGGGCCTCTGCTGCCTCAGCCCTTCACACCAACATCACTTCCATCTTGTCAGGATTCAGCTTCAGGCGGTTTGCCCTCACCCAATCCCCCACCTCAGCCAGACACCGGGCAAACACCAAGACTGCCGGGTCTGGGTCAGATGAATACGAGAGGTAAAGTTGATGACACCGAACCTCAAACCCTTTCACGATCTCACCCAAAGGCTGCATGTACACGCTGAACAGGAGAGGTGACAGAATGGATCCCTGCGGAACTCCACACGTGAAATCCCAGAGGGATGATGTACAATCCCCAGAACCACACGCTTGAGTTCTTCCAGCCAGGAAAGAACAGAACCATTAATGAACAGTTCTGCCCAACCCAGCACGGTCCCGTAGGCAGGTCACCAGCAACTCGTGGTCAACCGTGTCAAAAGCCACTGAAAGTTCAAAGTCAGAAGAGTGGATCAACCTTGGTCCAACTCCCAGCGCTGATCTTCTACCAAAGTCACAAGCACAGTCTCAGTGCCATAGCACTGATGAAAGCTGGACTGTGAGGGATCAAGGAAACCGACGCGGTCCAGATACCCCTGGAGCTGCTGGGCCACTACCCATTCAGTAACCTTGCCCGCATACGCCCCTTTCTATCTGTCTCCTCGGCCAAAATCCTTGTTCATGCCATGGTTATCTCTCGCCTCGACTACTGCAACCTCCTCCTTGCTGGCCTCCCTCGCTCCCACCTGTCCCCCCTTGTGGCGATCCAAAACTCTGCCGCCAAGATCATTCACTCTGCCCGTCGCTTCGACCATGT
>QEPC01006549.1:1288267-1330975 GCA_003113815.1 Sphenodon punctatus | reverse complement strand
CGAGCAATTTTGTCTGAAAAATAGTCAATAAACATGTCACAGCGAGCACTGGAAGATTCCAGTTCCAGACGGAGAGAGGCCGGACTGACCAGCCCCTTCACCACCCAGAAAAGTGAGCTGGACACAACTTTGTGGATGAAATGATGGTAGCAAAGAAACTCCTCTTTGCTGCCCGCATAGCCATGGCATAGGCCTCTATGCCGCAATCCATCGGTTTCAGCACGAGAACAACGCCACCGTCGCTCTAACCACCTCCTCTCCTGGTTCAGCTGACACAGGTGAATCACGGGGCCCTGCATTACCTGTGCTCGGGGAGCAGACGTCTGGGAGCCATCCTGTCGATGGCCTTGGCCAGCAAGGTGTTCCAGAGGGCAACGAGGTCATCAAGCAATCAGCCATCGAGATTGGAAGGTATATTCCCCCAGAGCATTCCGGAACCCTTTTGGTTCCATAAGTCTCCAGGGGTGGACCATATGAATAGGTTCCACACCCTGCCAGGGGCAAACATGTGCCAGGAGACTGGCGCGAAGGAGATAATGGTCTGTCCATGACAAGGGCACAGATGACACCTCCCTCACTAACAGACACCCCACCCCCGCCTCAAGGCCAGTGCAAAATACCAAATCCAGAATATGCCCCCTCTTGTGAGTCGGTCCAGATACTACCTGAGACAGGCCCATCATTGCTGTGGTGGCCGTGAACTCTTGCTCTGCTCTCTTAAGACTGGTATCGGCATAAATATTGAAATCCTTTAAGACCACCAGCCTTGGGGATAGCAATACCACCTCTGATACCAGATCGGCTAAAGCAAGTAGAGATGCTGCCATACAGGGAGGTACACAGTATACAAGCAGCAGCCCCAATCTGTCTCCATGAGCCAAATCAACCAAAAGTTAGAGGCCCTCTATACCAGATAGCATTTGCACTGGATTATCTCTGCAGAGACCAGGTGTCCCTAGGGATAATGGCTACACCCTACCCCGTCCCTCGGGCAATGGCTGATGCTTCACAGAGTACCCAGCCGGAACAAGGCCAGCCAAAACAGGCGTTGACTCAGTGTCCAGCCAGGTCTCCGTGAAACACGCCAGGTCGGCCGTCCGGTCCAGAATCAAGTCCCAGACCACAAAGGGCTTATTAGCAACTGGCCTGGCATTTAACAGCAGCAACACACGGCATGGGGCCCCTCCATCCTCAACCACCAAATTACCTGGCCTGGGGATGACCAGGAGGACAGGCACTAAGCGCCACGTCCCCCTCCGAGATCATATGTTCCCCCCCAGAGGGACCATACTTCCCTGGCCCATAATGACCCCTATGGCCACAGCCTCCCCCAACAAGCCCCCCCCNGCCAGAATAGGCCCCAACTCAATGTCCAGTCAGGCCATATCTCCCCTGGCCCATCACAACCCCTATAGCCACGGCATCCCCCTGGCAGAACCTTCCCCAATCTCCCCCCATCCCATGGCTGAGTCACCAGGCTGGTGAGGGAGACCTCCCCACCCCCTAATTCCCCACACACACACACACCCTTCTCACAGGGGGGGTGTATTCCTCCCCCCTTTTCTGGGTCATCCCCCCCCTCTCACAAGGGGGCCAAGGCTGTCTAACCCACTCCCCACCCCACCCCCTGCTCTCTCCAGGAGGCAAGGGCATCCCCTTCTCTAACCCATCACTATAAACAATAATGATGAGTTAGAGAGGATCATGGATTCAGCATCAGCTGTAGAGCCAAAAGAGCCCCCTTGCTTCTCCCGACCAAGATTTCCCACTCCCACCAGCCTCTGCTAGGAAGTAATTTCTAAGATGTCAACAACAACTAGCGATTTAAGACAAGGAGTCTAAGATCTGTAAATGAGGCTGTCCCTGAGCCTCTCAGACACATGGACTTGGACTTGCCAAATGATTAACCGGGGGTGCTCGCTGGGGCCCCCACATTTTATCTTTGCTTGCAGATTTTACCCTGGAGCCAGCTACTGCAGCTTTTGGTAAGGAGAGGAATATTAATGTGCGAGAGCGACACACCTGTTTCATCATCACCACAAAGTGCCTTGCATAAAATACTTGCCCCTTCTTCCGGGACCTTTGGATCCCCTCTTCTGTCCGATTCTGATTTGGCCTATGTGATCAGAGCCTGTTTCAGACTATTGGGGGGGGGGTTGTTTTTTAATTTATTTAAATGTTTTAATTCATTGTAATAATTTTATGCCTTAATCTAATTTGTATTAAGTTCAGATTTCATATTAAACATGTTTATTCTTTAAAAGAACAAAAGAAGCAATCTTATTGAAGATAATAATAAATAACAATAACAATAAATCCAGTTTTAATTTTAAAAATCCATTTTAAAACACCAATTTTTGTTCCCTCTGAGACTTACATGATGTGCCCAAGATCAATGGGGAGTCTGTGGCAGAGCAGGGGTTTGTATCCTGGTCTTCTGTGGCCCGTCCTAGCAGCCTAGACGCTGGGCCACTGTTCAGTGCCTCTGCATGGTCAAGTTGATTTCAAATGTAGTGGACAATGTAGCACTCAGCTTCCTCCAACCTCCCCGCCCTGCCATGGTTCTCTGCCATTCTTGTTGCAATAGACCTTTGGCCCCCCAAAGAGGCAACTGGTGCAGGAACCACCTGGTTCAAAATAGCCGTTCTGTTTCTGCAGAACAGTTCTACAGAAACAGAACAGCCAGAAAAAAAAAATAATCAGAACTCTGACTGAAAAAGTTTTAGATCGGAATGCCGTACAACAAAATGGTGGCTGCCGTACTCATGTGCCATATGGCTAAAGTTATTTTGATCACTCGGGTTGGAAATCAGAACGGAATTTCGTCAATTCCAACTTCCAGTCGGAACATTCAAGCTGCCCGGCTCCAACGGAATGGGAACACTGGGTGTAATTTCCACATCACTCCAAAGCTCTATCACCCCTGCTAGCTTTACAGTGGATTCTCTGGCCAGCTGAAGTTTGCATTGCCCTGGGTACGTGGCTTATTGGCGCGGCTTTGGTAGCTATGGCAAGTAGAGCCTCCAGCCCATAGATGTGAAGGTCAAAACACACTTAAGAATAGATCACTTTTTAGAATTTCACCCAGTCATTCTTGACTTAGGCCCTTTGCGGTAGAACATGAGGGGTTTCACATCTTTTAAACTCTAATGTATTGAAAGTGGCTGAATGTCATTGTGGAATCCAACCTACCAGCCCTATAGGGCCCTTTCGTAAATGCTTCCCTAGTTCTGTCCTCTTTCGGAAGGTTATTTTGAATCTGTGATAGATATCTCTTCCCTCCTTATTTGTTCTTTCACCTCAGCTCGGTGCAGTTAAATGCTGGAATGATTTGAACCACCACCGCTAGCCAGCCCTATGTAGCTTCTCATTTTGCTTAATTATTCACCCACACACGCCGTAGAAGTACATCCACCCACTCGCACATTCTGTCTCGCACATGCAATCGTTCTCTCAATTGGGACATGTAATTTATTCATGCCAAGATGCAGCTGTGTGTGTGTGTGTCTGTGTGTGTTATATTTAGGCTATTTTATCGGTAGCTTTAGAAATATTTAGAAGCAGGTGAGCTTTTACACCCAAACAAGGATGGCGATCGATGCTTTATCCTAATTAAAAGCGTCGTCTTTGAAGAAGCTCTCAATTACAAGCCTTACAGATGGGACGCATTATGGTACCTTTGTAAAAGGGTCTCGGTGTCCATCTGGAAATTGTTCAGTTTGAGAAGCCAATCCAGAAATTCATAGAACCCTTACTCCTTTGCCAGCTATGGCAAACATACAATGTTATACATTCTTCATTGGGAAACACAGCAGTGAGGAAGCAAGGGCTTTGAACAGTACCACTCTCCAAGCATTAAAATGTACCATCCACACCCTTCGATAGTATCAGCCACTAGGGTCTTTAAAGAGAAGAAATAAGATATAAGAACATTTTAAAAGGCCCAATGACATATAAAGGTGCAGCAATTTAGGCCTGAAATGTCAGCTTTGTTTTCCATTTTGCCATTTACTGTCCACATTTCGACAATCTTGCCACCACTCCGATGGCATTTGCCATCAATTTGCAGCACTATCCAACATTTTGCAACAGTTCCAGGTATTCTGTGGCACTTAAAACAATAGTGACAAGTTCCAACAGTTTTGCCAACATTTCCGACAGTTTAACCGACATTTCTACTGAAACTTTAGCAACACATTCCGACACTTTGCAGCGTTTTCTGAGTCTTTACAGGACTTGTGACAGCTTCCGACAGTTTCTTCGCTGCCGAGAAATAGCGACATGCAATTGCGGAAAGCGGCAGCCAGCATCGGAACAAGTAGGGGGATCCCATGTCCATGCCCTGTCGGGAAAACGGCAGTGGATGGGAGGTTTCTGACAGAATGTCGGACGCCGCCACGTGCCGTTTCAGACCTACAGCAATTCCCCATGATCACGGCTTTTTTCAGGGCTCAGCTTAATGACAAGGCATAGTCCACAGTTCCTCGACCTCTGGCCTTGTATTGCATGCAAACTCTACAACTCAAGAATATGCTTTAGGATTTCCCTCTAAAAACAGGATCCAGTTAGTGGGGGAAATATGCCACTCTCCAGACTCTCTTCTCCCTCAGCAAGATTAGACTAGATGGAAACTCATGCTTTTATGGTTCCTCCTTCCAGGACTCCAGAGCCTCTCCTCTTCCTTGGGTTTCGGCACATTTATTTGCACCTACCGCAAAGCAGAGGACTATAGTGACTGCCAGTACCCTGTCTGTGATACGGTCCTCACCGTGATACGGTCCTCACCCAATGTTACACAGGAAGGTACTAGAGCCCCATAGTAGGCAGATGTAGGAGAGTTTACCCTCAAACAGGTCTCATCCTAATAGCGAGAAATCAACTTTACCTTGTATTTATGAGGGTTTTTAAAATATCTCTCCCCAGCATTTCTCATTGGTAATTACATATTGTAGCTCTGCACATCATTGACATCTCCGATGCCCCTCCCTCTGTGAACATTGCTAAGTATTCAGCTTTAATAGCATCCTGCAGCAGTGAGTTCCACAGTCTAACCACCCGTCACATAAAAAGGTGTTTCCCTTTCGTCGGTTTTGAACCTGTCACTGTTCACGTTCATTGAATTTCTCTTTGTTCTTGTGTTGTACAAGGCTAGCTCTTGATCTGCTGCCATCTCATTGCCATTCGGAATTTTATATTACATGGAAGTTTATCCTGCTTGACAGATGCTAGGAAGTGGGGAGATATTGATGGACATCATGGTTTTTTGAGGTTTGGCTCCAGGTTTTCAAAAAAAACAAAACCATTCCCCCCCCCTCATTTCCTCTTGACCATTCTAGATTGTAATCCCCTTGGGGCAGGGACCTGGCTCTGCAATCCCAGCTGCTCAGTGTCAGGCACTTTGCTTGTGCTATATAAATCATTTGTAATAATCAGGGATCCCATTTTACTGGATTTTCTTTCCCATTTGCTGAAAATACGGAAACCATAGGGAACCGTGGTCCCTGGTAGTAATATTTATTTATTTTGATTGATTGATTATTTTTTTTATTTGAATGTATACCCTGTTCTTCCCAGAGGCTCCGGGTGGTTTACAATACATAAAAACAGTTAAAACCATATTTTTTTAAAAACACCACGAAACCCACCCAATCCCACCTCCCCACCCAATCCCCTCTCACAGCCCAACTCCCAAACCACCCACCACCTCACCCCTATCCCCACCCACCGAACGCCTTTTCAAATAAGAGGGTCTTACAGCAGCTCTGAAAGATGCTCAGGCCTGGACTCAAACAAACCACCAGGGAAGGGAATTCCAAATCACTGGAGCAGCAACTGAGAATTTCCCCCCTGCAAGCCCTTGTCATATGAGCAAGGCTAACAGACAGTACCCGTAGGGAGGCACTCCCGGCCCATCTTAGGGGCTTCAATGGGGCATGGAAGGACAGGCAGTCATTCAAATAATAACTGATTATGAAAAAAAAATCAATCTGAAAGCCCTTGAAATGCAAAATGTATCCAGTAAAATGGTTTGTGGTGGGAGGATTTCCAGCTTCTGCCACCAAACGTCTGGGTGAGCTTAGGGCTAGTGAAAGGTCCCAGGTTGACTGTCCTCAAGAAAAGAATCCTCTGTTTATGCGCTGAGCAAAGGAAGGTCCATGGAAGGCTTGGCCATGCTCCTGTACTGTCCATGAGGGCCTGACCGCACTCCTCTCCTGGTCGGTTTCCGGCCTCTTGTGGGTGGAAGAAGCATTTTGCGATCCAGGCTCGCTCAGCCCAAGTACGTTGGTGTCACTGTAGGCTCTGACAACATGGACGGTTATCCCAGTGGTGGAGTTAGGCTGATGTGGTCCCAGGCTCATGTCCCAATTATGCCCCCCTCCCCTCAACTGAAAGGGGGTATGAACTCCCTAACTGGCAGACCTCTCGAATAGAGCTAAAAAGAATACCCACAAAACCAGGTGTACCCGTTGAATTTCCGTACTCGAATCAATTAAAAGAGTTTGGCTACTTTTCAGTTGGGAGCCCAACACTGAGTACACTGACATACCAAAATACCACTTTTGTCCCTTATTTTTTCAATTCCAGGAAAATTTGGGGGGTATTTTCCTGGATTTTCATGTAACTTGGAGTACTTAAAAACTGGAAAGTGACATTTCGGGGTTTTTTTAAGTACTCGATTGGTATTCGGGTACCGATTCAGCTACCCAAAATGGTACCTGAAAATGCGGGTACTACCAAATCAGGTATCCCATTTCAGCGCTATTCCCAAGGCTTGGGGCATAGGCAACTGGTGACTGTTGATGGGGGGGGGGGCACAATTTAAAGGTTATTATTCACCACCTGGCCAAGTTAGCCTGCTCCGCTGCCTTCATCTCCCCTCCCCTTCTCCTTCTCAGTCAAGTCTCGCCGCTGCCTCCAAGTTATCCTCGCCTCGGACGCACCGCTGAGTCCTCCTCTCTCGTGTTGCTGCCGTTGATCCCGCAAGGAAGGGACCACGGAGGGGCAAAGGACTCAACTCCCAATGTGGGGCCAGAGTGAGGCTGGACCAGGAATAATATTTGAGGGGCCACATTCCACCCTGCCTTGTGTCCTCCCCTGTGTTTCTGGCCATGGCTTCTGGCCAGCCTCAGCCTCCCTCCACAAAGATTGTGGCGCAACCCTGGCTCCCAGGGAAGTTCCCCCGGATGTAGCAGCAAACCCACCAGGAAGGAAATGTTAAGAGGAGGTGGGGCCAGCCTTTCACCCCTGCCCACTTGGAAAACCTCTTTCTTGACTGAGGCCTTTGTAAGTAGCCAGAGCATCACTGATCATTTTCAGAGTGGGTAGGGGCAGAGTGTTGACCCCACTTCCTCCCCTGCTCACTCTGAACATTTCTTAGCAGTGCTGCTCAGGCCACATGCCGAGGGCCTCCCTAGAGTCCAGAGCGTGGACTCAACAGAGCCTCCTTACTCCATGGTAACTATGCCACCGAGTTATTCCCATTCATCCAAAACAAGGTCACCCACCTGTCTCACTGAGGTAACAACTTCTAGCCAGTACACACTTGGACTGGGTTATCATCTGCTCCCCAAAGAATCACTGTCAACAAATGGCTAGAAAACAAAACCTGTCCCTGTCTTGCTCGTGACCAAACACACCCTCACACACACACACACCCGCACACACACACGCACGCACACACACACGCACGCACACACACGCACACACACCCGCACACACACATACCCGCACACACACAACCCCGCACACACACCCGCACACACACGCACGCACGCACACACACACACACCTGCACACACACATGCACACACACACACACACCTGCACACACACACCCCCACACACACACACGCACACATGCACGCACGCACACGCACACACACACACACACCTGCACACACACACGCACACCCACACACACACACGCACACACAGCCGTGCAGTCCTCATGCTCCATTACGGATTGTGCCCCCACCTCAAGTAGGCTAGGCCTTCATCCGGAAAGGAATTGGGTGGGCTATCTGAGATTGTGCTTGCTGGTGATAGTAATTCTCAGTTGCTCCATATTTTAAAGGATGCCCCTTACTTCAAAACACTACGGATTTCCGTAGAACAGACTATCGGCAGCTTCCTAAAAGAGGCCGCTGTGTTCTGTAAGCAGCCCTGATTCTGACACTTTGATCTTGCAACCCTACATCCTCCACTACCTGCGGCAGCCATTTTGCAGGAAGCAACACCACCACCAGAGAGGTTGCAAAGCAGGGTGGGACATATCCATTTACTCCCCTGCCAAAAAGGTGCAGGGTGAGTCTGGGCATGCCCCCAGTATTCTTTACCCACAGGATGACTTTGTGGGGTGCCACTGGAGGTTTTGGTAGGCAGAGGGGCTGTACTGGGAGCAGATCCCATGAGGAGATGACTCTGTCCGCAACAGGGATGGCCCTTAGAATTTGCCAGGTCTACGACAAAGATAAAGTCAATTGACCTCTAGTGATCCCATCCCTTCCCATGTGGTCCCACCACTCTTCAGGATCCCTCTGAGGGGCCCTAGATGTCGTGGGGCCCAGGGTGGCCCTACCCTCTCCCATGTGACCCCGCCCACTCAGAGGGCCCCTCCACAGGGCCCTAGAGGTGGTTGTGTTTATGCCCCGGCTGTGAGAGATTGAGGGCCCTACACCCTACCCGGTGAAAACGGGCCACTGTGGGGGCCCCTGGAAGTAGAGAAAATAGTGGGGCCCAGGGCAATCACCCCCAGTCATCTTGTGGTGAGGTCAGCCCTGGCCTGGAGCTAGGAGCTTCAAGGGGCAATGTACTTGTGATATGGGCAGGTTGGGGCAATACAATGGCGATATGGGCAGGTTGGGACAATACAATGGCGATATGGGCAGGTTGGGACAATACAATGGCTGTGTTTGGGGTTGCTGAGGGTTTGGGGAAGCGGTAGTGGAGGGATGGGTTACAGGGACGGATTCGCTGTTGAGGCTGCAGGGAGTTTGGGAACAGTATGGCTGTGATTGGGTCAGGTATGGGGGATGGAGTAGCCATCTACGGAGCTTCTGGGAGTTTCACAGAGGTGTGTAATTTTGATTTGGGTTGCTGACAGCTTCAGGGAGTTGGGGCTTCCCGGTAACTTTTGGACCAAACCTATTCCATCAGTGGTGGATCATGTTGAGCTGGGAGCACAAACTCCCCCCTGAGACCTTCTTTTCAACACTGGCCTTTCTGGTAAATTTCCTGGGATAAACAGGATATTCCAGAGGTGAGGGCCCTCAAAACAAGAGTCGTGCTAAGTGGTATCTTCTAAACTCGGAGTTGTGCGAGGTGGGAAGGTCCGTGCCAAGCCCTCAGAAGAATAAAGCATCTAGACTAGAGCTTAAACAAGTTCCTGCAAAAACGTGTATAACCAACAAAATTTCAGTATTCAGCCTGATCCGATAATATCAGGTACTAAGTGGTACTTGTTTCATGCCTGAGGGGCTACCCAGTGTAACAAAATACCATTTTTCATCCTGTTTTCTGACTTCCAGTACCTATTTTTCAACTTACCATCCTGATTCCTTTACCAGTTTACCACTGTTCACCATGTTTCCACCATATTTCATCACTGTCTATTAATGTGTCTGTCAAAATGTAAATACTAAAGTCAGCTTCCTTTTTTCTTTCAGGTGAAGGCAGCTTCCAAATACGTGGATGTTCCCGTAAGCATAATATCAGTGTTGTTTTCTATTGTAATGACTTGCATTCTAGGTTTGGTTTGGTTCAGAATTACCTGAAAAACAGAAATAATACTCCAGAACTTACTGAAATCCAAGATGAAAATGGGATAAAATTGGTATTTTGGTATACCAGTTGTTGGTATTTTGGTATACCAGTTGTTGGTATTTTGGTATACCAGTTGTTGGTATTTTGGGTACCCGATTGAAAACCAGTTCAGGTACCGAAAAGTACCCAAAATATTCAGTTCAATTCTGGTACCGGAAATTTGATGGGTATATCTGGGTACGTATTTCAGCTCTACAAACTTCTCGGTGTTAGAGAGTGTAATATCAAAGGGAAATGTCTCTGGCATATTGGGGCTGTCACACTCTTGGCCTTAAAATGTTTACTCATTTGTTTTGTCTCAATTCACCTTCAGCATATTTTACTGCCTCCAGGAACACCTTTCTTTTCATTGTAGCTGTTGGGAAAACGGTGGTAAGTTACGTGGGTGCATCTGGGAAAACGTGTAGAAGAAAATTTGACAAAAGAAAACCAAATTTGTTCATTTTATAAAGGCAAATTGTGCAGCGGGGCCTCTTATTAAAGCTTGACTGATAACAAAAAGAGCCCTTGAAGCTCTTAGACAAAGCACTCCAGCTCGCCAGAAATTAACATTTAAATTGAGTCTAAGTACAGTATACAGATGTGGGCTGGAGTCAGGGATTACTCCCGCTAAATCAAGAGACATTTTCAGACAGACTTTTGACTCTGAATATTTACAAATAGAAATGAGGCGATTTCAATTCCATCGGTCTGAATTTGGTGCTCGGTTACACCAGTGTAAACTCTGCAAAATCAGCAAAGAGTATCAGCAAAGCTTTGCGATCTTGCCAGGTTAAGGACGCAGATCCTTCAGGGGATGTTTATGGACATCTGTCATTTTTGATGGAAACTTTTTACACTGAAAAAGTTTGGCTTGGCCAAAACATTTCATTCCGAGGTACCTGCAACACTATGGGAAATGTAGTTTTCCAGAGAGTAAGCTCCATTGGAGAGACAATAGCGTGTTCCCTGGCAAATACATCCCCCATTATGCAAATCCCAAAGAAGGAGCAGCTCTGCATTTAAGTGTTACGTTAAGGAGTCATGTAATAAATGTATTGGGAACCCTTGTTTAAATTACCTGCATGCTACCCATTTTACCACCTCCCAAAGACTTTATTCTAAAATCACAGCACCATTCATTTAAAAAGAAACCAACCTGCCACAAAATGTTTCCATCTTCTCTCCGAAATGTGGTGGTTTTACAAAATGGCACCTTCTTTGGTCCAGTCTAGACAAGATTCAGTCCCAGGCTATTAGCAGCTTCCAAAACTCAAGGTTTCAGACTAGTGCTCAAACTCGGTATTCGAAATTACTCTGTTTTTACCGAGTATCTCAGTATTTGACTCAGTTTTACAGAGTACCAAGTAACCAAGGAATCAGTATGGTACTCGGTACTTGGTACTCAGAAAATCCTCGAATGAGTAACATACAGGGCTTTTCCTGCTTGCCCTGCATAAGGGTACTTGGTGCTCAGAAAATACTCGGTATTTGTTTTATTTTACCATGTACTTTACCGAGTACCAAGGCTGAACACTCGGAGCCAGTCCTCGGAAACTCAGAAATACTTGCAAATATTTTTTTTTACTATTCGGTGAAGACCTATTTCAGTCCTTACAGATTTGGGGATGGAAACAGGGTGTTTATACCATTGGGATTGACCGATTCCAGCTTTCTAGCAGGACTCAGTAATCTTGTTCATCCCAGTGCAGCAGTTTTATAGCATAAAGTACTAGACCTACCTTTCAGTTGCTGGGCAATGCTCATCAGCTTAATATTTATCATTAGAGAGATTCTGACTGGTTCCCTGCTCAAGCCTTCAACTAAACTAGCTGTGAAGAGTCTTTCTCTCTCTCTCTCTCTCTGTCTCTCTCTGTCTCTCTCTCTCGTCAGCCCAAAAATTCAGGAACCCGTTTGCTTTTTACAAAGTTTCAACGTGCTAGTTCCATGGCCAGTCAGCCATCATCTGAGTATTAATCTCACAGGCAACACACCTCCTGCCACACCGGCATTAATGTGGATTTTGTGTGTTTGGATAATAAAACCAGTTTCATGTGGAAACAACTGAACTGTTCCGGAGGCAAAAGGAAACAGCTGAAGTTCATCTCTTGCAGATGGACGTTTAGTTGCTACACTCTGGCCTTCTATGCAATGTGATGATCTACATAAAACAACCAAGGAATTGCAGCAAACAAAAGGAGAGAGTTAAAACAAATGATAAATCACTTGGATGTGGATCGTTCTGTGTGTTTCCTCACAGTAGCCAGTACTTCCATTCCTAGTTATATCACTGAGGAAGTTATTTCCTTAGTAATACTGAAATCAAATGAGACTGCTTTGCAGTTCATGGTTTGAGAAGGGGAGTCATGGTTTACATGGGTCCCTGGCACTTTTACACTCGTGTACGATCATCAGGCTAGAGCTGAAACAGTTACCCAAAACGGTTATCTGATCAGGAACCAGAAATGCCAAAATACCAACAAACAAAATACCAAACTACTGGTTTCTTACTGTTTGATCACACAATTTGAATTTGTTTTCACCCCAGTTTTACAACTTCCACTCCTGGATTTTCAACTTCCCGTCCCTGATTTTAGAAAATGTTTCAGGTATTTTTGTCAGGTTTCTGGGTAATTTCAGGTACTCAAAAGCCGGAAACCAACATTCTGTTTGGTTTTTTTGAGTGCTCGGAAGGTATTTGGGTACCAATTCAGATACCTGAAACACTATCCGGTATTACCCCTGGGGGTCAAATCAGGTGCCCATTTCAGCTTTACACCAAGCTAGTTGCCTTCCACCTATGTAAGTGAAATGAGAATCCAGCCATTTGTTTCCAGACTTTTTTGGGTAAGTCAGCTGTACAGATTCATGGGCAGAGCTACAGGATTGCTCCGGAAACTGCTGAGAGCTATATTTGGTTTAGGAACTGCCAGACTGGGCCAGACCTGTGTTCTGTCTCATCCAGTATCCTGGCTCTGCCAGCACCCACTGTTTCGGAGGAGACGGAAGACTTCTGTGGGGGGCAAACTTCAGGCAGAAGCATAGCTCTCCTGTTCTGGATCAGACAACCCTTGCTTCAGTCTCATTCCTGAAATGGGATTGTGTTGTATTAGAAAATTACAACCCTTTTTCATGGCATCATAACATTGGCACAATCATCTTGTTGGAAATTGCTTGAAAGTAGGACAGCCACATTTGTGTTGTCCTCATTGTTTTTCAAATTAATACCTTGTCATTGTTTCAGTAGGTGTTAAGAAATGTTACCAGCATCCCAAGGGCCAACCATTGGCCCTTTGCTTGATAATTGTATTTTTTTTATTTAAAAAAACTATCTTCCTACTGCTTTCCAAACTGTCCTCATTTTCACCCTGGAAATTACACAGAAGTGTTAACTAACTTCAATTTACAGTGACTGACAATCGCGTCTCCTAGAGAAAGGATACTTTGTGATCTGAGGTAAATCATCGTAATGAAAACTAATGACACCACTTATTAACAAACTTCCAATGTGCCGTGGAAATTTAAGAATGTGTGGCAGCTCTTGTAATGACTCTTATTACAGTATTTTAATGGGTTTCCTTTGATATAAGTTTGATTTCAACATATTGAGGAGTGTGAACTCAGAGGACATTTTATAACCCAGTCCTCAAGGCCCTCGGCTAGCACAAACCCCAAGCTCATGCCAGTGGAACAATCAGGCTATCCCCGATCATTTTCACGTAAATTTCCTTAGAAATTAGCTTCCCATAAGAAAATACGAATGCATTATGGCCTTCTCCAAATCTAATATGTTTTATAAATTAGACAGACAGACAGACAGATAGATAGATTAGGTGATAATCAGGAAATGTAGACATGTTGGGAAATTAAATTAATTACCTGGCTTTTATTGTAGCCAGTTTATTTTGTAAGACGCAAAGATATGTAAAGCTAACCTCTAAATAAAGAAATACGCTTTTGATAGGATTAAAAAAAAGTGCGTTGCTTATTATCCGCATCTAACACCTTCGGGGATGCAGGGACATACAGGCTAGTGCTAGGCATTAGCTTTCCAACTTCATATAATAGAAGGTTTGCAGATTGAAGATGACACTGAGAAACCACAGCGTGATTTGTTGTTTCACTAATTAGGTCAACAATAGCAAACATAGCAAGAGAACTTCCTGGCATCCACTGTGTCAAGGAACGGCTTTGTTCATCCGAGCAGCTCCCCTCTAGGCAAGGAAGAAAGAGAGATAGTGTGTTTACAGTGATCTTGTGCTGCACAAGCTCTGGGTAGTTGCTTTGGCAGCCTACAAAGCAGCGAGCCGTGATGTCAATTGCTGGCACCCGAATACACCGTAGGTTTCGTCCAAGACAAAGTGTCCAGACAACAGTTGCAGGACAAGAGCGAACTAGGGAAAAAAGAGCCGTGGGAGTGGATAAAGGGGACCGCGTTTTACAAGATGACATTTTCATGGTTTTTTCCCTCCTTTTCTCTCTCTCTCTCTCCTTTTCTCCATACAGAAGCCAGGGATGGACGTTGCCGATGCCTACGTGACATTTGTTCGCCACTCTCAGGATGTCCTGCGTGATAAGGTCAATGAGGAGATGTATATAGAAAGGTTATTTGATGTAAGTAAATGCCTTCTCCTCCTTGGTTCCCAAGGAGGAGACCCTCCAAAATGTGACAAAATAAGACAGGAGGATAAGTCACATTTTGAGAAAAATGATTGGTTATAGATTAAAAAAAAATAATCTTTCCTTTCTCTCTAAGTCTCTTATCTGCTGTCTGCCTGCTCTAAAGCTGTACTCTGGTCTACTGTGTCCTAGTCTCTGTGTGTGTGGGTTTTAGAATAACAGCATCTTTCTAGCCTACACTTACTCCGTTAAGCTCACAAGAGATCATTCTGTCGTAGGGACATCTTGGTCATTGTTCTCATCATTAGAATCGTAGCCAATTTTTTTAATTTATTTATTTTATTTTGGCAGATGCATTACTAAGGGACTGTCTCCTTGGCATTTTACTTTGACTAAATCTCACTTGTCAGATCTCAAAGCAGAACAATGAATTCGGCATGCTCCATTTTTATATTGCAGGGTGGGGGAAGGCCATCATGTAGTTTCCCAAACTCCATATTTCAGGAAGGACTCCACTGTGGTGTCTAAACTTGAAATAGGGTCTTCTTGGAAAAAAGGTGTACGGGGGGGCAATCATGAGAGCCAAAAGGGCTGAGATTTGCAGGCTCAGAAAGGGTCCCTTTTGATGCATCTGATTCCTTGTTAAACTCCAAAAGAAAGCGTTGACCTGGATGCCCAATCACTTATAGGTATCCGCCAACGTTTATTTTGACTACAAATGCATGTTAAGTGACTTCTCTGTCTGTTTCTGTTGCTTTTTGTTGAGTGACACACTTTTTGTCCTTGTAGCTGTTGTACAGTGCAGGTTTTATGTTCATAAGCAAGCCCTTAACCTTGGCGTTTCAATTTCTTGTTTATCTGGTGATTTCTGTGAGTCTGTGAGAGCGCTTCCCCAATCCCCATTTTCCTTTCTTGTCTCACCAATAGCTTTCCTCAGTATTCTGGCTTTAGAACTTGAATGCCTCCGAACCTTAGGTCTTTCCTTTACTTGCTCATGACGGTGCATTGAGAAGCTTTTTTTCTTTTCCTCCCCAATCAAACTCCTCCTCCTTTACTCAATACCCATCTTTCTTCACATAACCTTTCCTTTGGAAACCTCTTCTTCCTTTTAATTCCCTCTTTTTTTCCCTTTCACTGGTATCCTATCAGATTAAAATGGAACTTATCTCTCATGTCAAATGTTTTATCACATTATATCAAGTGGCATGAATTAGAGTCAAATAATCTTCCTCTGTACATCTTCTAGCATGACCCATATCCACTGAGAATTCCTCATTCATGCATAAAGCACTTCAGCAATTCTGTAACTCCTTATAGATGCTTGCTCTTCAGAAAATCTCGAGCACATACTGTCAAATCACCCATTCAGTAGGCATTGAAAAAAGACAGTCGCTTCCGTTCTGCTGCAGGTATGCCGAGAGCATTGCCCACTGTTGAATTATTATTTTTTCCTCATAAGCAGTAAATTTCCAAGATTGTTCTTTTTCAGGCCAAAGCTGACTTTTCTTTCAGCAGTTTCTTAGGATTCGCAGTAGGGCGCATTTTTCTGGACGGTTCCTTGTGCAGTTCTCTCAAGCTTTAAAACAGCTGGAACTGAGCGGAATACTTAGCTTTGCAAAACCATAGCAATCATGTCCTTTGGGGGGGTGGGGGGAGGCAAAAGCAGAAGAATTCCTTCTCCTGTGGTTTTTGTGAGTTGCAGTTTTACCTGAATGTATTCAGAAGGTAAACCTTTAAGGAATATTATCAACGGTAAGCAATCTACATTGTAGTATACTGAGATATATGATGTGCCGTCCTTGGTGACACTGAAAAGCAATTCAGTTTTGGTTTGATGTACTAGTAATTCAATGTTGGGCCAAGCCCAACGGGCCTCATTAATACATGCCGTGGTCAATGGCGCTCCATACCAGAGGTAAGGCAAGCAAGGTCTTTTGTTTATAAATACAGTGTACAGGATAAAACCAGGGACCCGTGTCCACTGTGTTTACCCCATTGCTGCAAACAGGGAGAACACGGTGACCATGGATCCCTTATCATAACCTTTCAGAGGCAGCCAGCTTTGTGACTTTCCAGGTTAAAATATTATGTAAGATTTCCTCTCTTGCTTTTGTGTATGAATGGAGCATTTTCCCAGCATTTCATCCTACTCTAATAATATGATATTCTACTCTTCCTTGCAGCTCTTGGAATATAATTTCTGCTCCCGGTAGCAGAGATTTGCAGGAATGAGTACTTAGATATTAATTCACAGAAGTCTCTGTCTGCAAAGGCAAAACGAAAAAAAAAAAGAAATGGACCCATGATATAAATTTAGTTGATTTTTTGGTTTGTTTGTTTCTTTTGTTTTAGAGACATTTTGGTCCCAATTTTATTCTGACTTAGAAGCAGGCAGGCCAAGGCCAAAACTGGCCATTTTGTGGTCTGTGGAGTTGTTGTAAAGTGCTAAGAATAAAGCAAAACCTCTAAACCATTCAGGTCACGGCCCTTCGTTCTGTGCTGCTAATCTTAAACTAAAGCTATAAAATCATTTTGTTTCAGCTTTCTTTTTTTCTTTCTTTTTTTAATCCCAGTGGCAGATTTTCTTTAAGAGTGCCAGATATTTGGAGGGGTTTTGCAGTTCGGGCAGTTACCATTTTAAGAAGGGAAAGAATGATAGCAAATTATGTTTTAAAAAAAACCAAAACAGAAATGTTCTTCACAACGAATTTGGGATTTGATATTGTCCTAAATTCTAGTTTGGGAATGATTTCGTTACAGTCTGTGGGGTACTCCTTTGCTGGTGTAACTAAAATCAAAATCAAACCAGGGATGATTTTTCCCAGGTTTCAAACTATGCCCATTTAACAGGTCACATCCTGGGCTGGTATAAAAAAGAGAGGTAGAAGTCCATTTTCGATAGATCTAGCCAGTTTGATAAGACCAAATGAAAATCGGAACAAATGACCGTTCCGTTTTCGTTCTTCAGATCGATGGGGAAAAATTGTTGGTTTTGCACACGCGCAAAATGGCACCTGGCCATATGTGAAATGTTCGTATCTGTCTGCCGCCATTATTCCCTGCCCAGTACGGCCACCATAACTTTGCGCCTGCGCAAAGCGACTGATCAGAATTCGGAATGAAAATTCCTATAGATCAGAATTCCAATCGGAATTTTGACAGCTGTTCTGGTTTTGCGGCACCATTCCATGTAAGGGTATTTTCAGATGTGACGAGATCACTGTGAACCACACTGAATACCCACATGGGGTCAATTTCAACCACGCTTCCCGGGCTCCCGGTGGGAAAATCCACAGAAGCGTGGTGAAAGTGATTCCAGGCGGGCATCAATAAAAAGTAACGTCTGGCCGGCTATCATGGCCCGGAATCCCTGGCGGGATTCCGGGCCGTGGTGAACTCGGCCAGACGCTGCGGCGGCATTGGCCTCGCCGCCCGCCCGTCTCCCCGGAGGGTGGGCGGCGAGGGAGCGTGGAGGGGGCGGGGTCGTGCGGCCGCACGTTGCGCCGCGCGGCCCCGCCCCTCCCTGATTCCCCGCCAGGATCCCCGGCACGTCTGTTTGCCATGCCTGGGTGATCCCGGCGGGGAATCTCTGGGTTGTTTTCGGGACCGGGCGAAGCTGCCCCGGCACGTCTGAAAACACCCCAAATGGAAGGGCTGTTTCATATCCGCTCTAATAAGAAGGTGATGTAACTCTGCCGATGGCAGTGAAGTGCTGCTTGCTTATGCCCAAAGAAAATCTGGACTTCTATTTCTACTATAACATTGGAAGGACTCTACTAGGTAGAGTTACAAGAGCAATATTTCCCCTGTCCCACATGTGCAATTCCACTGAGCTCACTGGAGCCTGAAGGATCATTAACCACTGGGACCAGACAACCAGGAGAGGGTGGATTCTCTTGCAGTTTGTAGACAGGGATGGGGAACCTCTAACCCGAGGCTTCTTGTTTATTTGACTTCTTTCTAATTCCTGGATCTGGCCCCTGCATCCAGTCCCTACCCTGAAGCACTGAAAGAGCGAGCTTAGGGGGGAGGGCACACTCCTTAAGCAAGCACCCCATGCCCAACTCTTATACAGCCTGAGAAGCATACAGTACAGTAATTATCAAAGTGGCCCAAAGATGATGATGATATAATAATAATAATAATAATAATAACAATAATAATAATAATAATAATTATTATTATTATTATTATTATTACATCTTTTACCTTCTCTTCCTTCCAAAGGCAGCTCAGGGTGGCTTACAATATTAAAAATACAAAGTATAAAACATAACCAATATAAAAATATATAGTCATAAATACCCCCCAACCCTCTCTCCATCCCAGTTCCCAACCCCCCTAGCTTACCCCTATCCCCCACAACTCCCCTAGCCCCCCCACTGCCCAATGCCCTTGTAAACAAAACCGTTTTGCGCTGCCTCCTAAAGGTGCTCAAGCCTGGACTTAAATGAACCACCAGGGGAAGGGAGTTCCACAGCCACAGAGAACACCTTCTTCATTGTGGAGACCAAGTTAAACACTGGTACCGCCAAACAGGCGTCCCCGGCCCAACCACAAAGGCTGCAATTGGGACATGGTAGACCAGGTGATCTTCCAGATAAGTTGGTCCCAAGCCATCTAGGGCTTTAAAGTTCAAAACCATCATCTTGAATTGTGCTGGAAGACAATAGACGACCAGTGCAGATCCCAGAGCACCAGTGTTATGTGGTCCCAGCGACCCGTCCCAATAAGGAGCCAGGGTGCAGCATTCTGCACCAGCTGTAGCTTAAAAGTCCCTGATCTATAATGTACTCTTTTATGAACTTCTTTTGTCGGCGTTAGTTATTCTGGGATAACTGAAACCATGCTTCTAGTGAGTGTCACAACCTCCTGATCTGTACAAACAACAGGGTGATTCAAATGTGTTATGAGGGTCGTGTGGTGTTCTTACTCTGGTAGAAGGGGTGATGAGGGCACACCACGAAAGATATAGAACTTAGTGGGCATGATACAGTAACAAACAGAGGAAATTAAGTGACCCAAGATAGCCAGGAGATCAGACCTCTTCTGACCTTAGAATCTATGGTCATCATGATCCACAGGCCACTTACTCCAAGTAGTGGTGGCTACTACTGTCTTCAAGGGGACTACTCCGAGTAGTTAGTAGTAGTAGTAGTAGTAGCTACTACTGACTTCAATGGGACTACTCCTGAGTAAGTGGTTTGTAGATTACAGCTCTTGAGTGTAGCTCTGAGTTTGTTGCATGTTTTTCCCCACTGATTTCTCCTTGGCATTCCACTTTTGTTTCCTCCTCTATGTCCATTTTTTTACTTCTTTCTTTTGCACCTTTAGAAAAGGCTGAATACTATTACTTTTGCCTTGTATCTTAGAGCTCATCAGTTAAAATATTCGTTTTGCCATCCCCTTTGTTCCGAAAATCACCCATCCTCCCCATATTGCTCAGTATTCATTTCCCACCCCCCAGTCTTTGCCTAGCAGAATTATTCTCTCTGGTCGATATTAGTTCGTACTTGCAGAAGATTATCTTAATATTACTGTGTGGTCTACAGCTTAATCTCCTTTATTCAGTAAATTAGTCAGGTTTTTATCCAGCATAAAATCATCATCTTAATTTTAAAATCTCTGCTCTCCCAGGTCGCAGAACAGAACAGATCGGCTAGGGGGCTTTGCCGGCAATCAGCATCAAAGAAGGTTTTGTTTGGCTGAGTTACTTATGGCCAATCTAACACGACTTCTTCGCTTGGCCTGTCCTACTAACATATTGGGAACATATTTTGAAGCAAAAAAAAAAATGTAAAATGGCCTGTTGGCCCAAAGTGGCCGTGTGGCCTGGAATATGTAAATAAGGGCTTGTTGTTTTTCCCTCTCCAATAGTACTAGAACGAGGGGACGCTCCTTGAAACTAGCTGCCGGCAGCTTTAAAACAAATAACATGAAGTATTTTTTTTTCCCCAGGCAGCACACAATCAACTTGTGGAATTTGTTGTCAGAGAATGTGATCAAGCACAGTAGCATAGCTGGGTTTTTTTTTAAAGTATTGGGTAAGTTCTTGGAAGATAGGTCCATTAATGGCTATTAGCCAAGTAGGTTGGGGGACGTCACCTCTGACGGTCGGAAGCTGGACGTGAACAGCAGGGAACGGTTCACTCCATTATGGCCTGTTGGGGACGTCTCTCAAGCGACCGAGATGGGCCATTCTCGGAGGACAGGATGCTGGGCTTTGATGGACCATTGGTCTGACCCGGTATGGCACTGACTATGTTCCTAAAGACCTAATAGGAGAACAGGTAAGAACTTGTTCTTTAGCATTCATTCGTTCTTTGCACTTACATACGTGTCTCCATGTATGTTTGTGTGGGTTTAAAAACTGATACTTTAGGGGGAAAGAGAGGTTGCAAAGTCATTTCAGTATCTGAGGCCAAGCAACAGTGCATTCCTTTTTTCTATTCTTTGCGAGATGAATTTATAACAGAGTTAAGTTGAGTGTGTAAAATGGGGGTCAGGTGTTGCCCTCAATAAGTGGCAGTAGATGTGTGGCTGCCACGGCGTCTCCCCACCCACCCACCCCCGGTGGGGGTGCAGAAGATGGTGGCCACCACCCTCAGGACCGGGTTAGACACACAACACACGCGCGCCTAACCAAGCCGGCCAGTGAACCCGGCCCTACCCCCAACGAGGGAACAGAACAAATGTGCTGCTGCATAGCTCCACCCCGGCACATCATGGTGGACAACCAGTGTGGCCAATCACCCCCAATCTCTGACGGGGATGGTGCTGAAAATAGACACGCTGGCCCGCATTGGGCCACCTGGGTGGCCCTTGACCCAGGCTGTGGGACCAGTTCCTGATCGCATTTGGCGGCCCAGAAGCAGACATCCAGGTGAGACTCTGTCCCAAGCGAGCCATAGTGGACCATAGCAGACCACAGCGAGCCAGCATTATGTCTATTGTCACCCAGTGTCCCATAACCTGAGAAAACATCAGGGGCTTGATGCAGTGGGGTCGTGTCCCACATCTTCATCTTGGGGCATTTGGAATTTTAAAAGTTCCGGCTTGTACAGAGTCAGAATTTGCTTTCAGGCAGGTTGGTGAATTTTGCAGGATCAGGCCCTTAGATACAGAATTGATATTTGGAAAAAGAGTGATACATGTGATGTAGGCAGAGAGACACGATCACACGCGTGGCGTTGGTGGATTAGCAAATATGTACAACCGTGCTTTTACCTATGTGACAAAATAGAGATTCAGACGTTGCTGTGTGTGCTCCGATTGTCCTAGAAAACTAGCTAGTATTAAAAAAAGCTCCTGAATGCAAGAGAAACCAGCCCAAACTCCCCTGAATCTCAGGATATTGATGCAAACCTCAAATGTCCGCAAATTGCGCAGATGGCATTTTTCCCCATCTGATGATTAATTCAATATCTTACCAAAAATGAAAAAAAAAAAAAAACCTCTCTCCAAAAACATGCTTTTGATATAAGATATCAAATTATCCAGAGTCACTCTGTAAGACTGCAAAGATCTAAACAAAAATTAATTTACTCCCCCACCCCCACCCTTATACTTCTTGAAGACACAAACCCAGGCAGAAGATAAGGATTAAACCAGATGTGCTTAGCTGTAGCTCATCTGCTTAAATCTAGCAGTCTCGGAGATCACTGATTAAAAAGCCATCTCTAACTTTGATGAAATCCGCAGGCCCAGTAATATTGCATCTCTGATAGCTTTCTTATGGACCCCGTGTCTGTCTAAACCGGACATGGAAAACATTTGACTGGAGATGATACATGGAATTATATGGGTCAATTATACACTTAATCTGCCTTTCGCAGGATTAAACGTTCCTAGATTGACTCTGGGTATTTGGCTTGCCCTTGGCAGTTACCAGATCAGGAAGGTTGCCCTTACTGCAAAGTCCGATAAGAACTTAATCATCCAGTGATAGGGGCCTGGCGATCTCAGGTCTGCGACAGCACTTGCTGCTCTCTGCTGCTGCAGAAGGCTTGACTTACCATTTCACTGTCTGTTCCTGCGTTCCGCTGCCGCACCGGACAATAACAGCTGGAATGGGGGGGGGGGAGGGGTTCCCCATTAAAGGGAATATTTGAAAGACAACAATGGAGCCACTTTGTATTTGGAGAAAGAATGAAGGTGTTTTCCTGTGATGCCTGGCGACAAACTACCTGGATGCCAGAGAGGCTCTGCCATTAGGAATAGTTCATGGGGCAGGCAGATGGCGAGGCTGAAGTGCTTGCAAAAAACAGTATTCCAGTCACGTTTCTGGTACTCAAATCGACCTGAAAATGTTGGGTGCTAATTAGTACCTGAATAAAGTCTGATTCAGGTGCCTGTTATACTGAAATACTGGTTTTCATATCAAAATACTGATTTTCAGTGCCAAAATACCAGCTTCCAATACTGAAATACCAACATCCAGTACTGGGTTTTTGAGGTTTTGTCCTGTTTCTCCGAGTTTCCGCCCCAATTTACCGATCGATAACCAGTAAATTGGTAACAGTAAATACCGATTTTTCGGTATTCAGGTACTCGATTGGCTAATCGCATAGACGCCGAGTACCCAACACGGTACCCAAAATCCCGGATATTACCCCCAGCTACTAAATTGGATACTCATTTCAGTTCTAGGTGTCAGGAAAGAGTTCTTTATTGACTGTATTGATGGGATCGTGGCATAGGATAAGGCTGGGATGTAAGCAAGGACCTGTGTTCAGTGGGGGGCGATCCCAAGCCCCACGCTCGCCATATGTGCCCCATGCAGGTGGTCATTATGGGGACTGTGTGGCGCACGCAACCCATGCAGAAGCAGCGCACAAACTGCAATTGTGCCCACTGTGTTTTGTCTGTTGTCGCCAACAGGGAAAACGCAGTGAACGCAGGTCCCTGGATGCAAGTGAACTGGAAGACCCATGTTGTTGACTTGCTTCCTGAGCGTTTGGTGTCACCAAATTTAGGTCCATTGTGAACCTGACCCGTTTTATGCTGTTCCGCTTATCCCCCTTCTGCCAGGAAACAGAGGACATAGCAGAGCAGTGGAGGTTAGGGTTGCTATGGAGAGCGTCCATTCCTAGGTAGGAAAAGGCATGACCCTTGATGGAGAACAGTCAGTTCTGATCTCCCCATCTCAAAATGTCTAGACAGAGAGAGAGGGTAGTTGCTGTGTTGTCCCTAAATGTAAGAGATATCTCCATCTCATCTCGAAAAGGATAGTAGAATGGACGAAGGTGCAGGGAAGAGCTGGCAGCAAAGGGTGTTAACAAAAGAGACAGTGGGCGCCTTTAGACACAATGGTGGAATGTGTGTTGACACCATTCTCTGACTCACATTTGTTCCCGATTACCCCCATTAGTGTTTTCCACATCCAGAGGCTAATGGGGTCTTTCCTGCTGCTCGTGCCGGAAGTTCTCCTGGCAGAAGCACTTCTATGGAATTATGGAAGTTGTAGTCCGTGCAGGAGAGCATTCAGTTCTGCCTGATCCTCCACTCCGCAGCTTAAACAGCTGATTCTTCACTGTCCACCCCTCCCACCAGCACCACCACCGCCCACAAGGTGCTTTGGGAGGGCACAAGGACAGTGCGCCGTAAGGAATGAGCTATTTTGAAGGGGCGCAGAGTGGAGAATTCAGGGCAGACAGACTGGAAATGGCTGTGAACACCACCCAATTTTGTTGGCCATGGGGAAAGGGGAAACACTCCACTTCTGCACCCGATACGACTGTGTAACCAACAGAGACTTAATGGGAGGCTAACAGGGGGCAAACTAGTAGCCAAAAATAGTGACAGTACTTAGAGAAAATGCACAGCCACGTGGCAAACGTCTTAAGCACCCGATTTCTGTTGTGTCTAAAGACGCTCAGTAGTTCACACCAGCGGAGTGTCCACCTGCTTGTTTATTAAGTTTTATTAGCCTGCACCAGCTACATGGCCATCACCCTCTGGACACAAAGCCTCCACTCACTGTGGGGTCTCAGAGCCTACGGAGCCTGTCACGTGGACTAATGGTGGCTAATGTACGCCCACGTATCTGCATCCTGTCAGTTAAGTTGTGTGCAACATCATGCGCATACAAGTCCACCAGCACCATAGAGTTGTGTCCTAAGAGCCTAGAGCATGGGTGCTCAAAACATCGATCACGATTGACGGGTTGATTATCCGATGTTCAAAGGTTGATGCCAGGACAGCTGTGCCCCCTGCATGCCTGAAGCATGCCCATGCCAGCCACCACCATATTTGCTCTCTGCGCATTCCCTAAAGAGCAAATGACAGTGGCCGGTGTGTGCATGTCCCAGGCATGCACAGGGAAGACAGCAACTGCCACATGAGCCCAGGACTCAGGCCACTTGCTCCCTGCTCGCTGCCCCATTCAGCCCACTACCTTAGCCCACTACCTGCCCCACCAACCCGCAGCAGCCAAGACAGGGGGAAGAGGGGGAGGAACTACCACCTCCCCCTGTCCACACACACACAGTCAGTTCCTTCCATCCCTCTGTGTGTGTGTGTGTGTGTGTGTGTGTGAGGGAGAGGGAGAGGGAGAGGGAGAGGGAGGTGTGGGTGTCTGCCTATGTATGTGTTAGTGTCTGCTTGTGCATGTGTGTGAGAGAGAGAGAGTTTGCACACATGCACGCGCATGTGTGTGTCTGTGTGTGTGTGAGAGAGAGCATCTGCCTGTGTATGTGAGAGAGATGTGAATGTGTATCTGAGACTGTGTGTGTGTGAGAGAGAGAGAGAGAGAGAGGGTGTTTGTGGGCATCTTTAGACATAACAGAGATCGGGTGTTAAAACCCTTAAGCATGTGTTTCGCCATTGTGCGTAAGCACCATAACAATCCCAACACCAATTTGACACGGGGTCAAACTGGTGTTATGTCTAAAGACACAGGGTCTTTAAACATAACGTCAACGGGTGTCTGAATGTGTGTTTTGACCTTGATATGAACACCGGTTTGGCCCTGCGTTCAACATGTGGCGCTGCTTAGACACACAGCCCATTTTGGGGCATATCGGTGTTTTGCTCGCCACCCAATTTCAGCACACAAGTGCTGCCACCTCATCCCCCTTGTTGTACCTGCTAGTATGCCACACAATATCATTAGACACAACGTTGGCCACGTGTTCAGCCAGAACAAGCAAATTGTCCTTGTGATCAAATGGTGTTCACATCACGTGTTCAACGGGTGGCCAAATTGGTGTTTTGTTTGTTATGGTGTTTACGCACGATGGCCAAACACGTGCTTAGGGGTTTTGAAATCCAATCTTTGTAATGTCTAAAGATGCCCTTTGAAATTGAGTAAAGGTGGCAGTGCATCAGGCAGAGTTCCTTGAAGAACACTGCATTTTTGAAAGAGCACCTTGAAAAGGGTGTTACTTTTCATAAAGCCAACACAGAACTGAATAGAATGTATGTTTAAATGAAGGTCTGGTAAAACTGAGAGGACTATAGTAGAGCACTGATCATGTTGATTTAATAGAACTCGTATGGAGCCAAAACGAGTACCCATAAAAACGGGTACATCCATCAAATTTCTCGTACCTGAATTAATCAGAAAATTGTGGGTACTAATCGGTACCCAGTTAGAGCCTCGTCCAGGTACCAGATTCCCAAAATGTCCTGGAATATCGACTTGTGGTTCTAACTGTTTTGTTTTCCATCTTGATTTTTCAATTGGTAACCAGAAAATCCGTAACAAATGACTGATTTTCCGGATATGTGGGTACTTGCCACAGTACCCAAAAATGCGGGTGTTCCCAACAGGTACTTAATCGGATACCGGTTTCAGCACTTAACTGACAGGAGCAGTAGAACTCACATTGGTTGGATTTTTTCTGCCATTGGAAGACAGCCAAGTTACCGGTAACGTGGCAGTTCCGTAGCACAATTTTCTCCTAAATTACGACGTCAGTGGTAGCGGGGATTATAGTTTGCAAGGCAGTGGGCAAATTAGATCTGCCCTCAGGTAGCTGGGAAGTATGTGCCTTCCTTTATTTGTGGGTTGGTTGTTGGCTTTGGGGGGGGGGGGGTTTCCAAATAAAAAGGCATATGTCGTGTCCGCATGCTAGATGGTGACATTTCTCAGACGTTGCCTATGGCTTTTGGAGCTGCTGCACGTCTCATGCGCAAAAAGGACATGAGGGACATTTAATCGGGTTTGATTAATCATGAGAACAGAAGACACAGAGTCTTTTTATTATCTCCTTTATTATTATTTCTGCTCACTAGATTCCGGGGTAGCGAGGATTTGCTCATGACACAGGAGCTTACCTCATCGCCGTACTCCTCTCGCAAGGTTTTTCTCTTTCATAACGTTTTAATTTAAGCCAGGTTTCATTTAATTTATCTTAGGGAGATGCTTAATAAACTAAATCCTAGATCTGTCACTGGATTTTGCCTGCTTGTAAGACTTTTTGCTCCTAAATGTCTTTATTGGAACAGCTTTTCGTTTTCTAGTAGACATTTGGTGAAGACAGTTAATTTGTTTTCTTTTCCAGAGGAGATTGTTCCATTAATCATCTAAGAAGTCAGACTGATTGCTCTGTTACTTTAGGGTCAGAGTATTCTTGCTAACATGATCCACACGGTGCTTCTGAGTGTTGGAGGGATTATTTTCCCCCTCATGGCAGGTTGTAAAGCAACAGACTTTTTTTTTGCCATTAAAGAAACATCCCAGGTGTATTTTATATTATAAATACACAGAACACAAAATGTTCTAAATTAGAAAATGAGAGGACCTATTGCTTACCAACAGAGAGACTTCTATTTTGCTTATCAGATTAGAGAGACACACACATTTCTAGCTGTGCGGTTCTATGGATACTGTATACTGCAAGATCTGCTTTCCTACTTTTAAAAAAATACAGGTTTTCAACTAATTTGAGCTCCAGCTTCGTAAATAGTCTAAATAAGAATAGAAAGACTTGAGTCTGCATTCTTTCTGAATTCAAACCTTCGCTAATTTCAGCTCAGGGTGTGCAAACAAAACAGGATTGGGAGTGAAAATGGCATTCCCCCCCACCCCAGGAAAATGTCCCCTCCCCCAGAGAAATAAGGTGTTTGCTAGGTTACCCCCGTCAAGTTTATTAGTCTCAGGATGGAAATGAGTGACTGAAAGCCTAAGGCCAGAGAGTAATTGAGTTAGACTGGTAGGACAATGGGGCCAATCCCATGCCCTGTGTGCCCCACGCACAACTCGCCTGTGCGCACATGCACACAAATTGTACACATTTCCATTGGGAACACATTGTGCCGTGCAGAACCGCATGGGATTGTGGTCAATGTCTGCAAGGTACATGAACATCTGAAGGAAAGCACAAAATAATTAATAATAATAATAATAATAATAATAAATAATAAATTATTAGCCCTCCCTGCCAAATGGCACTCAGAACACTTCACAACATAAAAATACCATGAAGCAATATCAAATCCATTGAAAATATAAATCCATTTAAAGACACAATTTAAAAGAGGAAAGTGGAATTTAATATAAATATAAATCCATGTAAAGAACAATTTAAAAGGGGAAAGTAAAGAGGAAGGTGTGTAAACACATTAAAGGGAACCAGCAGTGGATCCTATAAGCACCTGGAGAATAAACAAGTCCTCAGGTGGTTTTTAAAGGTGAGGCGGGAGGAACTGAGACCAACGTCTAGAGGGAGCAATCGCCCGCCAACTCAAGGCGCCACGGTGGAATTCTCAATCGGCGGGTGGTTTCTGAGCACAGCTACCCATTGGGGAGGCTCCAGGAGCTGGTCTCGACTATAGTCAGTTGTCCCCCTTCCCGCTCCCCTGTGCCAGTGGCCTCCTAGCTATGGACCTACATATGCAATATAGTAAGAACAATCTGGCACCGCTGACAATTTAAAACAAAAACCAAAAAAAACATTCAAATAAATAATTCCATCCCTTTTCCCTGATCAGCATAAAACAAATGGAGATGACAAAACATGAATTAAAGTAACACAACACTGCGCCCAGCACCTATTTCCACACTTGGGGGGTGGGGGAGGAGCATAGGTGAGACTTCCAGTGTATCCCAAATGTTAATTAACTCAGGCTGGATCCCATGGGACAATCCAGCTACAGAGGACAGAAGCCCAAACAGGGAGCTCCCTAGCAACTGCTCCCCTCTCGCTGCAGCTCACAGTCCGCACGGTACAGTACAGAGAGGGAGGTGTCTCTTATCTAGGTAGCTCTCAGGGGGAGCAGGTCTTAAATTTGGGTGGGAAGGGCTGCCACGAACCCCCCCTCCCCCAAATCAAATTCAAGGGGAGTTATGAACCCCAGAAAAGTCTCCTGGTAGGAGTGTGCACCTTGAAACATAAAAGGCCAATATTGACCGTTTGGAGGTTGGAAACAACAGCTCGAAAATAACCCTGGATACTTTATTTGGCCTTCATTAATCCCTTTCCCACTCCCATTGGCCATCATTTAGATTGGATCCCAAGAACTCCTGTTTTATATTCACCTGTAGAGGGGCAGGCTACTCCAGTGGTTGGGTTCTTAGCTCAACACTAGGGTTCAGTTCCCCAAGTAGGGAAGCTCTGGGTTTGGGGGCATGGTTTCTGAGGCTGAGTCCCAACCATTCATTCATTTATTTATTTATTTTACAAAGTAACCCCTGCCTTAGTGGGGAGGTCTGGGATTCCTATTAAAGCCATCACTAGACCCAACGCTATCTGCCGTGAGAGCGGGACTGGCATTTCAGTCTTTGGGATTCTAAGGCTCCCCCAAATTTGATGGGATTTAAGTTTCTCAACTCACTCTGGGAAATGCAAGGGGGGAAAAGTGTCAGCATCCGGTTAGTGTGAAAGGCGCTTTCTTTTGCAACTGTGGTTCCTCCTGCGAGGAATTCCTTTCAGATATTCACAAACACTTAAGATATTGCAACCTACATCCATGCTTGCACCACGTGGCTCTCTGGGTGCTAATAAACGTACAACCGGCACACCAGCTACTTGGCCCGGGGACTCGGAGGGGGACCACCCCCGGCCGGGTCAGGTCGGTTACTGAGTAAGCATTCCTGCTAATTGACCGGTGGGGGGGGGGTGGAAGCGACGTGACTGACCACCCCCACACCCGCACGACAGCCGACACCCTGCCCCCTCCATGATGGGCAGCCATGGCTGCCAATAACAGGCAGCCGTGGCCGGGATGGCGGCGCAAACACGTTCACCCACTATGGCCCACCTGGGCGGTCCTTGGGCCCGGACTGTGGGCCCAGATCCTTCCAGGCCCATGATTCCTGAGCAGCCGCCTACCTGGCTGGGAGCTGTAGCAGGGCCCTCTAACAGGCACACAGGTAAGGCTCTGGCCCAGGTGGGCCATTGCAGGCCATAGCGGGGAGAGTCACATTTATTAACACCCATTGTCACCCTCTACTGGCCAAACTTTGTAGAGATTAAGGGGTCTTCCACTCAGACTTTGGCCTTCTATCTGCTTATTAGACGTGTAGGGTTTTTTTTACCCATGAGCCCTGGGTTCCAGTCCTGCTCTTAATGACCCAGACAGAGGTATCCTATCACAACTGTAATAGGGTGGAGCCATGCTAGGATAAGTTCTTGCAGGATTACTGCCCATGAACCAGTCCTCACACTCTTTGCCACTGTAAATAAAAGACCACTAATGGAGATCTCCCTTCATTATATCCTTTCATCTATCTCTCTCTCTCACACACACACACACACACATATGTATATATACATGTTCCCATTAACTGGACCACTAACTTACCTATATTCCTATTATAACCCTACTCCCCTCTAGATTGGCCTCTTTTTGCCAGCCAGGTTCTCCTTCAACTGAGACCCTCCTTCCAGAGTTAGCCTTTGGGGCTCTTACGGCTGACTCCTGCCCCCTGAGCCCCCCACCTCTGGAGGCTTGCTGCCTCTTGTCCCCCTTCGGAGCTCTTCAGCTCACCTTTATAAGATGAGGCCCCACTGGCTTACTCAACCACCCCCAGCTGGAGCCATCAAGCTGATGTTAATAACCGCCTCTGCTCTTGGCCCGTCAAAGGGCCAGTTGCTTGGCCAAGCCCAGCTGGCTCCCAAGGCTGCACCCTGCAGCAACTTACTCTGGCCCCATGGGCTTGGTCTTGCAAGGACTTGCATGACCCTGTCACAATGGCCCACATAATTTTCAGGTAAGGAAACCAGTCAGTGGCAAAGTGCAACCATCTGTTCTCTCAGACACCTGTGTGGTCTAGTGAGCAAATTCTGCTCCCTTCCCCCATGCCCATGCGGGCCTGCAAGAATACAGTAAAACCGCTGCACACCGGGAACAAGGGTGGAGGAGTCAAGGATGGGAGGGTAGGTTTTGAAGGCCAGCTTAGGAAGAATCAGAAAGGGTGTGGACACCTGCCCTGCCTCACCCCCGGGCAGGCCATCCATTTAAAGACAGCCCCCCCCTCAGGCAGAGCAGAGGTTGGGCAGGCTGTCCGGCTCTGGAGCAGACCTGCCGGTTGTGCTCCAGAACATCCAAGAACAGCCGCCAGCAGAGCAGGCAGTCCAACCCTGGAGCACCGGCCAGGTGCAGCACTGCTGCACTAACCCAAGCTGGGGGGAAGAGTGGAGCACCGGCCGGAGGAGGGGCTGCTGTCTGTCTGCTCAGCGAATGGCTACTGCAACCCCTCCCTCATCTGGGCGCTGCCCCAGCAATGTCATAGAGTGGCTGGCAATCCGCCCGCAGCTCTATGGTGTGGGGGAGGGGGCGCCGTGTGGACAGATCATAGGCCATGGCAGCCCCCGGTCGATTTAAAATGACCTCAGGCCAGGCTGCAAGCGAGCAGACGCAGGGGTGCACCTCCGGACGTGCTCTAGGGTGAGCACCCCCGCAGCCGTGTGAAAAACCCCAAAGAGGCCAGCCTGGTGGGCCGTGGACTTCTCTGCTGCACTAACCCAAGCTGGGGGGAAGAGTGGAAGCTACCCTGGACGTAGACTGATAACCAATGACACAGTCACCATGTGTGCGGGCTGTGAGTGTTGTGTACCACTCACCCTCATCTGGTAGGGGTTCGCACCTAATAGACATTAGACAGATGCGTCATATGGATGAGCGTCATCCACACTCCCAGCCTGCTAACAGGGCCATCTGGTCCCTTTACCTTCCCCCTGGGCTCCTCCTGGAAGGAGGCCAGTGGGAAAGGGATCGTCGCTGGTTGTATCCCCCCCATGCTGGTTTATTTCAAGCCTGGATTTAGCTTAAAATAGACCAGGAGGGAAGGATAGAGGGCACCCTTGCTGGTGAATACACGGCTGCTCTCTCCACAAGCCCAGTGCTGGTCAGTTTCAAGCGCTGAATCCCGGCTTGAAACTGACCAGCCCCAAGGCAGGGGATCGTTGCAAGGGACCACATGACTACACTCACTGACAGCGATTATGAGTTGGCCCGGAGGCCAATACATCTTCCTGCCTTAGCCCGCACGTCATCCTCCTCGATTCTGAGGAGGGCCGCCGTGCAGGGGACATGGCCCAGGAACGCGTGTTCCCGTCCCATACCCACCTAATGAATGGACCAACAGCCACCCATCTGTGATTTATTATCACCCTTAAGCACAAATTACCCCCAGAGCTCTGCCTCTCTCCAGTGCCTTTGCAGTCCTAGCTGAAGTCCCTAGCACGCAGCATACACAGACTTTCAGCTAGCAGCAGGATAAGGCCCGTTGCGTTGACAATAAAGGCTTGTGTGATTTCCAGCAATTCCTTCATCCCCGTTCCCCTTTGCTGTCCGGTCTTCCAGTTGCTCCTGGAGTCAGTGGCGCATGGTAGATTAGCCCGTAGAGGTGGCCACTTTGTTTCTCTCGATCTGCGGTTCTTTGCCTTCCTCTCCCCCTGCTATTCTTTTATGATATCAGCCTACAAAAATGCTTGCAGAGGGCTAGAGACTAGAGCCAGTCCCAAATCCCATGGACAAGGGGACTTTCTTTGCCTGCCTCAGTCGCTGAGCCCCCTGGTTCATAATGAATACCTAGGCCGCCTTGAGTCAATGGTTTTTGAATGGGAAGGACACAATTAAAGGTTACTCAGTCCAGTTGTGACGTCTTTTTGATTCTCATTCTGGTGTTAAAGTGTTTTTTTAAAAAAAAACCAACACCCTGCACAATTAAAGTATTGTGTGACCGATGTTATTCTCTTGCATTTTAATTAATTGACACTGCACCCAATGGTCCTGGCGTTGGATTGCATTGCGAAGGGCTTGGCCTTTAGAAAATCGCTACGTGGTTATTATGTTTAGCCAGGGACCTTTGTAGCAGAGTCCGGTGTAAAGTATCAGACTCCCTTTTATTAAAAGAACAAGTAAGAGGAAAATACAGTATTTTAAAAGAGGTCTTTTTACAGGAATATACATTTCCTTTTAGACTTTCTCCTGTTTGGTGTCTCATACGGGTATATACAAAGCCTCAAATGGGTTTTGTGTGGAGCCGGAGGGGAAGGAGACACGCCGTAAGAGTGGGAGCTGCCTAGCCGTTGCTTTCTTTCCAAGTTTTAGCAATGGACCTTAGTCCCTTTTACAGGGACGTTTGAGCAACATGAACCCCACTGTTCAGAACTGCAGCTACTCTAAGTTGGCAGGAAAGAATTATTGTCCCCATTTTACAGACAGAGAAGTGAGGGACAGAGGGATGAGGCGACTCAATGGGCACCTTTAGACATAACAAAGATCAGGTGTCAAAACCCCTAAGCACGTGTTTGGTCGTTGTGTGTAAGCCCCATAACAATTCCAACACCAATTTGGCCACCTGTTGAGCAATCAACGTGAACACCATTGCATCACAAAGGCAATTTGCTTATTCCGGCTGAACACGTGGCCAACGTTGTGTCTCCCAGAGTCAATGGGCACCTTTAGACATAACAAAGATTGGGTGTCAAACCCCCTAAACACGTGTTTGACCGCTGTGTGTCAGCACCATAACAATCCCAACACCAATTTGGCCACCTGTTGAACGCGCAACATAAGCACCATTGCATCACAAGGACAATTTGCGTGTTTTGGCTGAACATGCGGCCAACGTTGTGTCTAATGATATCGCATGGTGTGTTAGCAGGTACAACACGGAGAACAAGGCGGCAGAGCTTATGTGCTGAGATCAGGTGACGAGCAAAACACCGATTTGCCCCAAGATGGGTTGTGCGTCTAGGCAGTACCACATGGTGAACACTTTTTTGTAAAGCGCCAGGTGCATCGCTGGTGCTATATAAATGCTTATAATAATAACAACACAGGGCCAAACCAGTGTTCATATCAAGGTCAAAACACACAGTCAGACACCCATTGAGGTTATCTCTAAAGACACCCTGTGGCGCATAGTAGATTAGCCCATAGAGGACACTTTGTTTCTCTCCATCTGCGGTTCTTTGCCTTCCTTTCCCCCCACTCTTCTTTTCACTCTCTTCCTGCGTTTATGATTTCAGCCTACAAAAATGCTTGCTGGAGAGCCAGCCCCAAATCTCACGTACAAGGGGACTTCCTTTGCCTGCCTCATTCGTCAAGCCCCTGGTTCACAATGAATACCTAGGCCATCTAATGATATCGCGTGGTGTTTTAGTAGGTACAACACGGGGAACGAGGCGGGGGAGCTTACGTGCTGAGATCGGGTGGTGAGCAAAACACGCATTTGCCCCAAGATGAGCGTTTCTAAGCACCACCACATGGTGAACACGGGGCCAAACCGTGTTCAGATCAAGGTCAAAATACACATTCAGACACCCATTGACGTTATGTCTAAAGACACCCATTCACTAAGAATCTCTAGCTGGGCAGAGAATTGAACCCTGATCTCCCAAGAGCTGCTCATACTGCGTTAGACCAATGGTCCATCCAGCCCAACATCCTGTCTCTGATAATGGCCAAATTCGGTGACTTCAGAGAACCAAACAACCCTGCAATCCACTCCCAGCTCTCGACAGCAGGGTGTAGCTAGAATAGGTGCAACAGGGGCAGCTGCCCCAGGACCCACATGCCTGCGGGTGTCCACATGCATGTAGAGTGTCAATCCACACGGGGGTGGAGTGCCCCAGCAGGGGGCCCATTCCCACCTAGTTCAGCAGAACGGGGTCTTGTCCCCTGACCATCACCAGCTGGATGGTGCCCTTCTTCTCCCCGGCGTCCCAACCCCACAAAATACCTTCCCTGCCATGCATTAAGCAGAGATGCTAAAAGGTCTTGATATTGCCGCAGGAGAAGGTTCCAGACTCCATGATGGAATTGCTGCAGGGAGGCCTGGGAGAATTTTATTTTCTCCCCATAAAGCATCCCAAAAGGTGCTAACGTGCAGCATGCATACCTGTGTGCAATGCAAGCCTCTGCTCTGAAGCTGATCCGTGTCTCCAAGGATTTCACCTAACTGGGAATAATGGCTTTTGGCTGAGCCTTGGGAAAGGCTGGACCATAACCGAGTAAACCTAGAAATCGACATGGGAGCTTGTGGCGGAAGTAAGCCATGCTGGAAAGGGGAAAGTGTTAGGGCCCTGATTGACTGAAAAATTCACCCCGAGCCTGTTCTGAGCCCAACTGCATCACGACCAGGGCTGAAACGAGAATTAATTTGTTTCTCATGAAAATCTTGCAAGAATCAATAAAAATTACGATCTCAGTAACAGTTCAAGATCTCGGTGAGAATCTTGTCAAAATTTACTATGATTTACCGCGTACCACTTACTGTGTTCGTCCCAGTAATGTGCATGCATGCGCAAAATGACTGCCGCAACTGTTCTACCCAGGTGTAGCCCTCTTTGAAGATGGCGCCAGCGGCATTGCCACCATTTTGGGAAAGGGCAGCCATTTTGCACATGGGCATTACTGGGATGAATGCAGTACACGGTAAACTGGTATACAATACACAGTAAATCACAGTAAGCGGTAAATGATAAATCAAGAAAAACTATCGACCAAGGGTGTCGAGAACCGGGGGGTGGGGGTGGGTTCTCAATTATTGATTCTCGCTAAAAACAAGTCAAGAACCGTGATTCTCAGCAAGAATCAAGAGAAAATCGAGATCGAGTTTCAGCCCTAGTCAGGACTGATGCTGACCCAGTCACAAAACCAGCTGGGCTTTTCTGAGGCTGCGGCCTTCTGGAATGAAGAGGCCATGCCTCCACTGAGTGCCGTGATGACATGGCTCTAGGAGAGCACATCAGGAAAGGTTCAGAGAGACACTTTAACCCCACCCCTTTTCCAATGGGGCCCTACACTCAAGAGCATCGTGGCATCGCCACAGAGGCATGGCCTCCCACTAGCCCAATGGACTTTGGCAAGGAAGGCTACCAAACCACCCAAGGGGACCGGTTAGGTCCTGCAGAGGTTGCTTTGAGAGACAAAGCCCTGCCCCAGACCAGCTAGAATGACCCCCCTGTACAGGCTGTCAACAGAGCAGGGCTGGGGAACCTCCGGACTGTGGCCCAAATCTAGACCAGGGCTGAGTTTTATTAGACCTCCTTCCAGTAGATCCAGTCTATTCCCATGCAGTAGATTCCCATGAAAACCAGCTTCCCAGATCTTATCCCCATCTGCCAAATGCCTGGCCAGATAAATAGAGTGCCTTGAGGACATTGTCCCAAGGATAGAGGATAAATCCATGGTCTGGAACCCTCCTCTTCTCCTTCCTGAGTATGCTCCTTAATTGCCCCCTGCCTTCAGCTCCTATCTGGCCCACTAATCCAGCTCATACTCATTTTCAGCATGGTCCATGGGAGCAAGAATGTTCTCCGTCCATCAGTAGACCCAGTACCTCCCTCACACAGGCCTTTATCACTTGAACTGAAGAAAGAACTGAATTAGTTACTCGCAGTCTTTAGGTGGGCCAGCCACTAGAGCAGGGCATTATGGCCGTGGAGTAGGAAGAACTGCAAATTTTGGGAAAGGGAGGAAATATGGCCCCACCACCTGATGGGCCTCCTTCCCTTCAAAACCTTGTCCTTGCCCTCCAAAATTCTGCCCTCCTGTCACTCTCTCCAGTGTTGATAACTGCCCCCCTGAGTGGTGAACATTGTAAAACAGGCAGGGAACCTGCAGATTGGGACTGAAGTTGCATGGGAGGAACTGTTTGAAGGGAGCACTGGAAGCTTGTGTTTATATACACTTTGTTTATAAAAGGGGGGGGGTCATAGTTCCCTCTGCGTTTTCCCCCCTGCCCCCCAGGACCCTGGCATTACAACTCTCTGTTAGTGTGTTACAGGGGCACAATCCAGTAGGGATGGGCGAACGCAGTTCGGAGTTCGGACCAAACTCTACCATATTGGTCGACCGAACCGAACTTCCGAACCGAACTCGATTTTCTAACCGAACTGAATTTCCGAACTCGGCTCTGTTCGCCCATCCCTAAAAGATAATATTCCATTTAGTTCAATGGGGTTTGAATTTCCGAACTTTGTTCAGAAGTTCGGAGTTCGGACCAAACTCAAATAGTTCGGTCGACCGAACTGAACTTCCAAACCAAACTGAATTTCCATACCGAACCGAATTTCCGAACTCAGTTCTGTTCGCCCATCCCTACAATCCAGTACACTTTTTGGTTCAGCCCAGCTGGGCCAACATCACGGCAGACCATCTGCAGCCCAGTTGTGGGCCTGGTTCGTACCTTGGATGGATAGGAGCTGGGCAGGAAATGTGGTCCTGGTAAGAGCCGGGCCCACAGTCCCCTTCCGACTGGGGCAGAGCAGGAACGTGTGTTTCTGGCCCGGCTTCTACTGGCATTGGGACAGTTGCCATGACAGCGGGCCATGGCTGTCCATCATGGCGGGGGGGGCAAGGCAATGTCGGGAATGCAGCCAAGTGGCCACACGTCACTCCTCACACCTTCCCTCCCTTCCCGGCTGGGAGAGACCATGGGAATGTTTGTTCCCATGGGCGGAGCAAGCCCTCCCGTCCCCAAGGTGGAACGGACATAACCATGTGATGTCTGTTAACACCCTCTGATGCAAACTGGAAATGTGGAAAGATATTTGATTTTAAAATCACTTTGAATTTAACATCAGAATTCAAATAAAATTTTGAAATTTGATTATTTTGTTTACATCAGAATTTTTCAATTTGTAGAAAGGTGGAGGAGGGGTGTGCAAGGTCTTGTGAGGAGGAAATAATGTTTGTGTAAAAAAAAATGATTTTTCCCCAGTTCTGTCTTGGGAGGGGAAAAAGAGCCAAAGTGCGTAAGGACGGCCAGGACAGCGTTAGGTCCCGATCCTGCAAACATTTCCACAGCTCTGCTCAAGTGGCTAATCCCATTGGTTATAACCAGATAACCCACAAGGATTGGTGGGTTATCTGCTTCAGTTTGCCCATGTTACACAAAATGTGTCCTATCTGCCTCCAGGAAAATCTCCAGGAGGCGAATCACGGGATTTGTACATGGGCATGTTAACCCGCCGTGTGTTTAGCGACAGTCTCGCGGGCAGTGCAGAGCAAGTGCAAGCCATTAAATCCAGCTCTGCGTTCCTTGCGAGATTGCCACCAAAAACACAGTGGATTAAAATGCCCACGTACAAATCCCACACCTGATTTGCCTCTTAGAGATTGTCCTGGAGGCCAAGTTGGATGCATTTTGTAATGTGGGCAAGCAGTCATGTATAAGTAAAGCTCCACATAAGTGTTTACAGGGTTGGACCCATAAGGTAACTATTGAAAAGCTGCATTCCAGATAGGGTGGAAATGGGTATTTCCTTCAAATACCAAATTCATCTAATTTCATCTACTTCTATTCATTTTGACAAAATGAATAATAAGCTCTGTTCATTTCTAAATGTGGGAACAAACATTGATGTTGGTTACTGCATATTGGTAACCTTGTTTATTTGGTCATTTTGGTTCAGAATTTTAGTTACTTCATTTATTAAATAACTTTGTTTTAACATTGTAGCTACTATTTCGTACAATTGTGCACCACGCTTTTAATATTAATATTAACCATAATATCAGCTGTTACTGATAATATTCAGTCACTGACAGTAGTGTGAGAGCACTGTTACACAACCGTACGGTGTCGCCAATAGCTAAATAGTACGGCTGAAGTAACCAAAATAAAGTTGCCAAATAAGCAAGGATGCCGGAGTTACCAAATCAAGGAAGAAACCAAAATACCAAAACCAAGTTAGCACATTTAGAAATATGTAAATATCACATCAGTGGGGAACATTTATTCAGACATTTGTTTGTTCCCATTGGAACTGAAATGAATACCTCCAAAAACAGAAAAACCCGTTGAATTTTTCAACCTACCCAATTAGTGCCCACGGTTTACCCAATGTCCTCATTTACAGACTTCCAGTCCCAAAATACTGACTTTCAGTACTGATTTTTTGAGTTTCTGTCCCAATTTTCCATCCTCTTTTTCACTATTTTCCTGTACTGATTTACTGATTGGTAACCAGTAAATTGGTACCAATAATTCCCAATTATTAATAAATGGGCAATGATAATTCCCAATTGGCACTTGAGTAGCCCGTTGGGTACCTGACACAGTACTTGAAATTGCTATTCTTACCTACGAGTAATAAATCAGATATCCCTTTTAGCCCGAGTTCAGCTCAATATCCAAGTAACTGTTGCAAAGACGAAGCGGCATATTTTCAGCACTAGCTTTCTCACAGCTTTCTGACTTTCCGCAGCAGACGGGGAGGGGCAGCAGGTTCCCAACAGGAGCCCTTCCATCAGAGACATCCCAGGAGACATTCTCTGGACATCACATGACACCGCAGATGGAATCATGGCCCCATTGAAGTCACTCCCATCATTACTTTCAGTGGAGCTAAGATTTCATCCAGCCCCAGCTCAGAAGCCATTTTTAGCATGTTTAAATAAGCCTCTTTGCTCTGCTGAGAAGAGGGCTTGGAATGGGCTGGAACTCAGGCCGCTTTTATATGAGCAGCCGGATGGACGCGCTTCCTGAAAAGCTCCGCAGGGTGCATTTAGATGCACCAGAAGTAGCTGGCCACCATAGGAATTGCTGCTCGCACGGTCTTTTTGAAGGCGCATTTTGGAAACCCCGATACCAAGGCTTCCCAAATGCACCTTCGAAAGGACCACGCGAGCAGCAATTCCTATGGTGGCCGGCTACTTCCAGTGTGTCTAAACACGTCCCGCGGGGCTTTTCAGGAAGCATGTTGAAGAACGCACTGCATCCAGCCTCTCATATAAAAGCAGCTTTAGACCAGGCTGGCCTTACCACAGGGTGATGGCCCTGGCCCCTGCTTTTTTCTCAACTTCCAGGATACCCCAGTGGTTTTCACCAGGGCAGAGTGTGGAGCCCCAAATACAACCACCTCTAGGGCCCTGTAGAGAGTGCCCCCAAGGCGGGGGGCGGAGCCTCAGGCGAGGGGGAAGGGCCCCATTCATTTTATTCCCCCTGGGTCCCGCAGATTCTAAGAGCGGCTCGGAGCTGTGTATGAGCACACTTGCAGTATGGGTCCTTAGGCTTTGTCATTGCAGATACTTACTGGCCATCCTCTCTTCTAAAGCAGAGCCATCCCACGGCTTGGCCATCCCGGGCTGGATTGCCGCAGAGCAGTTTGCCGGCAGGCTAGTTTGCACAAAAATCCCTCGTGCGGCCAACACACGTTATTTCTATAACCCAAGGGTAGCCCAACCCTGTTCAAACGTCCCAACACAAACTGTAAGTCTGGAACTCTTATTGCATGAGGTCATTTTGGTCATCTATATTTAATCTGAAGACGGTGATATTTAATAAAATTGGACTAGATGGCCACAGTCTGGCTGGTAGCCTACTGTGGACTGGAAGTGGCCCATGGGCCAACAGCATTGAACAGCCCCACTTGAAAGCAACAATACTTTAATCTGGTGCAGGCTGTGTAATAAAGGGTCCTGTGGAGATTGGAGGTAGCCAGGGAAAACCCTGCAGAATGATCAGAAATTGATGGTCAATCTCTCATCTTTGCAGAGCACCTGAAAGACAGCTACAGTGGGTAGGGATGGGCGAACGCAGTTCGGATGGTCAGAGTTTGGACCAAACTCGGTCTGTTCGGATGTCCGAACCGAACGCCCGAACTGAACTTTCAAACGACCAAATAGTTCAGTCGTGTTCGGATGAGTTCAGGGGCAGGAGAAATGTCTTTTCAGGGCCGAAAATTAGGTTTGGGTTTCAAGTTCATTTCGATTTCGCTATTTTTGAATGTTCGACCAAGTTTGGCCAAACCGAACTCAGCTGAACCGAACCATCGAACCCAAACTTGGGTTTCGAACCAAACGACTGAACCATACATCCGAACTGCGTTCTGTTCACCCATCCCTAACAGCGGGTACACTCATGCAATGCAAGTGCGATGCTCCAAGTCCAACTCACGCAAGCGTGGTCTCCTATTTTGACCCAGCTCCTGCAAACACGTGTGTATTACTCAGAAGTATAGCCCCACTAACTTATTCCTGTAGGTAAAGTTAAACGTGTACATCAATCTTTGCAAGATGGCCTTCTGATCCACAGCTCCCTGAATCACGTGGGTTTAGAAGCAGGCTCCAGTGACACTCTAGGCTGTGTGGGGCTGGATGCTGAGTGCTGTGAAGGGGAATCAGATTTTCAGCTGAGTACATAGGAACCGAGCTTTTTGGTTGGCTTCTATCACTCAGCTCTTCCATCCAAATACTGTTGATATCTTACAAGACCGAACACCTAGAGCTGAAAAGTGTACCCTATTTTTACCCACTGTAATACCCACATTTTCGGGTACCATTTCAGGCAGCTAAGATGGTACCCAAATACCGCTAGAGTACCTGAAAAACCAACATTTCTCTCTTTGAGTACCCCAAATTATCCCCAAACCTGACAAAATACCCCACATTGTCTGAAATTGGAATTTTTGACTTCCAATCGGAATTGGAAGTAAAAAAATTGGGATGAAAACAGTATTTCAGTATGCTGGTATTTTGGTATTCCAGGTACCCTATCGGACACCATTTGGGGTACTGAAAAATACCTGAAATTTTCAAACCCAGTTGGGCACAGTGAATTCGATGGGTATACTCGTTCTTGTAAGTACCCCGTATAGTTCTGTCTCCACAATACCCAAAAGTGTGCCAGTGAATTTGACGGGTGTGCGGGGTGGGTGTCTGATGCCTATGTGACTTTTTGAAAATGCAGCGAGTTTTTATTTTTTGAAAACCAAGTAATTCTAGAAGCACTAGAACCAGCCGTTACCCAACTGCCATGTCCCAGAGGATGTTAACAAATGTCACCATGTAACATCCTTGCCATTCTGGGGAGGGAAGGACATCCAAAAAACAACAACCACCAGGGATGGGACCCCCTCAATGTGACAAAATTGTATAATACAGGAAGCACTTAAAACAAAAACACCAAATATATATTTTATTATCAAAATATATATAAACCCAATAAAACCATACAATCTCAGGTATACATAATACACAAAAGCGAAGTATTGTAATTAACAATAGGGATGAGCGAACGCAGTTCGGAAGTTCGGAGTTCGGACCGAACTCGACCAGTTCGGTCGACCGAACTGAACTTCCAAACCGAACTCGATTTTTGAACCAAACTGAATTTCCAAACTTGGTTCTGTTCGCCTATCCCTAAAAGATAATATTCCATTTAGTTCAATGGGGTTTGAATTTCCGAACTCTGTTCGGAAGTTCGGAGTTCAAACCGAACTCGAATAGTTCGGTCGACCGAACCAAACTTCCGAACCGAACTCGATTTTCAAACATCCGAACCGAATTTCCGAACTCAGTTCTGTTCGCCCATCCCTAATTAACAATCAGAACAAATTGGTGCTGAGCATGTTGATGCTGGAGTATTGCAATTAACATTCACAAGATAATACTAAACATGTCAGTGCTGAACATAGCCCTGTTTCTGACCAATCTATCTGGTCTATTTGGTGGATTAGGAAAGATAAAAGTACGCCTTTTATTTCAAATAGATCAGTTGGTCTTCAACAGTTTATGTTTTCTTGGTTATTTTGTATCATTTTATATATTTTTTTACAGAATTTCCCTCTGCAGGATAGTTCTATTGTTAATTATTTTGCTGATGATGAAGACCAGATAGATTGGTCAGAAACATGGCTATGTTCAGCACTAACATGTTTAGTATTAACTTGTGAATCTTAACTTGAAATACTCCAGCATCAACATGCTCAGCACAAATGTATTTTGATTGTTAATTGCAATGGTTCGCTTTTGTGTATTTTGTATACCTGAGATTGTATGGTTTTATTGGGTTTATATATATTTTGATTATAAAATATATATTTGGCATTTTTGTTTTACGTGCTTCCTGTATTATACAATTTTATCACGTTGGGGGGGGGG